>OZ026527.1:13750024-14350024 GCA_964019695.1 Loripinus fragilis
TGTAACAGGTACACTCAAGAACAAATTCTAGTTCCACATAAATCATTACCCATAGACTCTAATAATGCAATTTCATGTTTACAATGACTGCACATTGTGTAAAATCAAGATTGTATTACCATCTTCTACACTTGTTGTAAAGTTATAGATAGACGCACAGAGTATGCAGCTGAAGTCAAGTTTTGACTTTGCGAAATCCATATACAATAGTTTACCAAACTTTAAAATTGTCCAGAAAATATTTCAAAATGTTTAAAGCTCTGACGCTATAAAATACAGGTACTGAATAAGTAAAGAATAAAGCCTTATTCATGTTACTTTCTAATGATATAAAAGCACAATATCTCGTTTGCCAGAAGAAGCATAGTCAATTTTCGTATAAGCACGAAAATGCATTGAAGTGTATAATATTACTGATGTTATGAAATTACTTTTGGTCCCTGGCTGTGTTAGATATTAGTCAACAGTTAGGAATGTTTAAGAGGCAAAAACAATGAACATAGTACTTGATAATATATTTTTACAGTACCATATGCTGTGGTTTACATTGATATTGTCTATATTTGCTATGTCTTTTCATCATTTTTTTCACAAAATTCTGAACTACTTTTATTGTTTGAGCAAACTGAGCGTGCAAAATAAACTTCGGAATGCCAGTGCACCTGGATGACAACAATCGAAATAGTAAGTGAGTAAGATCAGGAAATACCACAATCACAAACCGCAGACAACCCTTGTGGCACCGCGAGGAATCACGAGACGCCAGGAAAACAAATTAAGCAAAGCAACCAGCTCTCTCTTCCCCATCAAGATGGTTGCAATACTAGAATGGACACAAAGCAACGTACAACAAAACATAGAAGAATTACAGACTACTACAATGGGAGTAACAATAAACAAAACGTCAACAACAACAGAACCACCGCCTTAGAACGGACAGCAGCCTAAGCTACGGGGGGGGGGGGCGGGGGGGGGCTTAAATGCATTTTACTGGTACCAAATCATCGCCTTAGATACTGCTGTTGTTGAAGTACAAGAAATATTCAGCTCGCATGGAGGCCATCTAACTAATGCAATGTATCATCATGGAGAAACACTCTAATCAAATTAACACACCATAATGAAACAAGGAAAAGGGCTCATGACTCACAGATAGTCAGAGCTAAAGAAAACCCTAAAGTTGAGCCACGGTTGGTCCAATAGAGTCCAGTTTCATGTTATTGACAGCTGAACTTGAGATGTTTAATTGGAATAAATTGCTAAATTGGCACTTCTTGTGTGGTTGCGATGTGCGAATCGATAATGTTTTGTCAGAGGTTCCCAACTCATCTATGATGTTTAGTGTGTATGGGGGAAGGATCCTAATACTACTAAAAGTTTGTCACGACAACGTTGAATCTAGCTTAGCAGATTTATGATTTTCCATGGGATCTGGACCAATACTGCTAAGGAACCCTATAGCTTTGTGATTTTCAAGGAGGTCAGAACCACCTGTCCCCCACAAACTATTGATTCGCGCATGATTGTAGTTCAAAGTCTATGTTTGGCTGTATGACTAAGGGCCTGCAATTTTCCTTGATTGACAATGAAGACTCTGATTTTAAAAGGCTATGTGTCTTGATCTAATTGTCTTCATTTATGTGTCTTGATCCACATCAGAATCAAGAGTGAGATAATAAGCAGCCTACATTTTAGCAATACTGGCAGTATAAATGTTATCATTATGGTTTACTTTGTCCACTGAATAGGTCAGAAGTAAACAATAATTATGAATTTGAAAACAGCACATATACACAGAGAACATCTAATGAAAATAAGTAAAGTTGTTTTTATTTTTTTCTTTGCTGGTGGCAACTTTTGTCATCACCTGATATTCTTGCAAATCGTTCTGTTGGTCCTGATCTGGATCTTAAAACGTTTGACACTCAGATAGTGCTCTTGAAAAATTGTCTAAAAATAATTTTGAAAAAAGTCAACAGATGACAATAAATGCATGAGCAATTAGCCAGCATGCAAAGAGTTAAAAGGGTTTGAAATGCAAGACTTGTTATATATGACTTAATATGTATGTACCGATGTATTTCCACAATCATTGGCCTAGCTCCCATTACGAAGTTAACTCACGTGCGTAAATAAAAATAGTAACATTTAAGGGAGGTCACCTTATGTGGTAAAAGGTATTTCTCATACCATAAGGGACTGCTCTTAAAGGAAAGAATTGGCTTTTCAGTGCAAAGAATTTCTAGCGATAAGGCGAGCAATCTCCCTAAACGAGACGTTCGTTTTATTTTGTTGAAATGACGGCTGGAGAAACTAGGCACATTAAACAAATATATATAGACGGGCCGTCGATGCACCATTGCCCCCGAATTTGTATATTTAAAACGGGATTTCCTTAGTGCATGTAATAACTCTACTTCTTATTGAATGGGAATTTATTTCGATCATCAACTGTACTTGTTATTCAGTAACATATATGGGAACTAGACCGTTAAACAAGGGAACCAATCGTCCTATCACGCTATGTACAGTAAAACTATTTATACAGTTGATGTACAATAAAAACGACCATTTTGCAAAGTGGTCTATTTTTTGTCAGATATTTGATGTCTTCTTTCGCTTTTACAACCACTTTGCCCCCCTAGACCCAAGACGCCCTTTACATATGTTATGTATTTGTATAGCGACATTTAATTGTCCAAAGGGCATCTTGGGTCTAGGGGAGCAAAGCATCTAAAAACAAACTGAAAGACGCCAGTTTCATCTTTTCAATGACAAACGTCACAATTTTAAGTATATTTCGTACACATGCGCAGAGGAAAAACTGAAGGGTACTTATATCCTTAATATTTTAGCACTTTTACTTTTTGAAAACCTGCAAAGGATTTACTAAAACTCTCGTCTAAACGGCACCCAGTCTAAAGACGTAAAATGAGGGGTGGGAGTAGAAGGCGCAAGTTTTAACGGTTTTGTAAACGATGAATCGCTTTGAAACCTATTTTGATGCTTTCTATGTAAATCTTACTACCGGAACAGACCAATTTTAAAAACATTAGGGCAATTTCAAAATTTAGGTTTTGTAATCATGTCAACTAGGGAAATATACGCCTTATCGCTAGAACTCCTTACTTCCTTTAAGAGAAGTTCCTATTTGAAAAGGGACGCAATCGAAGAGAATCACTGCTTGATCCAGTATTCTCCCCTTGATGTTCATATCTTTTTCAGCGTCCTGGCTACGTCATTGACAATTTTTTAAATCAGTTAATGCAGTAGCACCACGAGACTTTTACTCTTTTTACACTAATGACACTTTTGAATCTTCGCAAAAAGTTATGTCCCTAATTAAGCCCCGGCAAAACAAAAGTTAGGATCCTAGCTAGATTCAAACTGTTTGACACTCTGGTGATTTACCTAACTCCTGGTCCTGTTTTAAAAAATGAATAATTACAGAATATGCAAAAGTACTCAACATACTAAACGTTACAATAATGAAATGGTGTGTGTATACAATGGAAACTCTAGCAATACTGCTAAAACTGGCCTGACTCATCTTTGGTCACCAATACAGAAAGTATAAATACCACATGTATAAGCTTTAAAAAAAGCATGTCAATCTTTAGTACTTAACTAAAGTGGGCTGTCGTCAAGTGACTAAAAGTACAGAAGCAATTTGAAAGCTGTTTAAAACAAAAGTAATTATCTATTAAATAACACCTCATCGCAATCTCCGTAATTGTGGGTCATTTTAGTGTTGCCACCAGACACTACATATAGTCAAGGAGCTAATTTTTTTAAAATTGACTTGGCACAATTTTCCAGCCAGAAAGATTTGACTTCAGAAATAGTTATAACTACCCTTCCACAACATTTCTAGGCACGTCGTACAGTCAAATTGTGGTAGCAGTTTTTCAGGAGGAGCCATTTTGTACACCTACCCCATTTTTACTATAAAAGACAAAATTGCATCATTTGAATGAGAAATGGTATCCAGGTGGTATCCAGATGGTGCATACAGTCGTTTTTACAGCCAAACCCTCGATTAGGACCTAAACAATTATGAAAAGAAATCGTTTGCACCCAGAAGCACAACTTTTAGGTTATAACTGTCATTTACATTATATCTTCAATTTCACCTTATAAAATCAATTTATTTTGGTCAAAGTTTAATTTGATAAGCTCTATAATGGGTATATAGGTTTTACATACCATGTTTGAAAAAGATAATTACATGACTGTTTTAAAACTGCATACATCTTGTTTCTATCACAATTACTTTAAGAATTATGAGCTGTTAAATATGATTACCCCAAATAAATGGTGAATATGGTTAGAACCATTTCACTTGCAAGTTAGCATGTAATACCATCTGCTGACTTTTTAAACCATAATTGAGCATTCTATCAATACACGAAAAAAAAGCTATACTTAACTGCATTTCTGGTGTAAAGTTTCATATTTTTAAGCTTATATGACAATATGTAACGTACATTACAAACTTTAATAAGACTTCCTATATATATTGCTAAATACCTTATAATATATGTCATATGGTATTTTTTCTTAAATTTCAAACCTGTTTTGTTTTAAATTTATAACAAGACAGGAGTTTGTTCTAAAATAATTATCAGTTTTTATTAAGTTACCATATCTATAAACATTTACATGTGCAATAAAGCAATTCTTTGAAGTTTTCATCTCGACAAAATAAAATTTTGATTTGTCCAAAGTTAAAGATTCAAATACACATAAACAAAGAAATAGATTGCTCTTTAGTAGTAGTAGTAGAAGAATACATTCCATTTCTGTCAAATTTATCAAAGTAACATATATAACCATAAAAAATATCATAAGGTCCTATGTTTGTCCAAAATGTTATCAAAGACAGTATACGATTGGGCTCTGAAAAGCTAAAATATTAAGGATGTAGAATTTTGTAATATTTTTCACAGAAGAAAAAAACTAAGTTTTATTGAAGTCTAATCAGTCATTTGAAAATATTTTATATACCCAGTTTACTAGTGTACATATTATACAAACAAAGTAAGTAGCATAATAAAGGTTAGCTCCTTGTTTAATACCTAGGTTGATGTCCCATAGAAAAAATACAAATTAGTTAATGTTTAGAGAGATGGTACTATACTATATTTCTTTGCTGACATTCCAGACAGAATCAATTACCTAAGAGTTGGCAGGATAACATTTATATATATTACAATAGATGTTATGTATTATACGTGTCTGTAGTCAGGTATTTTTTAAAGAGAATGTCTAAAAATCAAATTGTATACTGACATTTATATATATATGATGACAAATTACTTGTTTTAGCTTTTAAATTGATTTTAGTTTATTTTCAGCATACCTTTTATAGTTTATTGAATCAAACTGTTAGTACCTATAATCATTTGCTAAACTAATATCACTTTATAAGGAGAAGTTTTATATAGAAGAAACATCTCCCTGAAAATGGGTAAAACCAGTTATAATGGATGGCACCGATCTCATGTGATATGATCATATCCAAGAAACACAGGTTAATTGCTGCTTAAGATTTTTTTTAAAACATATGACATTATCAGTCAAGAGTTATGTCAGGCTGAATAAGACATTGTGACACTCAAATAGGTGATGTAAAATATACTTTAAGATATTGGTTGGGAAAATCTTACTCACTTTTAGCAATCAATGCTTATATAAATGATGCTAATTTTCACTATACAAAATGTGGCATGGCCAAATTATTACAGGAGTCTTGTAAACAAAACTCTTGATAACATAGCACTATATATATATATAAACATAAGAATGAATACGTGATATAAAATCAAAATCAACAGATCTTTTAAAATATATCTTTCTTCTTGAGATTGAAAACAAATGCATTACACATAAGTAGGAAATTATTTAAAAGAACAAAACATTGTGAGGGTTCTAATTTATAGAGACGTACATATAGTCAATTGTTCTTACAAACACTTTGTGCAGTATAGTCTTTGTCATCAACCAATATTGTAAATAAAAAAGGTAATTTTAGGAATTAAGTGTACGTTTTTTCCCTGAATCATAGTTATCAATATAGTTATTGCAGTCAATAGATGACAAGGTATAATTGCATGTATTTTGTTGGCTTACACAATGGGTGATATAGTGCTTTCATTGAATTAAATATTGTATTTAGCAGAACGTAACATAAATAACTGTAATAGAAGGTGCCAAAATTAGTTTAAAATAATATTTCTAGTCATTTTCTTTCAGTTAAAAGATAATATTGATTCGTAAGAATGAGAAATAACTGGATATTAACAATATAGGAATTCCTATTATTCTATGGTAACGTAGTGAATTTGGCTATTGCAGGGTAACACCTTATCCGCTGAAAAGCTAACACACTTCATTATGTGGCTAATGTAATTTGGTTTTAGAAAATAAAAGTCTACAAACCTCATTTTGTGGAGGTCGTTTGGTAGCCCATAGTCTAATGATTTTACTGCATTAGATAGTAATACATTTGAAAGTAAGTAACGTATATAACTTTAATATCATGTGGTATAATGGTTGAACGAATACTTGCTGTTTGCTGCATTTCATTTAAGGATTTTAAGGCTATCGTCATGACTATATATAAAAATTTAGTTTAGGTCACAGATACAATATATTGCAGCAGAGAATGTACACTGAAAATTGTGTAATACACGCATTCCTGAATTGCCTTTTCAGGTGGTATGTCCTTTCTTTGATTTGTAAAAAATGTAAAACATGGCAAACATACTTTAAGAATAATGTTTGAATATTATTATAAATAGGCTATTTTACTTGATAAATTGAGAAATGGGGAAGATTTCATTTCTTTTTGAATTTGGATACATTATATTAATGGGGTGGGGTAAATCACCCCTTCCGATGGACATTTTCGCGTCTTATATACCATAAATACAAACATTTATATTGCTTTATTGTCGTATGCCACTGCGTACATGTAATATATAAATTTAAAGGGAAACACGCTGAATAGGAAGCAATGGGTGAACGTGAGGCGTGTTTTCCTCTCAATTTACCTTAGCCTCACTTAGCGTAGGGTACGTTCAAAGATGACGTCCTACAGCGAAACTGCTACCACAATTTGACTGTACGACGTACCTAGGAGTATTGCAGAAGACCTCAGAATTGCATTCCTGCAGTCAAACCTTTTCTGGCAGGTAAGTTGTGTCAAGTCAAAAACTAAGGCCTGTACAGAAATCAGCGCCTGGACTAATACTTATAATTTTCACAGGAATGGCCATCTCATGCTACACCATTTAGCCTGTGCTGCCATACAGGTTGTAAACTTAGTCAATTATAATTGCCATCCTATTGAGGATGGCAACATGCTTATGAATAGGCTCATTTTTCTTTTGTGCTGTTACGATTTCATTTGTTTTTCAGAAGTCCCGCTATAGCAGGAGGATTGTTTTCTATGAGAAAGGACTACTTCTATCAGATAGGAACGTATGATCAACAGATGGAGATCTGGGGACCCGACAACGTTGAACTCTCACTACGGGTTCGTCTATCTTTAGGGAGTGCAGTGGCTCAGTGGTAGAGTGCTTGACTCGAGACCGAGGGGTCGTGGGTTCGAGCCTCGTTTGAGCAAGACACATTTACCCTAGCTTAGTATTGGTTAAACCCAGGAAGATCCGTTCCTGTTTATTTGAAAGATTGTTGATGGGACGTAAAGAATAAAATCATTTAACTTTAATTGCTTCAGTTCGTTTTAGAACTATTTGTTTAATGCCAAGATGTACAATGTATTATTCCTCGCAATTGTTGGCATTTAGCTTAGTTTGACATATAAAGTGCAGTAGCTGTGTTTACACTGCCATCTGGATGTTTGTATGAATTCAAGAAGCTCTTTCTCATGGTGCCTTGGGTTAATCTTTTATCTTGGGTTGGTCTGTGGAATTTTCTGGTCATAGTAACTACTTACATGTATTGTAAGGGTTGGCTGCTAGTTTTTCATTAGTATAACACTGATATATTTACATATTTAACATACTTAATGCATTTAATATGGGGAATTGATTCCAAAATCATAAAGTATTCAAGCCAGGATAGCTTAACTGTGAAGAATAGGATGATTGACAAACTTTATTTCTTACAGAAATTATAGGCATTTACCTACAACAGGTGTCCATGATCCTTTTAACTGACCGCCCATGATACTGAACAATAGATTAAAGTCTTTAAAATTGTATGGAATGGAAAAATGAATGAAAAAAATATTGTTCCGTTGTTTTTCGCCTTATACAATTTATGAGTATAAGGTTTGTAATTTATTTCTGAAATTTTGCTTAAACGAACAGATTTTAGCTGTAGTCAGTTTTTCACCAGATAATTAAATGCACATACATTTAAGGTTTGGATGTGTGGGGGATCACTTGAAGTCCACCCCTGCTCCCACGTTAGCCATGTTTACCGTGACAGTACTCCCTACAGCTGGGATGGAGACGTTCCTAGTATCTTAAAGAAGAACCATGTTAGGGTAGCTGAAGTTTGGTTGGATGACTATAAACAGTTTTACTATGAAAGAATAGGTTATGATCTGGTAAGTGTTTTACACTGATTAGGGTAAAGTTGGGTATATTCGGACAGACAGCTAAATGCGGACAGCCACCTTGTTTGTTTCATAGTTCAATTATTGGAATAAAATAAATTAACTAAGCAAACAGTGAAAATCCTGATGAGACGGCTCATCAGGAGCCGTCTCATTTGGATTTACAATGTTTGCAAATGTGTGTCCGAATTTACCTTATGTCCGTGTTTACCCGACTTTATCCTAGGCTAAAGTTTAACTATTTATGCCTTATATTTCGATTTATTAGTAAAGAATGGCAATATTTGCTGTATATCATAAAAGTGTTGACATAAAAACTATAAATGAAAGAAAATACCAAATAATCAACTTGCATTAAACTGACTTAAATTTTTAAACTCACATACTACTATTACAAACTCACTCAGATTCTCATTTAGGGATACTATAAATTACTTTATCACATGACGTCGCCTCTGGGAATTATATAACGCCATGCAATAAAATCAATAAACGACTTAGGGGATAACTGTATTCAAAATTTTCATTTGGGGAGGTATATTGTCGGATATACAGTCGGAAATTTAGTTTTACGGCGACGCGTCAGCCGAGCCATAAAACGCAATTTCCGAACGTATAGCAGATGATATACCTCCCCAAATGAAAATTTTGAATATGGTTATCCCTATTCTAATACACTACTAGCATTTTCCCTTCAAAAAGATAGCGAAGATGTACTTTGTTGCGCCTATACGTCTAGCGGCTGCAAGCTGCATAAAATCACTTGCCAGCTGCATATATTCACTTGTCAACCAATAAAAAGAGATGTTACGTAATGGCGTCTGGTTTCCGACAATATATCGCAGGATATACTGTCGCAAATTTATGATGTTACCCAATCAGACGTCACGTTGCATTTGCAATTGCATTAGAATAGTGGTTTACAGATTTCGTAACATTACCTAATGATGTCCATTTTAAAGTTGCGTAAAAGAGAGGAAATCTTCAATTTGCACGCCAAAAATGCGATTTTGAAGTATTTTTAATTTCATGTGATAAATAGAATATATCTTTTGTGCTCCAGTATTATTCAATTTATTTAACTCGTTGCGAAAAAGTGATAAAATGTTCAGTGAGACTGGCATTTTATCGCTTTTGCCCAACTCGTTAAAAAAATTCAATAAAACATTAGCACTCATGTAAAATCCTTTATTTATTCTTGCAGGCTCTATATTCACACAACCAATAATCCATAATTCATGAGGTATATTTATAACTAAATCATAAAAAGTATTTGAGCATTTACTCACAACAAATATCTTATTGCAAATTAAGGCTTTCCATAATTTTGTTTTCCCTTTATTTTTTGAGGTTATATAAAACATGATCTTTTAAACTACAGAGAATCTATGAAATAGAGTAAACAGCGGACTAGGGTTTTGTTGCCTGTTGTGAAAATGATGGAACTTACAAAATCTATTATTTGGGTCTGCAGAACACTTTGTTTACTTTGAATGTTTGGTTCAATTCACTTGGGATGGTTCATTGTACTGTCCTACCAGCCAAGAGTGACAGTTACGTCACTTTTTGTTTACAAAGTTATCAGGGACTTATTATCGATAGATCACTTGTGTATTAATCCTATCCTCAGGATAGGATTAATGCTTAAGTGATCTATCGATTAGCACTAGCTCAAGTTGAGTGTACAAGTTAATGTTTTACTTAGCAATTGTAAACAAAATATCACGTCACTGTCACTCTCGGTTGGTACAAGAAACATAGCAAAGACAAAAGTATTTTTGATATCTTGATACTACTGATATTACATTTTAGCGGGAATAAGATATAATGCTGGTGTAGTTGTATAATAGCTACTTTGTAGAAAATCATAATTATACAGGTACCCCACATAGCATGCTATATAACGGTAAATGTATAATGGCTACTTTGTCGACACTCATTATTTGACAGATACCCTAAATAGCATACATGCTATATAATATAATTGCTACCTTGTTGAAAACCATTATTAAAAGGTACCCTAAATAGCATTATGGAAAAACATTATTGTGCACATACCCTATAAAGCATACATAATGACACGCAGGGAACCTGTATTATAGTGATTTTCTACAAAGTATCAATTATACAATTTAAAAAATATATTCAGATCTGTACCTGACCACAAGCAAGAAGTAAAGAAATGCTTGGTGAGTTACCTATTCAGCAGACTGGTTTCCAGCATGAGGTACAAATTAAGTAAAGAAATGCTTGGTAAGTTCACCGTATATCATCGAAACCGGAAATAGCGTACCACTGAATCGAAAGTAGAGAAAACCGGCATGGTGGGCTGTGAGTTTTTACCTTTATTTGAGCTTTATTATTTGCTCCCGAGCAACCACTGACATCAAGATTCATTGCCAAGGGATTAATTTCAATGTTATGTATCTTTATTGTATACTGTGTGTCAACATAGGTTTGTTTACACAAAGTTATCGCAGCTTGGTACTGGCTGGAAAGTGCTTCTGCCGTAAAAACAGCCTTTGAACTAACGAATACATGGTTTATCTTCGGGTAAGAAGTTAATTCCCTATTTCTATATGCAATTTGCACCATCCCAGTTTTATCTCTGGTCTTGGTTTGAATATTTTCAATTGGAATCTATTGAAACACAATAACTGTGGTATACGGCGAATAGTTGTTGATGGCAAAACTCGTGTACTGCGATTAGTTAAAATCGTGTACTGCGAATAGTGGCAACGTTTAATGAGATTGACGCTTATTTCATGACTGACACTAGAAAAATAGATGAAACATTATAGTGTTCTTACCATATAATGTTCTTAACCTTAGCACAAACACATTACAACCAGATAAAATATGGCTGAAATCATGCATATCCCCATTATTGCCTAATAAGTTACTCTGCTTACAGCAAGTGTATTCATAGCCATTAATTAATGTTATAATCATGTTTCTTGGTCATACTCACTTATTTTTTATGCATTTAGATAAAGATGAGTGCCAGTTTCTTCATTAGCACCTGACAGATCAACCAATTTTAAATATTAGTACATTAAATATGGATTGTAATGTTTTGGTTGTTTGAAAAATCTCATCAAAAGTCAACAATATTCGCAGTGAACAATTTCAGTATAGTGAGAAATACACAGAACTTGTTTTTATAATATATTTTAATATTGAGTAACTGCATGTAGCATACAGTATTAGATATTTTTTTAAAATAGAGCTGAAACATTTAACTAAAAAACAGTGCATGACTTGACATATGACTAAATACACATAATTGTGTATCCTCATAATTAAATTATGTTACTGTTTTTAATACAATTGAAAAGGCCAGTGCTCCATACTTATTAAAGTTTACTGTTTATTCCATTTTTAAGATTGTAAAGCCATAGAAAATTTCAACATAACTTTACATTTGGGTTCTTCTGATGGAACAATTTTGATATTTGAGAAGGTGTAGAATACTTATTCTAAACTGAAATGTGATTTATGAATTAGAATTAACACGAATATGTGTTTTGATATTAGTTTATAAATACAAAACACACAAAAATCGAATATTTATTTCCAGTGAGTGTATATAGTATCATAGTGTCTTATAATGTTTCTTCTATTTGGTAACAGAGATAACACGGTGGAATTTACCAATTTCCTCAAATAATTAAACTTCAATTTTCTTTTTTGTGAAATGAAAACGAAATATATTCTGAATTAATCCCAAAATGCTTGTTAGGCAAATACTCGAAAGAGCTATGAAAGCAGCATGGATTACAGGCTATAGCAGATTGCTAACATAAACAGCTAAACCCTCCTTTTAGATAATGCAAAAATTGCATACATTGTAATTTTAATGTTTTTTTCTGTATCAACAACCTTTTATTAAACTGTCCGTTTGGGTAAATACAGACGGTGTATTGTGGTTGTTAGACCATTATTAAGCTTTATATAAAAAGAATGATTTCATTTAATTGTATAATGTTTTCAATGATTATATTACATTGGCTTTATTTCATATAGTAAAGTATTCAACACTATTGGGCGTTTATAACTTATTTAATTATAGAACATTTGTAATCAATTATGTTTTCTAAAATAAATATGACTATTTGGAATATGAATATATACAAAAACAAACGAACTATGGAATGTGTTCAGACAATATTTTAACTTCAGAAACATGGATGGACAAGTAACGTAATACATTTAAAGATACCCTTGCAGACATCAAAACTTTTAATTCAATTACAAAAACATTAGTGTCAAATAAGGTGGGTTCAGAAAATTATAAGCTAGCTAACTTTTTATTTGTGTTAAAATCAAGAAATAAGTCATTTTATTTTTGGAGAGTAACATAGTTTACAATCATATAAAATGCTTTTGCATGACTAAAAAGTTGGAAATACATCTGGTTTCATACTGCGCTGGGGTGTTCTAAATTGGTAATATTAGTGAACAGCATGCTACTCTTTGATTTGTCTTTACACAATTCTAACAGCCTGTGACTCTGGTGATGCTGAGCATTCTAATGTCGATAGATGTAGTTAATGAGGATGAGACTGATAACGAGGCCAATTACTAGTCAAATCGTTCTCACACAACACGCATTTTCTTTGCTTTTGGGGCAGACATGTCACCAAATATTTCCTCAATGAAAAACTAGTAAGGAAAAATAATTTTCTGCTTTTAAAGCTTTGATATAAGGGTTTCTGTTATAGAAACTATAAGATTGTTACTTACGTTACTTTTAGGTAGCATCGATTATGTTACCAATGCACTTGGTCTGTATTTGGTATCCTAATGCAATAATCACAATGAATTGGTTACCTCATAAACTTAAAGTGATTTGGACTGAAATTTCACACGTTCTTTTTTTCGGGGAAATGCTTGTAAGTGGCCATTAAAAAGAGGGATGGGGTAGATAATCTTCATTTATGAGGTGATGGAAGGTCACAGCGGGCTCACCTACGTATCAATTTCAAGGCCGTAGACTGTAATTTACTTACAAATTACATATAAGTAACGTATTTAACACCCTCTGAAACGATAAAGCCCCCACAGCCAGAGTGCTTACAAGTTGAATTAAGCAGCTTAGGATACTGGCTATTCGAAAATATATGTCTACAAAAATCCCCAGTTTGGTGCACCTTTGCAATATACTGCCTTATAGTCTATATGAATTTTTGTTATAATAGCGGTCAAGTATTTATTAACAGTTGCTATACCCCTCGGGTACTGTTAAAACACTTGTCAGGCTCGGAATGTATATGTTACCCTGCCACCATTTTTGGGGCCTAAAATAGTTATCCGCTTTTTACATCTACTGCTTTATTCAAATGTACTTCAGACTATTTTTTTTTTCATGAACGCAAACACTTTGAACCCTCATCAGACTGCTCCTTAAGGATCAGTCTAATCTGGATCCATATTGTTTGCAATATAGGCTACACATGAAAGAGCAGACAAAAATTGCCTAGTGGCAATTGTCAAAAATACAAAATCAATTCATTACGAAAAAATAACCACAACAGTTTGCCCACGTTGTACCCTTCGAGACAGATGCATACCTTTAATCTAGATGATGGACATTTGAATGGACAGACAGACGGACAGACGGCAACTACACCAACTTATGCTTTAGGTTATATCCTGTTATTCATTGGATATTTTACATGTTTGAAAGGAAGCCTATAGCATTTACTTCCATAATTTGACAGTTTTCTTTTGGCAGGCAGTCTGTTTTATTGTTAAACCGATCACATTTTGCACCAGTTCAATTATAAGAAAATACCTCAAAATAGCAGTTTTACTTCATAGTGGGTAGCAACTCATAACTATTCGCAGTACATATTTTTCTTATGAATTTGCTATCTGCAGTACACATCCACACCTATTCGCGGTACACAACGGGATTTAAATATCAGCCCATAATTGGCTTAATTTATAGATTCTAGCTTAAATGCTTGCAAAAACGTTTGTTTTCTATAATTTCACTTGCTTTCCATTGGAAAAATCGACAAAATCCACATACTATCCTCTAATAAAGTGAAAGTAAATGTCAAAATGATGTGTGTTTTCGGTACCAGCTTTCGGATTGATGATCCATTCCAGCCTTCAAATTCGTTAATGAACAAATACAACTACTTACGGTTCAAGCTTAATATATCCACTATTCATGTATTGCAAATGTTTTGCAAAACTTTAGCGATTTTATAGTGAAATGTGCTATTTTTGAAGTGCACTCATCCTCGTGTGTTGTTTACTCTCGATTCAGTGGTACGCTATTTCCGGTTTCGATGATAGACGGTGAAGTTACCTATTCAGCGGACTGGAATCCAGCATGAGGTACAAATTTGTACCTCATGCTGGATACCAGTCCGCTGAATAGGTAACTCCCCAAGCATTTCTTTACTTGAATCTTAACTATATACTCAAATCAATCTGTGCATCCACTCAAGATGATCAGAGTCTTAGTTTCCATCTAAAGAAACATTGAAACCTTTGCTAACCAAAGAGTGTCCATCGAAGACTCTGGTGTGACTGCACAGGAGTAAACGCAAATACGCAGATAAATCTGACTGTTCAATGGGTGCCCATGCCATCTTGTACCTTTTGCTGGAACAAGTTCACATTTTTGTCATACAGGGAGACTATGGTGACGTATCAGAGAGAAAACAATTGCGTAAAGACCTTAAATGTCAGTCGTTTCAGTGGTACATAGATAATGTGTTCCCAGAAATATTAATCCCTCCAAAGGCTGTTTTTATTGGTGAGGTAAGAATGATTATGTTATTTATTATTTGGATGCTAATAATGTTATTTTCCAAACACAGTATCACCTACATTAATATTAAACGTTCCTGTAACTACCATGTATAGCTTTTAAGTTATGTACTTATGTTATTGGTCTACATTAAAACGCCCAGTATATCTCAAGTTGTATCAAATGAAAGAATACAAATCTTTTATCGCCAGCATTAACAATCACCATCAAACTCTGTGCTTATTGTTTTGTTTTTTGTTATACTTGGTCTAATTTCTTGTCCTTGCATCAACAGAGATAATCTTAAAAAGGCTGACTGATATTTCTAAATAATATTTCCTAGTGATACAATATAAAGTGGACTCTGGTTAAATTTAGACCTAAAAGCGCCAATCATGGCTGCAGCAGACAACAAATTTTGCATCATTTTCCCTAATTTTCAGGCAAAATAAGGTATGTTAATTCATGAGAATCGTTATTTTTGAAAAAGCAGCAAAATTTGACATTGTCGTCTGCTGCAAATTATAGGTGGCGCTTTGAATAGAAAGGAGCTGGTCTATATATGAAAAATTCTAACTACCATTTTTGGAGAGAAAAAAACTCCTTTATTCAAAATCAATTTTGGATGCAATAGATTCAGAGAATATGGAATATTTATGAACTATCTCAAAGTAAGAAAGATAGCAAAGATCAGTAATCAATTCAATCAAATACCACACCTGACCCAGGATATTAAATGGGAAAGTGGCAAAACACAACTAAACATCACAATCAAGAGCCAAGAGGTCAGCCCTTTCTCAGCAGGTGACCACAATACAGCAATAAACAGACGCGAAAGCATTACAAACACAAGACATAAATACCACAAATGATCCACAAAAGACGTACCACCTCGGAACGGTCAGTAAAATAATTTACTAGAAGGCTTAAACCTATCATGGTTTGTGTGTGTGTAAGAAGCGTCTCCCTAGACGTTTCTTTTTCACACAAAAACATATGTTTGATAGGGAAAAGGTGGTAATTATCATTTTGGACGGTTATATCTTCTTATGTCTACCTCCCTATAATCCTAACTTTCAATACTCCGAATGAATTCTCTAGTCCCTTGGACTTCGACTTCACAAGATTCTATTGTATAAGGATCTAACTTGAGCCATCATGCTTTAATTTGTTTTAGATCGTTTGATTAAAAGAGAAAAATGTTAGGCTTTGCTGAGCATTTTATCACTTTTACACAAAGAGTTTGATAAAATAAATTACACATAATTACAAATTTATTAGTATATTCAGCATATGACACTAAATTACTTTGAAATCTTGCATATGCTTACAGCATATGCAAACCTTTTGTCATTATAATACAATGTTGTTTTGTGCTTCATTGCATTATGCTACTTAATACGTAAAAAACACTAGTGGTTTATTAAAAAGTAAACATTGTGTAATATCACTACAGACTGTAACTTTAGGTACAAAAAGAAAACAACATGACTCACATGTTGAAAAGAGTAACACATGAACTCTATACATTTGAGCTATCAATCGTCGCTTCAGTGCTACAGTGATGAATAGATAGATACTGCTGAAAATTGTAATATATTGTTGACTGTATATATCTAATGACTGGACACCCCTTGATATTTTTACAGATTCAGATGAGACATAAAGGTGCAACTAGATGCCTGGATAGTATGCAATTTGACGCCATTGGAATACCACCAGCAGTCATTCACTGTCATGGACAGCTTAGCGCCCAGGTTGTACAACGATAAAATATAAATTTAACAAAGAAGCCAATCATAAACTTTATAAAATTGTAATTTCTCAAACATTAATGATTGGGTTTACGCAAAAAAGGAAATTCACATGGAATTATCTGATAATTTAATAAAATACACACACAAAATAGTTTCAGGAGCAGTCAAACCCAGCGACAGGTATATTTTCTATTTTCCAGCATGTGTACTTTGTGGGCTAAATATAGATTTTAGAAAACACTTAAATTCCAATGTTTGTTGAGTGACCAAAACAAATACAAAAAATGGGTGGATTATTGATCAAAGAACACACCAGAGTGGTTAGAATATTGAAGACATATGGCTGCAATGTCAAAATTTACAAAAAGGACAGTACAGTAACTCCAGTTAACTATATGATTAAGAAATAGATCAGCTCCAGCAGTGAATTGTTGAGTAATAATTCACTGTTTGGAGGTCAGTTGTAAAGAAGATCAAATCACGAGCGCGCAGCGCGAGTGATTTATCGTCGTACAACTTACCGACAAACAGTGAATTATTACTCAACAATTCACGCAATGGAGCTGATCTATTTCGATTCTAACACACAATAAACGACGAAAACACATTTGAAGTCTTCAGCTTCTTCCAACTTTCCGCCATTGCACCGAAGAACTCCCGCCAATACTTAGACTACGTCGCATACGTTTACATGTAATTGTAACGTCTTTCAAGCGTAAAAATGACGTTACACCGTCTAACGCTATGAATGACGTCATTTTCCAGTGACGTCAGCTATCACACACTTTTGCAGTGAATTATTGTCCGATATATCACAGTGTGTTACCGTTGGCTCTATAGGCGAGGTGTGTTAGAATTGGCAATATTCAGAATTCCAAACCCCATTCAGGCCCTCATATATTACAGGCACACACATATGTGATTGGTGAGATGACCCCTTAAGACACCACCCAAAGGTGGAAAAAGGTATTCAGCTTTCAGGTGAATCTCTTAGCTTTACATTAACAGACCCATACCTTAATAAAACATATGCTTTACTCTAAAAATTATGAAACAAGCACAAAATTGTTTTTGTTGTTATTATGGTTTACACTTTAAGAAATTACACATGGTATGCCATATTTACTGTCATTATGACTTCTCTTACTGTAGTTATATGAAATCACACTTTTAAAACCTTCTGTGTTTGAGGGGGAAATTGTGCAAAACGTTCATTTCCTGGCTGGACTGTCAATGGAATAAACATATAGATATTTTACAGGGATCCATTAAATCAATAGAAATCTAGATGGACTGGGCGTGAACATGTAGATACTTTACTTGATTCTATTAAATTAAAATAAATTGATGTATACTGGGATATGGACATGTAGAGTGCAGATTTTAGTTACCTGCTCCAAAGACAATTTCAAAACGATAGGTTAATATCACGTGTGAAAAAGTTTTCTCCATATCACATATCCTGAGGCACTGGTCCAACTCTGTAATTATCTAAAACACATGCCCACCCCATTGGGGGCAACATTCAAAACGAATGTTAAGTCAACCAACTTGAAGATAAAGGTCATAGCAGGAAGTCAAAGGTCACCGGTACACAACTTGTGGCGGCTTCATATCTCCTAGACTAGTGATCAGATTCTGAAAATATTTTACACTATCATGTTTAACTTTATGAGACGATATGCAGTGTGAAAATTTTAGCTGCTCTACCACAATGTTATAGTAGTAGAAGAAATTTGAGGTTAACACATACAGTATGTTGTCTGCATTTACTTCATTAGAAAAATATTGCTTTGCATCCCTCTCTGTTCTTTTACTGCTAATGGCTATAATTGCCCAAATGTTTAACTTAAAGCAATGCCTCTTCTAATGATGTGAATGTTATTTATATTTATTATATAATCTATGAACAAACATATTCTGATTTGCCCAGATGCATATCCACTTAAATCAATATAACTTCATATTATATGGTTTGCCGGACGTGACGTCAGAACATCAAGTACTTTCACATGATCCATCCGTAACGTCAATGGTTTTAATGGTATAAAATGACAGGAAATGCATAACATACATTTATTTTATAATATTACAATTGTTGACTTATGTTTCGGTAGACATGGAATTTTATTGAACAGTAAACTTAATCATATTGACCTCCACTCCGTGTCGGTCAATATGATGTTAACTGTTCAATAACACTCCATGTCCACCTCAACATAAGTCAATAATAGTAAAATATTCTTCAAAGTACTTCTTTATTGACATGCAGTGTGGGTATATTTAATAAACATTGTTTAATGATAAGTTTTTATTCAGAGTATTAACACTTTACATCCTGAAGTCCTGAAAGAATTTAACATTTTATACATAACCTACCTTGGATGGCTGGAACTACCCCTGGCTAAAACTATTTCTCATGGTCCCAAGCCTGTTTGATCCATTGAAGTTCCACTGTATATAATAATCAAAACATGAGTTTTGGCATATGTCAACGTTATTGTTGGCAATATGAAATGTATGTTTTTTTAAAACTGTTGAATACTCAGTGTGATCACAGGAACTTGTCACAAACTTTTTTTTTATGAAAAAGTAGGCGTGTGTATCTGTAATTATAGACAAGGACTGTAACGCAAGTTGTTAGGGTACCCTGTTTGACTCATCAAAACAGCCCGAAAACTCAACTTTTTAAGCAAAACTAGAGTGCCCCGGGTTCAAGAGAAACTAGCCTGTCTAACGATACCAACCTTTTGTTCCTATGTTGAATAAATCCCATGAAATAATCAAGAACAGCTCGGATTTTAGCGTCTGCTTGTAACTCGTTCGTTTGCACTTTCCTCTGGAGACTGTTAAAAACTCAATTCAATCGCCTTTTCCTGATTTCGAACAATGAGATGCCGCTAAATGTGGTAAGTCCTGGTTTTCAATAACTTTTTTCTACATGCAGTCGTAAAAATCTTGAGAATTTATTCTAAATGAAAGCCAATCGGCGACTTTTTTAAAGAAATAACGCCGACCTTTTCTACCTGCACTCCATGTTTGCAAAAGTTCAGCTCTAAAAATTTCGCGATCACTGATTGGTTAATGCTAAGCCGAGGTTACAAATACGTCACATAGAAAAGGCAAAATCAGTTGGGAAAATCCCCATATTGACGTGGTGTATTTTCGGAGTGCTTCAGTTTACATCATTACACTCAATAGATTGCATTACTTCCCTTGATATAAAATCGCAAAATCATACCATGTCGATGACGTCACAGGACTATAGTGAATGGGATTTCCGAAAAACATGGAGGTCGGATAGAAAAAGGTTGGCGTAATTTCTGTAAAAAGTCGCCGTTTGGCTGTCATTTGGAATAAATTCTCAAGACATTGGTGACTGCATATAGAAAAAACTTTTGAAAACCAGGACTTATCACTTTGAATCGGAATCTCTTTGATGAAAGTCAGAAAAGAAAGATTGAACTGTGTTTTTACCATCTCCAGAGGAAAGTGCAAACGAACGAGTTTCAAGAAGACGCTAGTATCCCTGCTGTTCTTGATTATTTCATGGGACTTACTCAACGAAAGAACAAAAGGTTGGTATCGTTAGACAGCCTTGTTTCTCTTAAAGCCAGGACACTATAAGTTTGCTCATATAAGTTGAGTTTTCGGACTGTTTTGATTAATCATATAGGGTACCCCCGAAACAACCGTTACAGTCCTTCTCTTTAAAAGTGAATATATAGGCCTACTTTTTCTATTCTAAGGGTTTGTGACTAGTTCCTGTGAGTGTGATATCTATTAAAATAATACATATGAATTGCTGCCACAAAAACTAAATCCAATGATTGCTCACAATAGATACTGTACTTCAAAAATATTCCAAAACACACATACTAGGGTGACCACTTAAGCATTTTGGCTTCAGACTGAGAAACGATCTTTATGTTTAAATATTTTCCAGTTTACATCTACCAATGTTGTAATAGCATATTTTAATTATTAACATGTAGCTTTGGAAGCTGACAGAAAACGAAGATATACGAGTGTTGGATGGCTGTCTTGACTATGAGAAATCACAGGTTGTGATGCTACCATGTTCAGACAAAAAGTCACAGAAGTGGAATCGACAGGTAAAATGAACATTTAAGAGACTCCCTAATTTAGAGGAAGGAGAATTCGCTCTTCAAAACTATATAGGCCAGAGCGGAAGCCTTCAGTACTTGTCGCACTGGCAAGCAGGGAAGGCCCAGCCAAATGTGTGCAGACTCACCAGAGCCTTCACTTATCGCATACACAAAGTATGGGTGTAGAAAAGTCCCAGACTAAACTTTATACCTCAAATTAACCAAATATTTTAGAATGCTAAAATTCAATAGCTTTATTGTTATCACTCTGAACCTGGATTTATCCTAATTTAAAAAAATACTGTAAGTTCACGATATTTTTAACTTTGTTCTAATTTGTGGAATATTGTAAGTTCATGTGGTTGGCTATCAATAAATGAGCTTAAACACACTGGTAAATGTATACGTCGATTTGGTGGTATTTACGCGTATTGCCAGTACCTTAAAGACCAGAAGTGGTAGATATTGGCCTTTATACTATGTAGAAAAACATGCCATATACCTAAAGGACTATAGAATTAGATCATTTTTAAGCATTCAGTATGTGCATGGCGATTTATGTAAGCATTTAGGGATAGATTCGAGTACCGATCATCCAGATCGGTACTCGAATCTATTCCTAAATGCTTACATAAATCGCCATCTGCATGCCTAATACTTAAAAATGATCTAATTCTATAGTCCTCTAGGCATATGGCATGTTTTCCTACGTAGTATTAACGCCAATATCTACCACTTCCGGTCTTGAAGGTACCGGCAATATGCGTAAATACCACCAAATCGACGTATACATTTACCAGTGTGTTAAAGTTGTGGATATCGTTATCCATCAGTTTAACATCTTTTTGGTACTCAGAAGAACCATTGGTTTAGAAGTAAGAAGAATATTTTCAATAACTCACTCTTATCTAGAAGCTCAGTTTTGCTATCATACGAATCAATATAAAGGGAGTGAAATAACTAGGCTGTGGCACGTGATTTCCAACAATATGGAATTTTTACAAATGTACACTTAGACTAGCCTGTGCAGCCTCCTTCTAAGCTTAGACATTCCAAATGAAGTTTAGTCAGTAGCTTAACACTCATAGAATATTCAAGCGACTAGCAAAGGCTCTGATCAGACTGTGGGTATGCACAGGCTGGACTGAGCATTTGCTGGTCGCACATTCCACATTTTTGGAAATCTCATTGCTCAACTTTGAAATTTCCAACAACAATCCCATATATTGAATAATAAACCAATGCAGTTTATAAAAAAAAAGACACATCTGAATTAAGGGTGAGGTTGGCGATGTCAAACCGGTTTAAGCCCTCCAGTAAAATATTTCACTGACCGTTCCAAGGCGGTACTTCTTTTGTGGATCTTTTATGTATTTGTTCTGTCTTGTGTTTGCTATGTCTTTGTGCGCGTCTGTTTATATGTGCTTTATGGTCACCTGCTGGGAAAGGGCTGACCTCTTGGCTCTCGTTTGTGGTGTCTGCTGTGAGTTTGTCACTTTCCCATTGGTATACTGGGTCAGGTGTGGTACTTGATTGTATCGATTCCTGATCTTGCACCCTTACTTACATTGATATTTTCAAAATGCAGCTGTATCAATTGTATTTACGTTGTTTTAATCACGAGTGTTATCTACATTATTACAGAATCAAATCATACGCCACCAAGAAACGAATCTTTGTTTAGGAGTCAACAGTATGGATGATACCAACAACCTTCAACTTGAGGTGTGTGCTAGTCAACCGATGCAGACATGGGACTTCATTCCTATACCAAAACACTGAATTTCATTTTATCAGTGCAGAGACAATTCTATGAAGATCAGACAATGTCTGAGTTCATTTTATGATAAGCTTGACACTCTTCTCACACTTAGGCCAGTAAACACATTAAATTTTCAAACTCAAAGGCCACAAAAAAGAAATCTCTATGTCAAATTAATCTATTCTGGATGATTCATTGTTCAAGCTATGACATAAACACAACATTAACTCTTATCCTACCATTGTTTTGTCCTAAAAATAGCATCTCTGTGCTACGTCTTTTGCATATGAGTCATGACATGAAATTTCCAACAAAGTCGTACATGTATGTGCAACCAGCAAAGGATCAGGCTGGCCTGTGCATACACACAGTCTGGTAAGAGCCTTTGCTAGTCACTTGCGTATTTTAGGAGTGTTCAGCTACTGACTGAACATTATATGGAGTTTCTAAGCTCAAAGGGATGCTGCACAGACTCGTCTGAGTCTTCACTTGTCAAAATGCCACATTGTTGGAAATCACGTATCACGGCTTATATATTCAAATGCATCTTTGAATACTTAAATCATGGAAGCCAACACTGAAAAAGACAAAAGTAAGAAAGACAGCAAAGATCAGAAATCAAATCAATCAGGTACCACACCTGACCCAGGATACCATTTTGGAAAGTGACAAAATCACAAACATCACAAACAAGAGTCAAGAGGTCAGCCTTAATATTTCATCTGCATACTACATATGTTGCATATATTTAAATGCATCTTAGAATACTACTATCATGGAAGCCTACACTCTGGATCTTGATTAGATGATCCGGTTACATTCTAGTAGTGTTTGCAACATTGGTTAACTATGTACAGAAGCAGGCATTAAAGCAAAAAAAAACTTGTCATTTATGGCGTAAAAATGCTTAGGCCAACCAATTAGATATAGAGGATCTTAAACAAATGGGAGTGCAGTTGCTCAGTGGTAGAGTGCTGGACTCGAGACCGAGGTGCCACAGGTTCAAGCCTCACCGGCGTCAATGCATTGTGTCCTTGAGCAAGACACATCAATCATAGTTTAGTACTGGTTCAACCCAGGAAGACCCGTCCCTACATAACTGAAAGATTGTTGATGGGATGTAAAGAATAAAATCAAACAAACAAAAGATCTTACGCGAGTGACCATTTCATATGAAATTTTTTAAATGATCAATGGCAAGTTCAATAATTTAATATGAAATGCTCACGAGTCTAAGGTTCTGTTTATCGTATGACATTTTACAAGCGATTTTAGCGCCTTCAAAGTGTGTTTATTTCAATGAGTATTTGCATTGTTGTAGATCTAACAGACATTGCTATGAGGTGACTTCTTCCCGCCAAAAGTGTTATGTAACTGTGATGATATCATTATTAATGACATGAGGTTATCCACTGAATAACAGTAACGTCATATGATAAACATGTATAGGTTATAGTCGCACAGTTTTTAACTATTTAACCACAATAGAGGTTCCAAGCGATATCAATTAGACAAGTCCATTTCAAATTTGGAATATATTTTGTGTAATTTATTATTTCAAAAATCTAAAAGATCATTCTATGTTATTAAAAGTCAGCTAGGTTAATCTGGCTAAACGTCCATGTGCAATGGGGATATTATATTGCTTGAAATATTATCTAAAGGTTTGCCTACTGAGCATCAATTAGATACTAACTTTCATTACGCCCCCATACCACTTATATCCCTTTAAAAGTACCATAAAACATAACATGTCCTGAAGTTTTTAAAACAATAACTTATGCATGTCCACTATAAATGTTACTTATGCACGTACCACTATAACTGTTACTAATGCATGTTCCACTATATCCACTGCCACAGTTTGATTCATATGAGACAAATACACAATAATATTTCCTTTTATTGAATATATATAGTTCTGTTAATACTCTAACTAGTATATTTCCCTGCATTATATAAGTAAAAATTAAATTAAAAAATGAAAACAGTAATCAACATTATATGTACGAGGGTTGTCCCAGAAAGTCGTAGACTTTTGTTATAACGTCGCTTCAGTGCTATAGTGTTCTAAGTGACATTTTGGGCAAAATCGAGTTATGCATACCGTTGGAAAGGGAATCAAATGTTCTATCTACTGGTGAAGGTTTCATTTGCCTATCTACTCCCAGTAAGCTTAAAATCGCTGTGCGTTTCTGTTCTATCTACAAAAAGACAATTTCGTTCAGTGCTATAGTGTTCTAAGTGATTTTCATCCAATGGCCAATGATGATTTTGTCGCGTGACTGGGTGAGTTCAGTGTCATAGTGTTCTATCTACATAAAGTCACTTCCCTTGGAGAACTTCCTAAAAATTGAAGTTACCTCGCTTATATAAATTAAAATGTCCTAAATTGAAGTGGTTTGTCGGTCTTATGACAAACTAATGGCTATATCGGCTATTTTTAGGTCCAAATAATCTGCTCAGTCAAAAATATAACGCAAATATTGATACATGGGCAGAATAATAAGCTGTAGAAACAGATTACCTCCCTTATACATATTTAAACTGCTTTAATTGAAGTAATTTGTCGATGTAATTACAAATCAATGGTTAAATCTGCTTCTTTTAGGTCCAAATAATCAGTTCAGTCTAAAATATTATACAAATTTACCCCATTGACAGAAATATTCACTGTAGAAACAGATTACCTCCCTTACATAAATTTTAATGACATGATCCGTCCAGTTTGGTACTGTTGTGCCAAATAAATGACTAAATCTGCTACTTTTAGGTACAAATAATCATTTCTGTTCAGACTAGTATATGAATTGACTCCATAAACAGACTAATAAGCTGTAAAAAAAAGATAGAACACTATAGCACTGAACGCAGAATGCGATTTTGAGGGCATAATGTTCTATCTGCAAACTGTAAAATGCCCCTAAATTCCATATTTCTGAAACGTGTATGATATTTTTATATACATTTCATAAACATTTTGTACAAATATGGGTGAAATCACAGTTTAAATAACAAAGTGATGAACGTTTGCTTGACTGTGTGTCCGCCTGTGCAGAGCACGTCGCACATTAATTTGCATTATTTTCAGCGAGGGGTAGTCAAATGTTTTGTCTATACTCATTTTATATAAGCTCTAACTATATCAACATTGCAATCTGTTTGTTAAGTATGTCTTCCTTATTCAAGTAATGACTTAATATTTAGTTTAGGCATGTTTAGCAAACAAACAAGCGCGATTTTTTAGAGTTCATACGAGAAAACATATTTACTATTAAAATAACCAACAGTAAAATAACATGTGTTCAGTTAAAAAGACAAAAAGGAGCGCCTTTTTCTGTATTTATATGCTAAAATAGTTTTGCACGAATCCATTTTACAATACTAGTTACTACTCAGCTAATAAGTAAACATTAGAAGAATGTGATTTTGTGAGTTTGATTAGCCAAATTATATTGAAAGTCTATTTTTTGCGCCGCACCGTTCTTATAACGTTTGTATTTTCTGAAAATAAAAATGTAGCAGGCATGATGAATCTTCTATAAAATCAATGCTGATGGTGCAAAATGTTTCAAGTTTTTTAACACTATAACTTAGCAGTCCCTTGTTGAGGAGGTAATACA
Organism: Loripinus fragilis; assembly: GCA_964019695.1. Lineage (NCBI taxonomy): Eukaryota > Metazoa > Mollusca > Bivalvia > Lucinida > Lucinidae > Loripinus > Loripinus fragilis. The sequence goes on from OZ026527.1 coordinate 13,776,635, forward strand.
TTGTGTGAAATACAACTGCGAAATTAAAATGAATGTACACTAATATTTGGATTAGATGAATTTTATTACAAAAAATTCAACGTGCTCCGCACACGCCGGCACACAGTCAATTAAAGGTACATAATATTGTTATCTAAACTGTGATTCCACCGATATTTGTGCAAAATGTTTATGTGATGTATATAAGAATATCATACAAATTTCATAGGATTCCTGATACACAGTCTCATGTTAAAATAAAAGTCTGCGACTTTCTGGGACAATCCTCGTAAATGTCAATACGATATTACAATGTAGTCTGTTATTATCTTGGTACATATACAATAATAAATTATACCATACATATAGGTCATATGTCATCACATGAGCTTTTGATACGTATCTCATTCACGAGCAGTGAATCGTCAGGTGATCTTGGGCAAATGCTCAGACTCACCAGAGCCTGCGCTGCTCGCATACATACTGATATAATCAAAAACTCAGAATCAAACTAAATTTTAGACCTCTACATTAGCATGGATGTTTGAAGGATGTTTTTGTTTGGTTTGGTTTTTTTTTGGGTGGGGGATATAGGCGATAATTGCAAAACATCATATACTGAAACAATAAAGTTATGTCCGCTTGACGTTTATGTCTGCCAGTTTCAAATGGATGAACAAATTTCATTCAAATTTTCACCTTACAAACTTTGATCATTTAGAAATGATTTGCACCTATGAGTAATCCATTTGATAATCAATATAGCCTCTGAAAAAGCAGCGAACACGAGTACCCTTAAAATTAAAAGTCACAACATCAAAAGCTTGTGTGTCTGTCATAATCCCGAACCGTTCAAGCACATTTAAACATCACTGATCAAACTCTCCTGTAAGATAAGCTGGCTAGTTGTATGCATTGCTTTTTCCGCCACAGTCATTTGTTTGTAACATACTCTGACGTCACAAAACATCGATCACGAGCGTGGGTGAAAACTCCGAAAATTCATTATTGGTCCAACATTTTGCTATTCAACAAAATGGAACAAATTTGATGTTTTTTCGTCATCACAAGCATTTTAACAGTAATTAAGACAAATCAGCATCAAAACAATTGATAATGGAAATTCTCTGATGATTTTGCAGGAAGGGGTGGGGTATAAAACACAGATTTAGAGAACCTTTGATGCCCAACATCAGCCATAGATTTTTGTTTTTCTCTATAGTGTAATTGTTGTCATAAACAAACACAACAAATCAAAACAAAAACGGTCTCAAAATGATGTTAGGTTAAGGGGATTTGAAAGTTCTTAATTTGTTATTTGATTAATTCAAAGGGAGGTAATTTTAGATAATTTTGTAAATGAAAGATTTGAAACTGCAATTTCGTTCGTTCAATAAGCAGACTTTGGATTTTTAGATGTTTTTTCATCGTCGGACGTTTCTGGTTGCCATTTAACGTAAAATGTGTCAAGTTTTGATGATTAACTTCCTGATGATAATGGAAAAAGCTGTGTACACATAAGGTTTAATAACCCTTCAAGATCAGAAGATAAAATCAAATAATTACCATTTTTTGTGTGCCGGAAGTTTGGTTAACATTTTGGTTTTATTTTTGTTGCAACATCTTAGCTGGATCGAAAGGTACAGTACCATGAAAATCGGACGTTTCTTTTTTGTTTGAGTATATGTGCTGACCATTTATGTAAGTGCCCTTTCAGTTTAAATAATATGGTCTATGCTGCTCTGGTTTCAAGTATATATCATCTACTTTCATCCTTTCTTGGTTTCAAAACAGTCATTTCTTTTCCAAAGTATTTATCATGTGACTTTCTGTAGATGCAAATTCGTGCCAGTAATCGTATGGTACCATATATAGTCAATGTTAGCACCATAGTTATCATAAGCATGAAGACAAACCACATTGGTGAATGGAATTCCATCAGATACCCCACTAATAATGGATACAGCATGGCTCCTAATCCTGCAGAAACTAAAAACATGGCAGATATTTTCCCTGTTATCTGCATAATATTCTCCGATGTCCAACCAAATATACATGGAAAAACTACAGACATAGAAAATCCTAACATTCCTGTAAAAACCCAAAGCAAGGGAATAACCATATAAACAGCAGCCAACAGAAATCCCAGAATAGACAAAGTGATAAGTATTAAATATGTTGTTAGCAAAGTTTTTTGCTTAAATCGACTGACCAAAAATATGCCAGAGAATCGCCCTAGTACAAATAGAGCCCAGAATACTGTTGTTATAACAGCCCCAGTTTCTTTATCCCACTTGAGATAAGAGAGAGAAAATGTCATAAGAAAGCTAGCAAATCCATCTTCCATTACACAATATGACATCATTAATGACGCAAGCAGAACCAGTAATACTCCTTTTAGCCTAGTTGGCATATATTCTGGTTCCTGGTCCTCTCCAGAAGTGGCTTTTGAATCTTTGGCTGCCTTCTGAAGTTTTGCTAGTTTAGCATGAACATGGCTCATCTTACAATAAAGAAAGATATATCCAAGTGTCGCTGTGAATATCAAAACAGCTGATATCACAAAAGCATAATGAACACTGGTGTCTCCATACACTTCATGACAGGATGGGACTAAATCTTGGCTCTTGTTAAAACTAAGAGGAGTTTCTGAAACAAACAACAAAAACTTTAAAATAAAAACTTTTTTGACCACACATAAAACTGACACACAATTACATATGAGCCGTGGCATGAGATTTCCAACAATGTGGCATTTTGACATGTGTAGACTCAGACGCGCCTGTGCAGCCTCTTTTAAAGCTTAGAAACGCCAAATGGTGTTCAGTAAGTAGCTTAACAATCATAGAATACTCAAGCGTGTAGCGATGGTTCTGATCAGACTGCGCATATGCGCAGGCTGATCTGAGGCTTTGCTGGTCGCACACACCACATTGTTGGAAATCTCATGCACTGGCTCATATCATAGCATGCATCATGTAGGGCTGGAGATAATGGGGTTTTTACAATGTGTACAGTACACATCAAATTACATATACAGTGTGTACCCAGAGGTGGAATGCGTACACGTTTTCTTAGCAACCATATCCACCCCTTTAATTGAAACTTGGCAGAGAAAATTCTATTGAAGGGGAACGAATATGGTCATTTAAATTTACTTTCAGACATTTGTACATGTACAGTTAAAAACAAATGAAATTTTGGGAAATCACACACTGCTACTTTAAATTGGTCTTAAACTCTGCCTTCTTTTGTCTGTATTACATATTTTGCAGAGTAATTTTACGTTGCACATTAGACTGAAAACGTTGTGTGTATTGCTCTCTTTTAATGTGAAGATGGTACAGACAGTGTTTGAAACTACATAGCGTACAGACCAACAAACAGTGCAAAAAATTACTCATTTATTTATTTCAAGAGGGTGACTAACTAAAATAATGTAGTTTCAGACAAATTAAAAGTATATCACAGAGTAATGACTGGTGGCACACTTGTCATCTATATCATACATCCAATGTGCTCCGATGGGCATATAGCATTAGTTAATTTGTTCATTAAAATCTGATAAAAGTATTTAACATTTAAAATCATAGTCACTCAAATAAAAAATGTCCTATCATAGCTCTTTTGAATGTATAACTGGTGTAGGGTAAGTGTTCCATAGCTTAGGGGCTAAGAATGTAAACCAGCCAGTGTTAAATGGCGTCCTTGATTTTGGTACCCTTAATGAGCCATTTTCTGATGACCTAAGAGTTCTGTTACATGCTATAGCTGTCGGTTTCAGTAAATCATATATATATATATATATATATATATATATATATATATATATATATATATATATATATATATATAATATATATATATATATATATATATATATATATATATATATATATATATATATATATATATATATATATATATATATATATATATATGCCTGGTTTAGATTGTGCAGGGCCTTGCATGGCAAAACAGCCTTGCTATAATTATTTTTTGTGATATTGGCATCCATCTTAGCCTTTGGAACATTTCGTCTGATGGAGCAGTATAGTCAACTCTTAAAATGATATGTGCCACTCTTTTTTGCAGTTTGTTAATTCTTTCATATTGCACCTTTATCTTCTTCACTAGTATGACTGAGTTGCAGCTGAATATTTTCATGGCTAACTAATCTCGTTTTGCCTTTATAGAATCGAGCAGAAAAGAAAAACAAAAGTAGATAAATATGCATGAAAAAAGGTCAATATTTTTTTTAACAATCTGCAAAAAGCAAATAAAATGAAAATGCATCACTATATGTCGAATGGCGTTGCCAGAATCCATGGTCACAATAGCATTGACATGCAATATATATATTTTGACAAAAAAACTTGCTGATTGTTGGATAACGTCAATTCTAACACACCTCGCCTATAGAGCCAATGCTAAACAAGTGTGATATATCAAACAATAATTCACAGTTTAGCAATCGCGAGGAAAGTACGTGCCAGCTGACGTCATTTGCTGCTGGAAAATGACGTCATTCATGCCGTTAGACGGTGTAACGTCGTTTTTACGCTTGAAGGACGTTACAAATACACGTAAACGAATGCGACGTAGTCTAAGCATTGGTGGGAGTTCTTCAGTGCAATGGCGGAAAGTTGGAAGAAGCTGAAGACTTCAAATGTGTTTTCGTTGTTTATTGTGTGTTAGAATCGAAATAGATCAGCTCTTTTGCGTGAATTGTTGAGTAATAATTCACTGTTTGTTGGTCAGTTGTACGAAGATAAATCACTCGCGCTGCGCGCTCGTGATTTGATCTTCTTTACAACTGACCTCCAAACAGTGAATTATTACACAACAATTCACTGCTAGAGCTGATCTATTTCTTAAATATTTCCGACAGTATATATCCTACTGTCGCAAATATTTGACATACTATTGACGAGCTATATACTGTTTTAAACTCGACATCATTGTGTAATCATATTCTGGTCCTTCAGGAATTTTGGGGTCTGGCAGAAAGGGGAATGTCACTTAAGCCTGTGCCATGGGTGTGAATAGTGTTGCACATTCCATTGATTACTATGAAGAGGCTCAATAAAACTGAGACAGCTGTTATTATTGTTTACATTTGCTAGGTTCTCTTTATTTCTTAAGGGTCTGTTTTTAAATTATTAAGCACAGAAATAGAGCAAAATTTAGAAGTTCAAACCTTACCCCCTTGACATGTACGATTAACCATCTTGAGCTTATTATATGAAAGCAGATCGGATGATTTACCTGTAAATTCCTGCCGCATAGTACTTTCTGTACTACTATTGCTTATTGGTACACATATTTTCTTTGCTAGAAAAGGTTCCGCTACCAATGGGGACAAAATGGCCCCCAGGCAGAAACACAAATGTAGAGCTTGCATATATGGTCCTGATTCTGTTCCCCAAATGAAAGGTATGTCAGCATTGCCACCTGCAAACGAAAATAAAATATGCTGTCATATGTGACCATTTTCACCAGAACATGATACTTTCAAAGAAAAGAAGCCAATTATTTAAATAGAAAACCAATTAGAATTACTGTTATAGACGTTACATTTACACAGAGGTGCTATGTTAAACCTGCTACCATATCACTTTTAATGACATTTCGTCATCCCCTGAATAACAGTGATGGTATATATACTTTATTCCAAGATTAGATTCCAAGATAACATTTGAACCATTGTATATCTGTAAGACTATTTGATGCTAACTTTGCACGGCGGTGGGTCAGACTCAGACTCAAAGATGGCCCTGGCGTAAAGCTTTAATCGGTTGGTTGGTGCCTGATGCTGTCTTAAGCTGAGCCCACCATAGCTCAATTTGAGGTTTTTGTAAGCTCAGACTATCTGTGAGTCGTGAGCCCTTTTCTTTGTATCATCATAGTGTGTTAATTTGATTTGATTCTCTGTGATGGTAAATTGCAATGGTTAGGAAGCCTCCATGCGAACTAAACAATATTTGTGTTTTAACAACAGCAGAATATATGGCGAATATTTGGAACTAGTAAAATGCATTTTAGCCCCCAGTTGCCTAGGCAGCTGTCCGTTTTAAGGCAGAGGTTCTGTTGCTGCTGATTTATTGTTTATTGCTGCTCCCATTGTCTGTAGGGGTTCTGTTTCTTCCTGATGTCTTGTGATAGTCAGGGTTCTGTGGCTGTTCCTCACAGTGCCGTGGGTTGCTCAGCGGTGTGTCATCGTGGTATTTCCTGCTCATACTCACTTGATTCTTTATGATTTGACAACAAAACGGAACAGCCGAAAGGAATTTTACAAAAAATAAAACATGTATATACAGAGTAATAGTAGAAATATACTGTCGTGCCAACCAAGAGTAACAGTGACGTAATATTTTGTTTACAAATTTTAAGTAAAACATTAACTTGTACACTGCATTTCAGCTAACACGAATCGATAGATTACTTGCGTATTAATCCTATCCTGCGGATAGGATTAATACACAAGTGATATATCGATTATAAGTCCTTGATAACTTTGTAAACAAAACATGACGCCACTGTCACTCTTGGCTGGCAGACAGTACATACCAGAGGCATTTGTAGTAAAGCTTTTGTTTACAGGGTAAGTGCATCTTGTTTCCCACTTCAAAATATATGCATTTGCTGTTCTGTAAGAAGGGATAAAATCAAATTGTAAACAATCCAAACTGTTCAGTTTACAATAAAGAAAGAAAAAATAAACCAAAAAACGAACGATAAAAAAGTAAGTAAGGATGCAAAGACCAGGAATCGATACAATCAAGTACCACACCTGACCCAGGATACCAATGGGAAAGTGACAAACTCACAGTAAGACACCACAAACAAGAGCCAAGAGATCAGCCGTCCCCAACAGGTGACCACAAGGCACAAAATAACCAGACGCACACAAAGGCACAACAAACATAAGACAGAAAAAAACATAAATAATCCACAAAAGAAGTACCGCCTTGGAACGGTCAGTAAAAATATTTCACCGGATTCACTGCACCAACTTCACCGTTAATTCAGATGTGGGTCAAGACGCTTAGATATTTGGTTTGCATTAAAGACCCCTAACTTATCAATGCATTATCTCCTAGAACATATAAATCAAGATATAAAAAGGAGATAAAGCAATGATAAGGACCCAACAGAAAATAAAAGTGAATACCAGAGCAAAGGAAATCCAACCGGTAAACCAAGGTGGGCCTGACAACAGCCAAAGCATCAGGCCCCAACCATCTCATGAATAGATAAGTCCGAACCGTCATAGAGTCTGAAGTCCGACCCACCGGCGTGCAATTAAAGAGCAAAGTTACCAACCCTGATTGGGTTGACCATCAAGCATGCAGTTTGTTGCAATACATTAATGCTATAGCCAAACATTTTATAATGGGAAATTATTTTAAATGAACTGCGCTGAAAAGTTACTAGAGCCAACAACCTTCTTTCATTTATACACCAAGCCACCATAGAATTCAGGTACCGAAAGTCCTTGGCGCAAAAGAGATTTAAGTCCAACTTGGAATTTAGATATCAAATCATAGTATCGTCTATAAAATTTAGAAAGGTTTTGCAAAGTTTATGATACCAACAGCCTTGTTTAAGAAGTTTCTGAGTTAACAATTTATTGCGAGTGTTGAAGTCAGTAACATGGCTAGATGCTCTAGTAAAACGAATGAGTTGAGAGATATAGACCCCATAGGATGTAGAGCGAGGAACATTACCATCTTAATCAGATTAAATCATGTACAGCTTGTATTTGAATAGAGAAGTGTATACCAAACTTTGTACTCTGACACAATACAGTAGACATTAAATTTCTCACAGGGAGGTTTCCTAACTTATACTATGCATCATCACAGAGAAACAATAACATCAAATTAGTACAGTACAGTGAAACCTATGTAAAACGGCCGCTCAAAAAAAGACAAAACAAAGGTCTTAATGACAAATGGTAGTTAAATGAATGTCGAAAGAATTGCAGAATGCTCCCCTTGGAGCATTCTGCAATACTTTTGACCTGCATTTAGCGATAATCTGTCTTGAAACTCATTTTTGGTCTTTTGGAGAGTGGCCGTTTTACAAAGGTTTTACTGTACGATGAAATATAGAAAATGGCTCTCAACTCACAGACAGTCAATGCTCAAGAAAGTCCAAAGTTGAGCCACGGTGATCCCAGCCAAATACATGCACCAGGCACCAACCGACTGATAAAAGTTTTATGTCAGGGCTTGCATTGAGTTTGAGGCCTGGCCCACTTTTGCACAATTAAAGAGAAATCCATAGCTATAAACAATGATTGGGTTAGACTGTTGCATGATATCCGTGTTGTATCCCATATTTTTCTTTATAATAACTGATTTTCTTGTTAACTGATCAGGAAAAGGTTCTATTCGATTTAAAGTAAGAAGGCAAAGATCCGGAATCAATGCAATCAAGTACCACACCTGACCCAGGACACCACATGGGAAAATGATAAAAACGCAAAGAAAGCATAACATACAAGAGAGTCAAGAGGTTAGCCATTTACCAGCAGGTGGCCACAAGGCTGCAATGAACAGACAAGAAAGCATGACAAACACAAAAACAAAATCACCATAAGACTATGACTTTGATATACCCTATTGTAGAAGAGTTTTAAACCATCTATTTTTGCATTTAATAATCTACACTGAGTGCCCGTCGTAGAATTTAGAAGATGCTTTACAAAATAAAAAATGATTTCTATTGTTTAAGTCAATAGCATAAGAACATACTCTCGCAAAAAAAATAAAATAAGCAGGAAAATATATACACCGGAGAAGGGGAGCGTGGAACATCTCCATCAAGAATTTGAAATAAACTGTTTCAAAATTAAAATCATCTCGTTTATCCTAAATTTTAGATGAAATAATGCCATTTGTTATGGACAAGTCTAAAGATAGGACTTCAGTATCGAAATAATTGGCCTTATTTAACTGAAGATTTTTTGGATATATCTGACTTACCATTTGTTCAAAATAAGGAGTACCAATATATAGTGAGTCATCTAGATAACTTAAAGAAGTTAAAGAAGAGATGAATGCTTCAAAAACACCAGCTTGATTATTGTCAGAAAGAGAAAACCTGAAGTATCTCTCACATCAACAACAGAAACAATTAGCAACAAGAGGAGCACAATAAGTAACCATTGGAATACCTACACTTTGTCCAATATATTGCCCAAAAATATAAAGAGAATCTTACATGAGTGTTCATTTTTTTTATTGAATTTATTAAACGATTTTGATAAAAGAGATGAAATGCGAGGCTTGCCGAGCATTTTATCTCTTTTTCGAAACGAGTTTAATAAATTCAATAATACAAGGGCACGAATGTTAGATTCCATTTATCATATGACATTAAGATTACTTTGCAGTCTTATTTCTCACGTATAATTTTGTCAGTATTAGCGCAGCGTTGTTAAGGGCGTCATATATAGAGAAATCATATGTAGATAATGAGAAAGAAACTTTTTTTCCAAAAAGTCTGTAAACCTCTAGTGGTTTGCCGCTTTTATTGCATGGCGTTATTTTACTCCCAGACGCAGCGTCATATGATAAAATGGAGTATTTCACAAACTTTCTGACATGACCACAAATTATATTGTTTAGGTTGTTTAGGGGTGAAAAAAGTTTCTTTCTCATTATAAAGCTATCTCATCGCAAAGTAAATATAGTGAGCCCTCTCTATGAAAAGTTTGTTAAATTAATTCAGTTAGTTTTTTCTTTGATTAGATTATGAGGTAAATACAATGTAGTATAGGGACTAGAGAAATCATATGTAGACAAACTAGATATTAGAAAACCTTTAGATTTTCATTTTTTAGAATGTCACCTGAATTTTAATAGACCCAAATGATTTTTATTATTACACTCATAAACTTTTCACAATATTTTATAACTTGGTTTTAAAGTGCTGACCTCTTGGCTCTCGTTTGTGGTGTATAACTGTGAGTTTGTCACTTTCCCATTGGTATCCTGGGTCAGGTGTGGTACTTGATTGTATCGATTCCTGATCTTTGCACCCTTACTTACTTTAATCGCAGTAAGGCAAGATATTACTAGTATAGACAACACAGAAATAATGCCCAAAGGCATGTTTTTTCACACTGACTCAAATAGGAATAGTTAAGGAGGTTTCACATTCCTTACCTGTGTCAAGGCCACCGCAGAAAGCACTGCCAATGAAACGGATAACCAGCATAACGGGAAACAGGGAACACCATGGTGTCAGACAGTTGAAAACAGCAAAGCCAAACGTGGATACAGCCAACAGCAAAAGCTTGTTTAACTTGTCATATAACACTCCAAATACTAATGAACCAGCTACATACCTTGAAAAAAGAATGGAGCCGGTTTCCAGCAAAATGTACAAATTGGCATGTGCGCCCATCGAAGACTCTGATCAGACTGCGCAGATGCGCAGTGTGATCAGAGTCTTCAATGAGTGCTCTCTTGGTAGCCAGGCTTCCAACGTTTCATTAGGCGGGAAACTAAGACTCTTATAAGACTATGCGGATGCGCAGATTGATTTGTATCCTCACTGTACGCACATGCCAACTTCTTCCCTATGCTGGATACCAGCTCAAAACCGCTCACCTGTTGCCATGCCAACTGGTGCCCTATGCTGGATACAAGCTTAAAACCGCTCACCTGTTTCCATGCCAACTGGTTCCCTATGCTGGATACCAGCTTAAAATCGCTCACCTGTTTCCATGCCTCCGCTGAATAAACTTGCAATGAAACGAACAATTAGCATGGCTGGAAACCTGGAGCACCAGGGCTGAATACACTGGAACACAGCCCCAATAAAGCTGGATATGATCAACAGAGTGAGTCGGTTAAATTTGTCATACAGAGCTCCAAATAGTATAGATCCAATAATATACCTTGAACGAAAGCATATGGGTTTGTTGAAGGAGTAATTAGAAAACAAGTATAATCAGTAGCACAAGAACAACATGAAAAGCGTAAAGCTACAGAGACTGGTTAGAAATTTTAAATAGTACATGTAGCAGAATGTATTTACTTTAACATAGGCGCTTATTGCACCTTTGATCGATATGTTTTACATCGAATGTCTCACAGTGTACAAAGTGCACGTGCATACTGGTGCAATAAGAAAGTTATTGTATAGTTGTACGTATATACGGGAGATAATCCACTCGCTAAAGCTCGTGGGTTATCTTTCCGTACATACGCAAACACCATACAATAACTTACACTTACCAGACTGTGCGGAAGCTCAGGCTGGTGTGCAGCTTTGTTGTTCGCATGCTAAATCCTCGCGCGACGAGACCCATTGTTCATATCAAGTATTCAATGTACAGTTTTGGAGTGCATCACTATATAATTTTCTCTTGTTTCTTTAATCTCCAATGAGGTTCGGTCTGCAAATGGGCAAAAATGGGCACAGTTTCTAGCCCTGGCACCGCTATTAAATGTACTTTTTGAGGCGGGGATTGTACTGCATTTGTGTTGCACTTTTATTATTCTAGCCCACCGAATAAGGATATTAGAGATTTTACCCTGGGATAGAAAATCTTATCATACCCAGGACGTCAAGTAACGTCATCCTGTGAAATTGCATCTTAGCGTATTCAGGGATTTCTGAGAGCTTATTTTAAAATAAATAAAGAAAGAAAGAAAGAAAGAAATAAATAAATAAAAAATAAATAAAAACAGTGGTGAGCAAGAAAAAGACTCCATTATTCGTGTTAGGGTATGATAGAAAAAATCCGTATATTTCACGTTTTAAGTTAAGAGTGCTGATTTTTTTTCTAAAAGTTGGTATACCCTAGTGCTTGTATAATGTCACTGTTTCTCCATTTGACGAGTCCTTTGCTGTGCAAGCTGCTAACGCACACAATCACATATCTTATACCCTCCCACCATAATGCTCCAAGCCGTCCCATCTCATACTACCCCTACCACAGTCAGATTCACACCCACTCTTCCCCACCCAATGCTACCAAAATATGTTACCAGTTGCCCTAAACAAGTAATCGTCCAGTAAATTAATTAGTCGACAAACCACTACTATTCACCCTCGTCCACCCCATTGAATACAGTTATACTCGCAAAAAGACCGAAAATTGGTTTTCAAGATCAGTTATCACTTAATGCAGGTCAAAAGTATTGCAGAATGCTCCAAGGGGAGCATTCTGCAACACTTTCGACCTTCATTAAGCTACTTGTCATTAAGATATTTGTTTGTCTATTTTTGAGTGGCCGTGTTACACAGGCTTTTTGTAGTTGGTAAAATTTGCAATTTTAGTTTTCAAGGATACAATGCCGTGTTCAATTGAAATTTACGCCAGGACATGAGAATTTGGTACTGATCGAATTTGCGAGAAGCGAAGGCTCAGATGAAAAAGCCCAGACCTCTACAGCCGCTAGATACGCCAGCATGGGCGTTTCAAGGAGACAATTTTCTCATATGCAATAAGCACCAACAGTGGCGGATCCAGAGGGCGTTCATGGGGGTACACTGGAACCCCCCCCCCCCCTCTTTAAGTATCCGTGAGACCAAATTATTTCATTTTCATGGGATATTTAAGAAAAGGTGATAATATCAGCAAAGCGAACCTCCCACACCTTCATATATATGAACCCCCTTTCCAGAAATCCTGAATCCGCTCATGTGCTGGCCCATTTGATCCTGAAATTATGACTCACCCTATTGCACCAACGGTGAAAATCCAAGACGATGTCGCCAAATCCTTTTGTACTATCTGACGTAGATCAGGAAACGTAGGTCCACCCATTCCAGCAGCCCAGCCCTAAACAAGAAACGTGTATATATTATGCTATTTAGCTCTTAAACCTGTCACAATAAACTGGCCATCATCGGCCCTTCAGCGAAACTTGCTGATGATGGCCCAGCATTGAATGCTGGCTTGGCAGCTGTGTAATTTGACAGGGGATCCGGACCAGCATTGCTAAGAAACCATATATTTTGTGATTTTCGAGGGGAGTCCGGACCCCTAGGCTAGATCCTTGTGTGAATCAACAACTACAGAAAAAAATCAGCAGCCGGGGCCACCAGGGGCTTAGATGTATTTTGCTGAAGTGTGTTTATTGTAATATGCCCACGCTCACATCGACTAGGTACAGCCATTAGCTTAATAATAATAATAATAATAATGATAATAATAATAATAATAATTGAGTCAGTGCATGAGATTTCCAACAATGTGGTATGTGCGACCAGCAAAGCCTCAGATCAGCCTGCGCATACGCCTTTGCTAGTCGCTTGCGTATTCTATGATTGTTAAGCTACTGACTGAACACCATTTGAGTTTGTAAGCTTAAAAGGAGGCTGCACAGATTAGTCCGAGTCTACACTTGTCAAAATGTCAAATTGTTGGAAATCTCATGCCGCAGCTTAATTATAATTTACCAGAGTAATAAATGACCAGCAAACTATGGCGGTGTGGATAATCCGATCCCGAAACTCTTTGTCTTTCTTCAACCTAGTAAGAAATCCTTGGCTGTTCTGTCGTGAACTTTTTTCTTCCCCCGCTCTGTCCTGCTTCAGAAATTTGTCAAATTCCTCTCCAGCAGTACTGTGTCCGTTCTGTTCCCTTTCCGCCATTGTAACTATTAATTAGACCTGAAAGTACATGTATTAAACTCATTGCATGCTTGATAATTTTGAATCTTGTTTGCTTTGTTTTTGTTTGTTTTTTTATGTTGTTGTTTTGTTGTTTTTCAGAAAATATGTTTCAGGAATACCATCAACGTGTAAAACAATTGGGGTCCAGATCGGGCCCGATTTATCTGGGTTCAATCTGTTTGCAAAATATATCCAGAAAAGAACAAAATTCAGCAGATGTCTACAGGAGACTAATATACTTGACAGCAAAAGAAACGCATATTTTCAATATCCATTTAATACCAGAAACCCTTATCAAATTTTACCCTGAATGATATGAACATGTTTGAACGGACTCGTGCGTTCGTTCCAGACCATTTTATTCGTAATTAGACAATTAATTATTGTTTTGGTTCATTAATGCAAAACGCGCAAAAACAGTGCCGTACATTGGAAAACACATGGTTTGAATCCCATTTCATTGCATGCCACGATAACACACTGTAACAGATGAGAAAACAGCATAAAACTTTAAAATTCACTGCTGTAGAAATTATACTGCTAATCCCAAAATCTTTCATTTTTTTGCATTTTTTGCATTGGTATTGAAAACCACCGAAATCTTTGGGGTGTAAGAATATCTCGAACAGTTTGATTGGCGTCAAGTAAGGTAGTGTCCAACAGAACCGTTAAAAACAAATGTTTGGACCCTTTCATGCCTGTATTAAACACACATCCGGTTTATTGTCAGATAATGTAACTGGGCCACAATAGTCCACCGTATGGAATATCGGAACACTTAAATCTCATAAGAAGTCTGTATGTCATGATCATCACGCAGAGTGATTTCCATTCAAATCCGTTCAGTGGTTTGAGGCATACACCATCTCGAAAGTCGCATTTACTATGAGTTATTTCATTACGCCCAGAGTTACGCCCCTTAATTATCATTATTCCAATGAGCCATACATTTGTGATGCATTTGATAATTCACATGTTCAATACATCAGTGATACCTTACATATCACAAGTATTAGCTTTTCAAAAAAGCTGGCGGTCGCTTAGCCCTATCATTGTATGTGTATTTTGCCCACTGCATGCTTCCATTTTGAACTTCTAGAGCTTGTCCATGTAGATTTATTCTAAGCCCTGGTTATTAACATCTGAACTGTGATTTGTTACCATTTAACACATGCTTCCAGCGAGTTGTTGCTTGATCTTTTGAAAGCACTCGGCTTAATCATGGTATATTATGGTAATGTATCTAGCATGCGACACATTTAAAGAAAATCATTTGACAACACTAGACAGCACATTTTTCTTAAAACTAATGCCAGAAAATCAAGGTCACAGTGGTCGCTTAACTGTATATGTACAGACTCCATGACCCCAAGATGTGTTCACAAATCAAATTTGGGATTCCTAGGATGTATGCTCGTGGACACGATTTTTCTTGATCTGATGGCAGTGGTAAAGGTGCGTGACGCTCCATGACCCTAAATGCATTAAGACACGAATTTTGGCATTCCTGCCTAAAATAATATAGGAGATATACTCCGCATATGATATGAACACTCAAACACCTAGGACACTAAGGACAGTTTATTACTATATGCCTCCCTTTGGGGGCATAAAACCTGTTTGTCATGAACGTCATAAGACAGTGCCTGAATTCATAGTAATTCTATGTAATCAGATGTGGATGACAACCACAGAAGTACGTTTACTGATGTGAAGTTCGCTTGCACTCTTTGCCAATCAAGGACGTTTTGACTTTGGGACGTTTAACTTTCGCCAGCTTTTTTGAAAAGCTAATACTTATTGCGTTTATATATGCGACAAGGCAAATTGACGCATTCTTTGTGAAATTAGCAAACGAGCTTGCCTCTCTATAGGTAGCCCTACAGATTTCACGGACAGTTTACTTCGCGCTGTAGGTCAACCCACGATATTTGGTACCCCACTCGTTGTTCGGCAGCGAATAAAATATAGCCTCAGCACGGCATAAAGCTTCGGTCAAAACCTGAATTTGATGTGTGTTTTGAATGATGTTTATATAAGCGGCCGGCCACGGCCGACCGCAATTAGATCAGTATTTAAACCCCAATTTATACACTGTACCAAATATGCAAAATAAGCGTTTCTTTTGCTGTTCAGTATAAATATCAGCCTAGGTACAGAGTTAAGTTAGGGAGCGCAGTGGCTTAGTGGTAAAGTGCTTGACTCGAGACCGAGGGGCCGCGGGTTCGAGCCTCAACGGCGTCACTGCGTTATGTCCTTGGGCAGTGACCATAGGAGCAAGACATATTACTGGTTCAACACAGGAAGACCCGAACTACACAACTGAAAGATTGTTGATGGGATGCAAAGAATCAAATCAAGCAAAACAAATCAAACAGAGTTAACTTTGTAAATCGAGAATTCGTACTCCGATAGCTCAAAATACCTGCTTACTCAAATTAAACGTGACAAATCATATTCAAACTATATAGGGTAAATCTGATTTGTTTGATCTCTTAAAATCTCATCAAAGTGCTATTGTGGTTACTAGTCTTTACGCTGAGTTGGCTCTTTTAGGTACACAAAACACACTTTTATATGTTTACTTCAGAAACACATTCTCTGGTCGGAATCGAACGTATTCCGAATTCAGTTGGAAGTACAACTGTTCAAGTACCAGGTTAGCAAAATGACAGTTATTGAAATCAAACTTCATGATAGAGCTGTTATGTAAACATACATAACGCAAATCTAAAAGAAAATGTGTCTGAAAAGACAGGCATTTTTAGCGCAAGCTTGATCAGAAATAAGAAAGCTACTGATAAATGGGCCGCAACGCGAGAAAACCTGTCTTCGGGGTTTCCGACAACCAAACTCCTCAGTTATAGAGACCAGCTAGAAAATTGTAATTTCGCTCGCAGCAAGTCTAGGATATGATACTTTCGAAGGAGCGAATAATAAAGACGCTGATCAGACTGCGCGGTCTGCGCCTTTGATGTTCGCAAACCCCCGAAGACAGGCTTCTCGCGTCGCGGCCCATAATGAAGTTTTCTTAACAGCCTGTCACAGCTTCATTTTTAATCTATAATGAGATGCTAATAAGGTGCACGAACTCTTATTAAGATACATAAAATCTTTAATTTCGCATATAATCACACAATTTCTTGTATAAATGCCCCTTTTATGTTATATTAGGCATGCACATTAAAATGGAGTGAGAATTATTTTTCAAATCTTATATTTTTTATTTTTTACATATGAGCCAGTGCATGATATTTCAAACAATGTGGCATTTTGGCATGTGTAGACTCGGATGAGCCTCTGCAGCCTCCTTTTAAGCTCAGAAACTCAAAATGGTGTTTAGTCAGTAGCTTAACAATCATAAAATACTCAAGCGACTAGAAAAGGCTCTGATCAGACTGCGCGTATGCGCAGGCTGATCTGAGGCTTTGTTGGTCGCACATACCACATTGTTGGAAATCTTATGCACTGGCTCATATATGATTAGGCGGCATTCATTAAAGAAATAATGTAAACTTCAAATGCATGGAACGTCTATATTTCTTGATAGATTTTGATCAAATTTGCAGCAAACTGATTTGATAGACAAGTACTGTCTTTTAAAGCTCATTTAATATTTGGTGAGCGTTTCCTTTTTAATTAACATTATACAATTATTGACTTCAATGAGGTAGACATAAGGATTTATCTACCCAAAAAAGTGATAGTTCACTGAGGCCGTCAGGCCGAGGTGAATATCACTTTTAAGGGTAGATAAATCCTCATGTCTACCAAAATTGAAGTCAATAACTGTTTTGTTATATAACTTTTCAACTTAGAATGAAAATGTTCTACTTTCACTTTTGTTGCTGAAGTCAACCTTCAACCTAAGGACTTTCTAACAAGTTTTATCAACTGTTATTAAAATATTTTAATGTAGTATTTTGCAATTTGAAACGTATATTAATTCTCTAAAAGTGGAATGTAAAATTTAATCATAAAACTTTTTTTACATTTTGTTTATTCAAACAAAAATAAATGAACAAACAAAACATAACAAAACAGTTGTTAAAATTCATGAAAGTCTTTAATTTACCTGTTGGGATGTGAAACAGCAAATCATGTCAATTTCATGCAGCACATGCTAGTTTTATACTCATCATGCTATTTTTAGCTCTCTAGAGGGTGATATTGCAGAAGTGTCAAAAATATTAACTTCTGGAAACTAGTTTGAGCTGGATTTCATCCTATATCACCTTCTGAGCCAGTTTAGACCAGTTTTGAGGTAGACATAGAGATTTATGAAGACAAATTGGGCCAATCAGGAGACTTGATTCTCTCCAGTCATATAACAAGATTGATTGGCAACTTGAGATGTTGTAAAGAGGCACATACAATGGGCAAGTTAATTTCAAAAATCCAGAAGCATAGTATGTTGTTGTAAGTTAGAATTGTCTCATAGAGGCATTTTGTGCGGAAAACATATGCGGGTGTCCCCTTATGATTCAGGATGTTCGTGTATGATTTCATTTAAATGAATTTCAAGGGATCTGTAATATAGAAGTGGTCATTTTGATATGATAACACAATGCAAATAGACCCTATCTAATGTCGCAAAGATAGCTTGAAAGTCAAGGTGTCAGCTGTATGTAGAAAAAATGAGGACATATGACTATCTTATCGCTTCGTCTGCTAGTGTCGTCTGCTGATAACCTTTGAAACAGGTTAGATCCAGATCAGGCCCGACAAAATGTCGGGCCTGATCTGGATCCAAACTGTTCGACACTGATGATATTCCTATTTCATTTTTTTAAAACGTTAATTTGGTAACAAACCAGCAAACGACAAGAATGTATTCAAAATTACCCAGCATGCAAAGAGTCCAGCCTTTCGCAAGCCCTCTCGTCCTTTTAAAGCAAAATTTTGGGTACAAACGAGATCTAGATTCATGTCAGCGAAGTTCGCGCAGTCTGGTTAGAAGTACATAAATATTAACGTATATTGAAAATAATCACACTATGCAAGCACCATTGGAGTTTGATTATGTTTATTGAGAAAAGTGAAAGACAACGAAAAACTTCCCTACCGAGGAATGTGCCACTTTAGACAAACAGACATCAGAGTACGTATTCATGTGTACTTATATCCCAAAAATTGATATAGGGTGAACTTTTTCAGAACATGGTCATTCAACATCATAAAAAGTAGAACAATTTAAACTTATAAGCACCACCAGCATGTGCGGATCCAGAAAGTTTTGTCAGAGGGGGTCCAACTCTGACTTTTTTTCTCCTTTCTTTTAGTTGGTGAGGGGGAGAGAGGATCTAAATAGCACTAAAAGCGGGCCAGCGAAACGTTGACGGGCCGATGATGGCCCAACTTTGAACGCTGGCTTGGTAGCTTTGTAATTTTTCAGAGGATCCGGACCCTGTATTTTTGTGATTTTCAGAGGGTGGGGGTCGGACCCCCTGTCCCCCCTCTGGATCCGTGCATGACATCGTCAAGATGACATCAAGAAAAATGTCGAATATCCACCACTAGCAAACATTGGTCTACAGGGGAAATGATTACTTGAAATTTACAATCTATTTTTGCATATCATGCTTGAAAATATAAGGATACACCACAAGGGAGTGGGTGGAGGGGGGGGGGGGGGCTCACAACGACAACGTAGTATGTCTGCTGTGAAATGCTTTCCTAGTAAGCATATTAAAGTGGGCCACCAGCTGCCCACCAGCGAAACGCCATTCGGATGGCGTTTCATTGGTGGGTCGCTGGTGGCCCGGTCGATATTATGTTGGCATGTTAGCTTTAAGCGTCACAACTAAGGAATTTTGTTGTTATCTTGTATACAAAATAAGAAAATATTTCATATCTGCAATATGTTACCTTTAACTTATATAACGTAATTCAATCCATGCAAGACAGTCCTAAAATGTTCATATATCCAATATGTAAACTCAGTTATCAAACGTGTGCACAGAATATAATTTTAACATTTCCCTCTCTTTTTCCCAATTTCGTCAGAAAATTGAAACATTTCGTAGGTAATCTAATACGATTTTTATCACGGCTGCTTACCCCTCTATACTCACTACATGGTAAAATAATGCTTTGGTGGCGCGTACTAACAAACTCATTAATAACGTGCCGTTTAGCAGTTATAAACATGATAGTGGTGATTTTAACTGTTATTTCATTGCATCCTTTCTTTTAAAAGGCAATATATCAGCCCCCAAAAGAACATTTTCGCATCAAATATTCATGTCAACTTTCAGTGATATCATATGACTATTATATAGAAAAATATCATCTTGAAAATATTCAAACCTCTACACTAAGAATCTAATGTTCTTCATTGCCTTGCTGCTGATGTCCTTCAATTCGGTAGACTTGTCCTTCTTTAAAATTGCAGTGGAAATCAGATTTTGTGTGATATGAGGAGACCTGTCTGCCTCGGTAAAGCTGAGAAAACAACGTTGAAAAGATTCCACCGCCAACTGCGTTTCCCGCAAAAAAAAAAAAACAACGAGGTTTTCTACAATAAAAACACAAGTTTAAAAGTTGCCATATCCCTGACTTCCATTATATACTGACGGACAAAAGAAACGCTACAGATTTTAACTGTTCAAGAAATTTAATCCATCTTATATATTTCAAAACAAATTTCATTATTTTGAAAAGTGATTATTCTTCGATAAGCATCATCGATTGAAACCAGATCTCACCTTCTGTTTCTGAATGGAAACGTTCAACGTCACTCTACCCTAATTACACTTTTCACAAGAATCAGTATCTGGTAAAAGCACCCGGGTTATTGATCACTGCCACACATGGACGTCGCATAGAAGCTATAAGCCTGTTAATTGACACTTGTGGAATACGCTGCCACTCTTCCATCAAAGCAGCACGTAACTGATCTAACGTCTGGGGCTGCTGTTGACGTTTACGAACCCTTCTATCCAGCTGGTCCCATAAGTGCTCTATTGGTGACAGATCTGGCGATAAAGCCAGCCAGGGTAACACATCAATGTTATTTCGCCTCAGATAGTCCATATTGTCCCTTGCAACGTGTGGACGGGCATTATACTGCTGAAAAGTACCACCATTTGCTCTGATGAATGGAACAACGTGACGTGCCAGAATGTCTTGACGGAATTTCTGAGCATTTAAAGTTCCATTAATGAACACAAGATCTGTCCTCCGATGTGCCGTGATCCCTGCCCACACCATTAAACTGCCACTGCCATAACGATCATGTCGCAAAACGCAGTTTTCACGGAACCTCTCTCAACGTCTGCGAAACACCCTCACACGGCCATCAACACGTAGTAGCAAAAATCCGGACTCATCTGTGAATAGGACACGTCCCCATCGTTGAATCGTCCATCTCAACTGCCTACGAGCCCATTCTAAACGTTGACGTAAGTGACGCTGTGTCAGATGAGGACCACGGTATGGCCTCCGTGGACGTATGCCAACGGCAGCAAGTCGACGTAAAACTGTTCTGGAACTTATTCTACGACGAAAAGGCAGATCAGCAGCAATAGAAACAGCACTTGCGAACCGATTCCGCAAGTTACGTAATCGAATTTATTTTATCACAAGCAGTGAATTCAATGCATATCAAATGTGAGTAAAATTGGTATTTTTCTACAGTGAGAAAATATCATATTTTTTCACTAGTGACTGATACGATTTATATTTTCACTGTAGAATAGAATAGAACTGTAGCAAAACAAGGCTTTCTTGGCAATTCTGTGACCGGGATTTTTTAACATAAGGTTTTAAGTAAGGTATATTTGTCAAAAGTAACGCTACGCATGTTGTGACGTCAACATCAAACATAATGACGTCATGGTTTGACCTGGCGTAGCGCCAGTTTGCACGTGACGCATACCGTAAGGCACAGTCAATAGACTTTCTTTAAATGCTGATTTCTTGCGTTTCATTCGTTAAAATATGACTCTAAGCCATTTTCTAGGTGCAAACTATGTTTACACCCAATGTTATACCCATTAACACACTGCAAAAGTCAAATCGAACGAGAAACGACCAAGTAAAAAGTAAGGTTGTGATTTCTGTATTTCCGTTGAGTATAAAATAAAAAGAAAATTTACTTTTTTACGGCAAATACAAAATATATTTCATCTCGTGTGGTGAAAATATCAGCATTTTCACTCGTGCTACGCACTCGTGAAAAATACTGATTTTTTTCACCGCACTCGATGAAATATATTTGGTATTCGACTCAAAAAAGTAAATATCCTCTATGTAGCGATCTTGGACATGTGACGTAACTCGAGGCCTCCCAGATCTTGGTCTGTCGTCGGTGCTTTGGGTTCTTCTTAACCGGCCTACCAGCCTATTTATCGTGGTTCGGTGCACACCAAAGCGTCTGGCTACCTCAACTTGGGATAGCCCAGCATCAAGCATACCAATGGCTCGCTCCCTGTTGACTTTGTCGAGACGTGGCATGTCAGCAAAATTCAATAACTTTAATGTAGTGTGTTTTTGCTAAGCAATGATATGGTGTAGATTGCATGCATATCGCAAAAATCAGATTTTGCTTTTATCGTGCAACTTAAATCACGAAAGTCCTGTTTTTGGACAAGCACGTGTAGCATGCTTTGGTGTATGTGTACATGAATTTATCCACCTGTGTCGGCATTGTTTATGCGGGGGACATTTAGGGAAACATGAAAAAACTGCATTATTCTTTACTTTTTGAAAAAAATAATATTTAAAGGGTGTAGCGTTTCTTTTGTCAGTCAGTATATGTATATATTTAGCAAAACTTTCAAGAAGTTGACGCAATGATTAAAAATAAACTTCTGAAAATGAATATGATAGTTCTATATTAATGACACAGTTGCAGGAAATGTACATATTAATATAAAACCTGCGCAAAATTGCACAGGTTTCATAGTTTGTAAAGTTCGCGTGTGAGTGCATCTTTGAGCACAAATGGAGTGATGAAGTTCAATTTATTTGGAGATAAGCTTCCGTGACAGTGGTTTTGGCCAACGGCAAACCGTTGAGATTTTAGAAAAAAGTGCACTTCCTGTTTGGTGTAGGTAGCTAGCAGACAGATGTTTATAGGATGAGAAAACATTGCAGAAAACTGTGTTTTAGATCGCCCTGAAAGTAGCAGGATAGTTTGCCACATTTTTCAAGTATACGAGGGTCGATAAAAATGTTCGTTAACTAATATTTAATGTTCGTACAGACTTTCCTACCACGCAGCCTGAAATAGCGAAAAGTAGCACATTCCTGCTGTCCTGCCAGCCAAGAGTGACAGTGACGACACGTTTTGTTTACAAAGTTATTTGGGACATAGAATCGATAGATTACTTGTGTATTAATCCTATCCTGTGGATAGGATTAATGCACAAGTGATCTCTCGATTCGCGTTAGCTCAAGTGGAATGTACAAGTAAATTTTTTACTTAACAATTGTAAACAAAATATTTCGTCACTGTCGCTTTTAGTCGGCACGACAGTAAATATGGACTGTATGATGAGTGCGGTGGCACTTTTATATTCGTTTGGTGCGTGATCATAGTGCAGAGGAATTGGTCCAATGCATATTAGCAGTTGTTTTAATAAGGACCACCATAAAGTTCACGCAAAGCATCTTAGATTCAACATTCAATTCACCCTGCAAATTTCACTAAAACAAAAAAAGAGAAGTTTGTGAGAAAAAAAGGTCAATGATCTCTAATACATTGGTACACGTTGAAATGGCCTCATAGAGGCCATTTCAACATGTACCGACAACATTTGATGCAAAAAAAAATAATAATAAAGAAACCATTTTGCTACATGAATAAATGCTTTTAAGTATTTGTCAAGTTGCCAATCAATGTTAAAATATCTGAAACAATATGACAGCTCTATCATAAAATTTGCTTTCAAGAGAACTGCCAATTTGCTAATTTGCCAACGTGATATTTTTACAGTCTGTTTTGCTTTATTGCATGACCCTTGTGTCTGCTCTATAATCACTTTGTGAGTACGTCCGTCCGTTACCACTTAGTGAAAATGTTC
Organism: Loripinus fragilis; assembly: GCA_964019695.1. NCBI lineage: Eukaryota > Metazoa > Mollusca > Bivalvia > Lucinida > Lucinidae > Loripinus > Loripinus fragilis. The sequence continues at coordinate 13,800,286 of OZ026527.1, forward strand.
ATAACTCTTGAACCACACATTTTTATCACTTTTGCATACATATGCATGTCAGCATTTCATAACCACTGGCATGCGAAACCACCTTCTTTGGTAGATATGGTTTTGCTGAGCAATTGTCCAGCCTGTTGTGGTCAGTCAGTGAAAATCCAAATAACTCTTGAACCTTATATGATATTTGGATCAAATTTTGCTTATCTATTTTAACATTGTCCAGCCACTGGTACTCAAAACGGTGGCGAGGGTTTGCCGAGCATCATTTTGGCCGCTAGAGGTATTTTAGTGAAAATACTCATAACTCTTAAATCGCATGGTGTTTTAATCAAATTTTAGCCACTAATACATTTTAACATTATCGAGACACAGGTATGCAAAACGGCGATTAGGCTTTGCCAAGATTTTTTTTTGTGGCAAAGCCTAGTCGACTGTTTTGCATACCTGTGTCTTGATAATGTTATAATGTATAAGAACCTGCTTTCATACGGAACCTATTTCAGAACGGCTATGTTGAAACTCTCTGTTCGGCTACCCGAACATAGTTTTCAATTTGAATACCTAGAGTTTCATTCCAATTAGCAAATAGTCAACGTGGGCCATGCATATTACTGTCAGTTGATCATTTTAATAGTTGTCAGAAAAATTTTCAAATGATTTTGTAGAAAATATTTTTTTATTGAAATTATATGGGTTAAAACACAAAATCGTGGTAGTTTTGACCGTTTCAGAAAGTGTGTATACCTTTTTGTCCCTTAATATAGTCTGATCAACTTTGTATAGCATCCACAAGTGTAAACAGACAGCTGTCGTCCTTTTTGGTGACCATCTTGTTGAGCATGCGTCGGATGAAACCCATATTCAAACTAGAGCGAGAGATTGATATTATATGAAATTTGAAAGAAATCAGATTTAGAGTGTCCACAACAGAGGACAGACAGACAGACAGACAGACAAGTTAAATACTAAAGTGCTCTGTCGACATCTAATAAAGTTTTTGGGTCTATTTGATATATTAATATTGTAGGCTGTGTACCTATTGTATCATTTCTTTTGTATTAGTTTCCATTATTATTGTCCACTATCAGATGAAAGTACCCATTCATGCTACTATTGCAGAAAACAAACTTACAAAATACATATGAGCAAAATTATATGAGCAAACCAAGCTTGATGAGACGTCTATCGTTGATAGGCATCGATGCCATATGGGCCTCGTCGCGAGAAAACCTGTCTTCGGGGTTTCCATCAAAGCGAGATTCAAACCAGTCTCCTCAGCTACAGAGACTGGCTAGAAAATTGAAATTTCACCAGCACCAAGTTTACATATGATACTTTCAAAAAAGCGAATAACAAAGGCGCTAATCAGTCTGCGCGGATGCGCAGGTTGGTCTGCGCCTGTGTTGTTTGCAAACCCCCGAAGACAGGTTTTCTCGCGACGAGGCCCATATGGCATATGGGGTGTTTGTTGACGAGGACCATTGCAAGCTTCCTACGTCATACTGGTTACCTAAACTTCATAAACGGCACTATAAGTATTGTTTTATTGCTAATTCTAGTTCATGTACAACTACTGAGTTGCCTATTCTTTTGACTTCTTGCCTCACTGTAATTATAAACCATGTCATTAAATATTCCACAACAGTTTATGAAAGAAATGGTAAAAATTTGTTTTGGTCGATCAAAAATTCAAGTGAAATTCTTAATAAATTAAAGTTTAGAGGTTTTCTAGCATCTAGTTTGTCTACATATGATTTCTCTACTCTCTATACTACATTGCCTCATAAACTAATCAAAGAAAAAATAACAGAATTACTTGAACAAACATTTAACAGAGAGGGCTAACTTTATTTGGCTTGTCTTTTTGCCCTTTTTACTTCTGAACAACCTAAACGATATAAATTGTGGTCATGTCAGAAAATGTGTGATGCTCTCCATTATCTTTTGGACAATATATACTCAACTACAAAAGAAACCCATCAGCTGCTTTTTAGGGCAATTACGGTATAATAATTAAGAAATCAAAACATATTTTATACCATATTCTTTAACAATCAACTATGCATCAAATTATTGAATAATGTAACAGTTCTACTTAAACCCGTTCATGCTGTACGCCAGTGAATAGACAAGGGGTCATTTCTAAAAATGACAAGTTTCAGACGATTGGTTTTCACTCCACTTCTATTCTTAATCAGTTCACTTCGTCCAATAACCGGTATGTCCCTCTCTGACGAGGCAATCAAGTGTGGGCAGAAGCCAAAACAAACAGCATAAGTTAAGTAAGCCTGGATCTCAATTCGATAGAGCAGTTGCTGGATGAGCTCTGACGACGCACCCTGGATCATTCAGTACAACCTCGGAATCCTCGACAGCTTTAGGTTGCTCTGCATTAAGAATGGGCGTGGATTCCCAAGAACGTTGTGCTGCGTTACATGCTTTTGGTTCGACGTGGTTATGAGGCAGTTGTTGCTGCAGGAGAGGGTCATGTCTGTTTTTGGACGAATTTAACTCGAGTGAACTGATTTAGACGAGAACGAGATATTCCTTCTCAAGTGAAAAACTTGTCATTTTTGAAAATGACCCCTTGTCTAAACACTGGCGAACATCATGAACATATCTAAGTAAAACTGTTACATTATTCAATGAAATGATGCAGAACTGATTGCTACGGGATATGGTATAAATATATTTTCGTTTCCTAATTCTGATTTCCATAATTGTCCCAAGAAGTGACTGATGGGTTTCTTTTGTAGTTGAGTATATTTATAAGATTTGGCTCGAAATTATATAGACAAAATGTAGGTATTTCATTAGGTATTAATTGTGCTCCTCTTGTTGCAGATTTGTTTAATTATGAGAGAGACTTCATGTTGTTTCGGTCAGACATTACTCAAACTGATATTATGAAGCTTTTAACTCCACCTCCAGATATTTAGATGACTTACTTAATATTGATAATCCTGATTTTGAACAAAAGGTAGTCAGATATATCCTACTGAACTTCAGTTAAATAAGGCTAATTCTTCTGATATTGAAGCTCCGTTTTTGGACTTGAACTTGTCAATAACAAATTGCATAGTTTCTTCTAAAATTTATGAAAAACGGGATGATTTTTATTTTGAAATAGTAAATTTCCCATTTCTTGATTGGGATGTTTCTCGCTCCCCTTCCTATGGTGTATATATTTCTCAGCATATTCGTTTTGCAAGAGTGTGTTCTAATAATGATGACTTCAACAAGAGAAACTTATTTTAACTGTTAAGTTATTAAACAAGGTTATAGATATAATAAAATTCGAAAAGAATTTTCTAAATTCTACCACAAAAACTCTGAGTTAATTGTTAAATACAAAATTGGGTTAAAAACTTCTGCAACAAGGCATATCAGAACCTATATTTTATGGTGATTTAGTTTATAAATTCAAAATATTTGTTGGAAAACCTAATTTTAATGATCAATTCAAAAAGATCGTAAAACGTTATATAAAGGTTGGATATAACTTGGATGCCATGCAACAGTCTGCATGCCTGGCTATAAACCCAATCACGGCTTATAGCTATTGTTTCCTCTTTTATTGCACGACGGTGGGTCAGGCCTCTCACTCTATGACGGCTCCGACGTAAAGCTTTCATCGATGGGTTGGTGCCTTGTGCTTATCTGTAGCTGGACCCACCGTGGCTCAATTTGAGGTTTTCTTTAGCTCTGACTATCTGTGAGTCGTGAGCTCTTTATTCATCAAAGTGTGTTAATTTGATTAGAGTGTTTCTCTATGATGATACATTGCATTAGTTAGAAGGCTTCCATGCGAGCTGAACATTTCTTGTACTTCAACAACAGCAGAATCTAGAGCGAAGATTTGGTACCAGTAAATAGCATTTAAGCCCCACGGTGGCTTAGGTTGCTGTCCGTTCTAAGGCAGTGGTTCTGTTGTTGTTGTTGACTTTTTGTTTATTGTTACTCCCATTGTGGGAGTCTGTAATTGTTCAATGTTTTGTTGTACGTTACTTTATGTCCATTCTAGTATTGCAATCATCTTGATGGGGAAGAGAGATCTGGTTGCTTTGCTTAGTTTGGCTTCCTGGTGTCTTGTGATGGTTGTGTGGCTCTTCCTTGCGGTGCCATGGGTTTGTCTGCGGTTTGTGATTGTGGTACTCACTTTTTTACAGTAAAACCTGTGTAAAACGGACACTCAAAAATAGGCAAAACAAAGATCTTAATGAAAAATGGTAGCTAAATGAAGATCAAAAGTATGGGAAAGGGCTGACCTCTTGGCTCTCGTTTGTGGTGTCTACTGTGAGTTTGTCACTTTCCCATTGGTATCCTGGGTCAGGTGTGGTACTTGATTGTATCGATTCCTGATCTTTGCACCCTTACTTACTTTGAAGAACATTCTGCAATACTTTTGACCTGCATCATGTGATAATTGGTCTTGAAAACCAATTTTTGGTCTTTTCTAGAATGGCCGTTTTACACAGGTTTTACTGTACACAGAATTCTTTACTAGCCAGTGGAAAAGGTGTGTTATTCTTTGATATGCAATAAAAGAACTTCACATCGCAGGCACTTATGCCCTTGAGCAAGACACTCTATCCTCTGTTTAGTACTGGTTCCACCCAAGAAACATCATGACTGAAAAATTGTTGACTGGGGTGTAAAGCGTCAACTCAAACAAAACTTCAAGAAAATGCAACACCTCTCATGTCCCAAAGAAATTCTTCTAGTGAAATGTTTAACCCAAAGATAAAGAAACACATATTATCTCAACGACTTTATTTTGTAAAAGGGTACAATATCAAAAGAAAACATTTCACAATAAATAAATAAATAAACCAAGCTGTTGATTTCTGACTAGATATATAGAGGTAATGTAATTCTTTGTCAACTTGGTTGCACAAGAGCCAACAAAATATGAACCGGTACCAAGGATAGGGTACAAGTTGCCATGTCCATACAACCAAGATTCAAATCAGTTTGTATATCTGCACAGTCTGATCAGTGATTCAGTTTTCCACCTGAAGAAATGTTGAACCCTTGGCTACCAATAGAAAGCTCATTAAAGCCTCTGATCAGACAATGCAGATGTGTAGACTGATCCGAGTCTTTGACGGGTGCACATGCCAACTTGGACCTTTTGCTGGACACAGGCTCATATTTTGTATCTCCTTAAGATTGGTTTATAATTGCTGTGTATAGGACCCTAGTATCACTATAGATTATCAGACAGACTTAATAAAATTGGTACAATTGTAACGCTAATAAGGAAATATAACCCTTATCCTGCTGAACCCACTTTTATCATTTTTGAAAACACTGTAGATCCAGATCAGCTGGCTTCTGATCTGAATCTGCCATGTTTGTCAAGGCATTAAGCAATTTAGTATTGGTCTTCAAAACAAATTTTCTGTCTTTTTGAGAGTGGCTGTTTTACATAGGTCTTAATTTCCCATTATAAAAAGATTGGCTATAACATTAATGTATTGCAACAGACTGCATGCTTGGTAGTCAACCCAATCACAGTTGGCATTTAATTGCACGCCGGTGGGTCGGACTTCAGACTCTATGATGGTTCAGACTTAAAGACTTATCTATTGATGAGATGGTAGGGGCCTGATGCTTTGGCTGTTTGTCGGGCCCACCGGGGTTTACCTGTTGGATTTCTTTTGCTCCGGTATTCAGTTTAATTTACTGTTGAGTCCTTATCCTTGCTTTATCTCCTTGCTATATCTTGATGTATATGTTTTAGGAGATGATGCATTGATAAGTTAGGGGTCTTTCATGCAAACCAAATATCTATGTGTCTTGATCCACATCTGAATTAAGGGTGAGGTTGGCGCCGTTAAACCGGTTTAAGCCCTCCAGTAAAATATTTTACTGACCGTTCCAAGGCGGTACTTCTTTTGTGGATCTTTTGTTTTTGTTCTGTCTTGTGTTTGCTATGTTTTGTGCGCGTCTGTTTATATGTGCTTCGTGGTCACCTGCTGGGAAAGGGCTGACCTCTTGGCTCTCGATTGTGGTGTCTTCTGTGAGTTTGTCACTTTCCCATTGGTATCCTGGGTCAGGTGTGGTACTTGATTGTATCGATTCCTGATCTTTGCAACCTTACTTACTTTTACTCTATTATCATTCAATAGCATCATACATGAAGATACAATAAAACCTGTCTGAAAACTGCCACTATTATAAAGACCACAAATTGGTTTTTAAGACCAATTATCGCTAAATGCAGGTCAAAAGTATTGCAGAATAGCCCTTGGAGCATTCTGTAATACTTTCGACCTTCATTAAGCTACTATTTGTCATTAAGATCTTTATTTTGTCTGTTTTTAGTGGCCCTTTACCACAAGTTTTACTGTGCACTGAAAGTGTAAATATATGCTCTTACAAGCACTGATTAATCTTTTGATTTGACACTCTCATAGTGTACCTGACAAACTTTATCTTAAAAAGTTAACTTTGAAAAAAAGCCAGCAGACGTCAATAAAAGCATGAAAACTTACCCAGCATGCAACAATTTAATTTCATTTTCGGACACTATAATTCATCAGGTCCAGATACATTTGAAAGACTTCCAATGTCAACAAAAACATAGATTACCAAGACTTCTTTTGGAGTGCCTATAACATACATTTTGACAAGTGTGACATATAGAAAAAATAACAATAAAAAGCTTAAAAAGCTAGGATATTACATACTACAGGGACCAGTCCAGTCTTTTTAGTATACCACAAAATATTCCTGAGTGTTATACATGTATATAAACTATAATTGCGCCAGTGCATGAGATTTCCAACAATGTGGTATGTGCGGCCAGCAAAGCCTCAGATCAGCCTGCGCATACGCGCAGTCTGATCAGAGCCTTTGCTAGTTGCTTGAGTATTTTATGATTGTTAAGCTACTGACTGAACACCATTTGGAGTTTCTAAGCTTAAAAGGAGGCTGCAGAGGCTCGTCTGAGTCTACACTTGTCAAAATACCACATTGTTGGATATCTCATGGAGCAGCTCATATCAATATCGTTAATAAATTCATTCTATAATCTATTACAATATACTAGCCAGATGACATATTGTAAAGCTGAAATCGCCCCTGTGCTATAAAGCCGGGAGTAAAAGGGGGCAGCAACAATAAAAGCAAGTGAATCTGAAACACAACCATACCATCTGCTGTGAACCGGATCAAAATAGAATGCAAAATAAGTAAAAGAAAAGTAACAGATGTGTGTGAAGTAGAGAATTGAATGCTATCAAGAGAAAGTAAGAAAGATGGCAAAGATCAGGAAACGATTCAAGCAGTTTTGAGACTGCGTGATACCTTAGACCATTAAAATATGTTATTCTATTTTTTTGTGCACCTGTTTTTCCGCCATCTTAAAAATAGCAGTCTAAGTTTGACAACTCTTGTTGACCTTAAAAAGAGGCCTCATAAAGGGTTGGATATATAAACAAGAGGGCCATAGTGGCCCTGAATCACTCATCTGTACTATGTGCACCAGTCTTATGCAGTGGAAAGTAATAATTTAAACCATTTGATGGCAATCAAGCTGGTCTCTTCTGAAGTATAGTCTTTGAGCGCATAACAAGACCCTACACCCTCCCACCACCACACACAAATATTTTCTACATACCAAATATTAAGGCTCTAGCCCTGGTGGTTTCAGACAAAAGGTTTTTTATGTTTTCCCTAGATTGGCCTCTGTGAAACATCTGACCTCCGGGCGGGCCAATTTTGTGCCTCAGGGTCAATTTTTTTTACATACTTGGAAGAGGTCAACTAGGTGATACATAACAAATTTCAAGGCTCTAGGCTTTGTGGTTTCAGAGAAGAGATTTTTTCTTGTCTTCCCTATATAATCCTATATAAAACATGTGACCCCTGAGCAGGAGGATTTTTGACCCCAGTGGCATTATTTGAACAAACTTGGTAGAGGTCCACTTGGTGATGCTAAATACCAAATATCAAGGCTCTTGGCCCCCTGGTTTCAGACAAGAAGATTTTTTTCACATTTTCCCTATATAAGCCTATGTAAAACATGTGACCCCTCGGGCGGGCCATCTCTGGCCCCAAGTCTATAATTTGAACTTACTTGGTAGAGGTCTTCTAGGTGATGCTAAATTGCCTATGCCTTCTGATTTCAGACAAGAAGATTTTTTCACATTTTCCCTATATAAGCCTATGTAAAACAATTAACTCCCGGAGCAGGGCCATTTTGGCTCTAGAGATATAATGTGATGCTACATACCAAATATCACGGCTCTAGGCCTTGTGGTTTCAGACAAGAACGTTTTTTCATGTTTTCCTTAAATAAGCCTATGTAAAACATGAGACCCCCAGGTCCGGGCCATTTTTTGCCCCAGGGGTATAATTTGAACAAACTTGGTAGAGGTCCACTAGACGATGCTACATACCAATTATCAAGGCTCTAGGCCTTGTGGTTTCAGACAAGAAGATTTTTTCACATTTTCCCTATATAAGCCAATGTAGAACATATGACCCCCGGGGCGGGGCCATTTTTGGCCAAAGGGCTATAATTTTAACAAACAACATACCAAATATCAATAGTCTAGGCTTTCTGGTTTCAGACTAGAAGATTTTTTCACGTTTTCCCTTTATAAGCCTATGTAAAATAATTGACCCCAAGGGCGGGACCATTTTTGGCCCCAGGGCTATAATTCTTAGACTAACAAACTTGGTAGAGGTCCACTAGGTGATGCTATATACCAAATATCAAGGCTCTAGGTCTTGTGGTTTCAGACAAGAAGATTTTTTCACATTTTCCCTATATAAGCCCATGTAAAATAATTGACCCCCAGGGCAGGGCCATTTTTGACCCCAAGGCTATAATTTGAACAAACTGGGTAGAGGTCCGCTAAATACCAATTATCAATAGTCTAGGCCTTCTGGTTTCAGAAAAGAAGATTTTTTCACATTTTCCCTGTATTGGCCTAAGTAAAACATTTGACCCCAGGGGTATAATTTGAACAAAATTGGTAGAGGTTTACTAGGTGATGCTACATACCAAATATCAAGGCTCTTGGCCCCCTGGTTTCAGACTAGAAGATTTTTTTCACATTTTCCCTATATAAGCCTATGTAAAACATGTGACATTTGGCCCCAGGGATATAATTTGAACAAACTTAGTAGAGGTCCACTAGGTGAAGCTAAATACCAAATATCAACAGTCTAGGCCTTCGGGTTTCAGACAAGAAGATTTTTTCACGTTTTCCCTATATAAGCCTATGTAAAACAATGATCCTCCGAGTGGGGCCATTTTTGGCCCTAGGGCTATAATTTGAACAAACTTGGCAGAGGTTCATTAGGTGATGCTACATACCAAATATCAAGGCTCTAGGACTTGTGGTTTCAGACAAGAAGATTTTTTTCACATTTTCCCTATATCAGCCTATGTAAAACATGTGACCCCCGGGGCCGGGCCATTTTTGGCCCCAGAGCTATAATTGTACATTTTGATAGAGGTCCACTAGGTGATGCTAAATACCAAATATCAAGAGTCTGGTTGCAGACAAAAAGATTTTTTAAGTTTTCATCTCAAAAATCTATTTTTAGCATCTATGACCTAGATATGCAACAGACCAGAACCATTTGAACAATTTTGGTAGAGGGCCACCCAAGGATCATTTGTGTGAAATTATTTCAAAATTATGCCAGGGGTTTAGGAGGGAGTTGTTGTTTAAGTCAAAAGTTAAAGGACAGACGACGACCAATCACAAAAGCTCACCTTGTCACTTTGTGACAGGTGAGCTAAAAATCATTAGATGTTATGAGACAAAACAGTTTTTTCATTCAATGAACATAAATTATCGTGAATCTTTAATGATGATTTAATTTATTGTAATCAAAAATATGTCAGTCATGGTTTTTTTTCTAAATTCAATTCAAATTCAGATTGATATGAACCCCTAGGTTCATTGAGGTGCTACCACACAGACAGTGAATGAAAAAGTAGACATAAAAGTTTTCTTTTATGTACTATAGGGATACATCAAGCCATTGCAGGTGGAAGATTGATATAATTTATCAAAAAATCATTGTTAGATATATGGCCCGTACAGCTTTATTATCCATACCATTATTTCTGAGTCTTAACATTAATAAAACCCCCTTTTGATAAATCAATAATTTCTCTACTTGGGGCCCCAATACATCACCTCAACACAAATGAAGATGGAAGAAGCAATGTATTCAATGAATAAAACATATCAGGATCATAATTTAAAAACTGAAGTTCAAAAGAATTTGTGAAAGTGGCGAGAAAACATTGATGCAGGTAAGCAACCATTATCTTACCACTCAGATATGCATTTTCTTACTGCTTAGCAACTAAACAGACAGCTTTTCTTTTGCCGTTGAAAATCCCCTTTCAGAACGAGCCAGTGACGTCACACAGGTGGAAAAACGGTGAGAATATTCAATTGCCGAAATTACTTTCTTAGCGAAATTAGCTTACTCCACTATAGTTGAATTTATAAAAACTATATTCAGTTTGCAATAAAATTGGGGAAATTTACAGGTTAATTAAATGTTCAAAATGGATGCCTCCATTGACTTATTAGTATTCAGATTTTTGATTTTCAAATTGCTATAACTTTCTTATTTTTCATCTGACTTTGATCTGATTAGTGACATATTGAAAGTTTTAATAAGGGCTTGCACTACACTCATAACAGATTCACATGCTTTCAAAGTTCCTGCCCCCTTTAACATGGACTTCAATTAAAGTTAGACCAATCGACCTTCTCTCAAATCATCTCAGTGATGGTTCTCTCATGTACCCACAACATATTTTTGTAAAGAAGAAATATTATAATGCTCAAGTTTTGGCTTTACTCATTGCCTTCTAGTGTCATCTGCTCATAACCTTTGCAAACAGATTGAACTCAGATCAGGCCCAACATTTTGTCAAGCCTGACCTGGATCCAATCTGATGCTCAGATGGTATTCCTGAAAGAATGTTACGAAAAAAATGATTTTGAAAAAAATTAGCAGACGACAATGAAGCACAAAAATTTCCCAGGGGGCAAAGAGTTGAAAAGCTACAATAATACAAACTGGTAAGTTATACATGGATTTCAAAAATACTAAGAACAATCAACCTTCTCTACTTAGAACAATTACCTCTCCTCTAATGACCTTCTTTAATTAACAAATACAATAAAATTATCACAATATAAACACAATTTTCAACAACAACACACAGAAATATCATGCCAAAAACATAAAGCTGAGTGAAATTCTGTTCCATCTATCATAGATGAAAAGTTTTGCATTTATTTTCATAATGTTTGCTTCAATGGTAAAATCAAGTCTGATTTTGATTTGTTTGATTTGATTCTTTACGTCCCATCAACAATCTTTCAGTTATAAAGGGATTGATCTTCCTGGGTTGAACCAGTACTAAGCTAGGATAAATGTTCTTGCTCAAGGACACAACATAGTGACACCGGAGAGGCTCCAACCTGCGCCCCCCCCCCCCCCACCCCCATCTCCAGTCAAGCACTCTACCACTGAGCCACTGCGCTCCCTAAAAAAAATCAAGTCTGAAGTGCACTTGAATATATGCAGCAGATGTAAAAAGCAGAAGACATTTTCAGGTTAAAAAAATACTGGTGGGATAAGGGTTAATTTTCCCGAAAACTTGTCTCATTAGCATGCACCAAATCTTTCACTAGACAAAATGCACATGTAAAAAAAATTGCACAATCATAAGAAGATATGAGCCACACCATGGGAAAACCTGTTTATACTACATTTCAACAACAAAGATGCTAATCAGACAGACCAGGGATTTTTTGGGGTGTTCAGAAATTCTGCCTCATTCCCAATGGAATTTAGGTGACTTTTTTTTCCCAATTTTGAAAAAAAATCCCAATCTTAAAAAAAATGCTTTTTGGTTTTTTTATGTTCTTTTTTTTTTGAAGATTGGGATTTACATTCAGTCAACACGCACTCAAGCTACATGGCGACGTTGTCCTTCAATTTAATGGCAATAGTATGTGTAAAAGCTAACTTATTTTTTTTATTGACCAAAAATGACATAATTGTGCACTATAACAAATTTCCCAATTTATTGGTTTACCATGCTACTTTTCTCAATCTGAAAGGTCCTAGGGCCCCTTCCCAAAATTGCCAAAAAAAATCCCTGCATACTGATCAGTACCTTTGTTGTTCCCTATCAAGACAGTTCACAAAATTTCAAGTGCTGGTACATATGCATATTAGAGATAATCACTGAATCAAATATTCAAGGTTTGAGCATGGCTCTATAGCTGTGCAGGCAGGTTTGAGTCGTACCTGGCCACGAGCCCCAAAGATACATTTTACTGTGATGTGGCTTTAATATAAAGGTAGCATAATATAAGTCATGGTAAATATAAATACTGACAAACACAGACAGACACACAGACAGACTGTAAGCATTAAATACAATAAGGCTTACTTCATTTTCAAATGGTGGTTGAAAAAAGGACAATACCTTGCCATTGGTTTGTTTGATTTGATTCTTAACGTCCCATCAACAATCTTTCAGTTATACAGGGACAGGTCTTCCTGGGTTGAACCATTACTAAGCTAGCATTAATGTGTCATACTCAAGGACACAATGCAGTGACGCCGGTGAGGCTTGAACCAGCGGTCCCTCGATCTCAAGTCAAGCACTGAGCCACTGCGCTTTCATCCTTGCCATTGGTATTTCATATTATATTTTCATACATTTTTAAATATAGCAAGAAGTGAGCGAAGCTCACATACCCCCGGCAGTAGCCATCAGAGGTTGTAACACTTTCAGAGAAAAGACAAAATTGTCAAAGACTTCATAATCCTAAATCAAGTAGTTTCTGAGAAAACTTTGATGAAAAATGTCCATATGTGTTATATAAGAGTGACAGAAGGAAAAATTGAAAATTTGAAAAAAGAAGGCAAAATGAGGATTAGCACCTTAGTTTTCATTTACACAATACACTTCTCCTACACAAATAATTTCATAATCCTAAATCAAGTAGTTGCTGAGAAAACTCTGACAAAAAACGTCCATATGTGTTATATAGGAGTGACAGAAGGAAAAATTGAAAAAGAAGCCAAAATGAGCTTTAGCATCTTTATTTTCATTTACACAATACACTTAGCCTACTTGAAGGTGTACACTAAATTTGAAAACACTGGCTCCAATAGGAGCCGAGAGATCTGCGACAGAAGACAGAAATTTTCATTGGAGAGAAAGAAAAATGAATAAATAAAGGGACTGATAAGCAATATGTGGCTGTTCTTTTGTTACACAATACAACTAATCAGTATCAAGCTTTGTACCAAATTTCAGAATCCTAACTCAAGTAGTTGCTGAGAAATCTTTGACAGAAAAAATGTCTATATGTATTATATAAGAGTGAAAGAAGGAAAAAATGAAAATTTGAAAAAAGAAGGCAAAATGAGGATTAGCATCTTAATTTCCATTTACACAGTACACTTTGCCATCCTGAAGATGTAAACAAAATTTGAAAACACTGGCTCCAATAGGAGCTGAGAAATCTGTGACAGAAATTTCCATTGGAGAGAAAGAAAAATGAACAAATAAAGGGACTGATAAGCAATATGTGGCTGTTCTTTTGTTACACAATAAAACTCATCACTATCAAGCTTTGTACCAAATTTCAGAATCCTAAACCAAGTAGTTGCGGAGAAATCTTTGACGAAAAATTTTTCCATTGGAGAGAAAGAAAAATGAACAAATAAAGGGACTGATAAGTAATATGTGGATGTTCTTTTGTTACACATTACAACTCATCACTATCAAGCCTTGTACCAAATTTCAGAATCCTAACCCAAGTAGTTGCTGAGAAATCTTTGACGAAAAAAAAAGTTTACAGACAAACAGACAAACAAACAAACAAACAAACATAATTACAGAAAAGTCAAAAACTATATACCCCCTATATACTTCGTACCGGGGGTATAACAAAATGTGTACTATAAAAGGCATTTAAGCACTGTAGCATATACGCCTCATATATTCACACTTTTTAAGAAGATAAATAATGACAGTGCAGGACAGGCCCCTAGGCTACCTAGCAGGCATGTAGGGCTTAGGAACATATTTTTTACCTATTCACTGACCCCAAAGTTCAAAGGATTTCTAGGAGTTTTGACTGAAAGGCAATATGTTATGCCCCACCAGATACGACCAATGTGTTGTTTTCACCAGAAAAAAAGACAGTGTTTCATAGATCCAGTTAAGGAAATTTTATGAGCGTAAAATTGTAATTAATTTCTTACCCATCACTTTAAACATGTGTTCTGGGTGCTTAAAAGAACCATCTCATTGAGACGGTTCTTTAGAGTATCCACAACATATGTTTTGGATGATAAATAAAAAAAATAGTTGTCAAATGCACACTTTTCTCTGGAGGACTGGTGTTTTCTTATTACTACATTCACAAAACATTCAAAAACTTGTATAAAACGGTCACTTAAAAATAGACAAAACAAAGATCTTAATGACATATGGTAGCTTAAAAAAGGTCGAAAGTATTGCAGAATGCAATACTTTTGACCTGCATTAAGTGATTATTAGTCTTGAAAACCAATTTGTGGTCTTTTTGAGAGTGGTCGTTTTACACAGGTTTTACTGTAAACTGAATTGTGAATACATGTATTTATACTAGGTGATATTTAGTAGGCTTAAATGAAAAATCACAATGGCTTTATAAATGCCCCTTGCATATGCGTAAAAACTACACAAAAATGAATGAATGCCCCATTTGTACATGCTAAAAAGCTACGAAACTTTATGAATGCCCTTTGGACAGGCTAAAAAGCTACAAAAACTTTATGAATGCCCCTGGTGTATGTTGATTCTTTTCAGGTAAATTTTAATAATATCTATGGTAACTGTATCAATGACTAGAAGGATTCTGAGATATCTGATTGGCTGCACCCTGAGATATCTGATTGGCTGTCAACTCCTCTGCTGCTTGCTGATTGGCTACTTCTGAGTACGGTGGAGGCTGTGGTGGACTGGCTGCTGTGTTTGTTTCCCCAGACTGTGCCCCTGTGTCACAAAAAATAACACTTTAAAAGGTATAAATACAGTTGACTCTGAACATTTATTTTAGGCAGCCTTCTGTTATCAGTGGGGTTTTTTATGGGGGGGTGATTCTTTATGTCCCAGTCAACAATTTTTCACTCTTGTCGGGTCAGTCTTTCTAAGTCGATCTAGTACTGAGCCTTAGCAGTGGAAAAAGTGTCTTGCTCAAGGACACAACACAGTCACTTCGCTGGCAGTTAGTTTCAAACTTGCAACCCTTAGATCCACGCTGAAATCCACAAACAAAAGAGCATGCGCAAACACAATTTTGCTCTAACTTTGAAAAAACAAAGTGCTATGGTTACTTTGAATATAAGGTCAAGGTAATCAAAATCTAATTAACTCTTTTCTGACTCCAAACAATGTATCTATGCAAGTTTGGTGGAGAAAACCTGACCAGTTCAGAAGATAGAGGTCAGAAAACTTTAAGGCTGGTTTAAATTTACAGATTTTTTAAGGATGAATACCTTGAAAATGAGGTGACCTAGAAAAATATAGCAAGAAGTGAGCAAAGCTCACATACCCCCGGCGGTAGCCATCAGAGGTTGTAACACTTTCAGAGAAAAGACAAAATTGTCAAAGATTTCATAATCCTTAATAAAGTAGTTTCTGAGAAAACTTTGATGAAAAATGTCCATATGTGTTATATAAGAGTGACAGAAGGAAAAATAGAAAATTTGAAAAAAGAAGGCAAAATGAGGATTAGCACCTTAGTTTTCATTTACACAATACACTTCTCCTACCTGAAAGTACACAAATAATTTCATAATCCTAAATCAAGTAGTTGCTGAGAAAACTCTGACAAAAAACGTCCATATGTGTTATATAAAAACGTCCATATGTATTATATAGGAGTGACAGAACAAAAAAATTGAAAAAGAAGCCAAAATGAGCTTTATCATCTTTATTTTCATTTACACAATACACTTAGCCTACTTGAAGGTGTACACTAAATTTAAAAACACTGGCTCCAATAGGAGCCGATAGATCTGCGACAGAAATTTTCATTGGAAAAAAAGAAAATGAATAAATAAAGAGACTGATAAGCAATATGTGGCTGTTCTTTTGTTACACAATACAACTAATCACTATCAAGCTTTGTACCAAATTTTAGAATCCTAACTTAAGTAGTTGCTGAGAAATCTTTGACAGAAAAAATGTCTATTTGTATTATATAAGAGTGAAAGAAGGAAAAAATGAAAATTTGAAAAAAGAAGGCAAAATGAGGATTAGCATCTTAATTTCCATTTAAAACAGTACACTTTGCCTTCCTGAAGGTGTACACAAAATTTGAAAACAATGGCTCCAATAGGAGCTGAGAAATCTGTGACAGAAATTTCCATTGGAGAGAAAGAAAAATGAACAAATAAAGGGACTGATAAGCAATATGTGGCTGTTCTTTTGTTACACAATAAAACTCATCACTATCAAGCTTTGTACCAAATTTCAGAATCCTAACCCAAGTAGTTGCTGAGAAATCTTTGACGAAAAATTTTTCCATTGGCGAGAAAGAAAAATGAACAAATAAAGGGACTGATAAGTAATATGTGGATGTTCTTTTGTTACACAATAAAACTCATCACTATCAAGCCTTGTACCAAATTTCAGAATCCTAACCCAAGTAGTTGCTGAGAAATCTTTGACGAAAAAAAAAGTTTACAGACAAACAGACAAACAAACAAACAAACAAACATAATTACAGAAAAGGCAAAAACTATATACCCCCTATATACTTCGTACCGGGGGTATAATTAGGTCAAGTCTACAAAATCATATACTCTTCATTTGGAGTTTCTAAGCTTAACAGGAGGCTGCACAGACTCGTCAGAGTCTATTCATGTCAAAATGCCACTTTGTTGGAAAGCTCATGCCGCGGCTCAATTATTACTTATAATTATTGTTTTACATGAGAAAGAACATAGATTTTTAAATATCAACTTTTATCTCTCAGTGGTAGAATGCTTGACTCGAGACCGAAGGGCCGCAGGTTCTAGCCTCACTGGCTTCACTGCATTGTGTCCTTGAGCAAGAGCATTAATCCTAGCTTAGTACTGGTTCAACCCAGGAAGACCCGTCCCTTTATAACTGAAAGATTGTTGATGGGACGTAAAGAATCAACACAAACAAAAACCAACTTTTATCTGAAGGTTTGAATTACCATACCTGTTTCTGTGTTTGGTGTAACTACAGGCTGCTGACTATAGGGTGGCAAATCTGTCTTTAAATTAGACGGAAACAAATCAGGATTGTTGATCACCTGAAAATACAAGGTCCAGATTAACATATATTTTGAGCGTAAAAATGTGAATATTTCCTTATCCATCAGTTTTAACATTTGTTTTGGGTAGTCAAAAGAACTGTCTTATTGAGACAGTTCTTTTGAGTACCCACAACATGTGTTATGATTGATTTTTTGTTCGATTTGATTCTAAACGTCCCATCAACAATCTTTCTGTTAAACAGGGGCGGGTCTTCCTGGGTTGAACCAGTACTAAGCTAGGATAAATGTGTCTTGCCCAAGAACCACAATGCAATGACGCAGGTGAGGCTCGAACCCACGGCCCCTCGGTCTCAGGTCAAGCACTCTTCCACTGAGCCACTGCGCTCCCCTTGTGTTATGGTTGAGAAAGAAGAAAATTAATTTTCAGTTACACACTCTGATGTAGAGGCCTGAATACACAACAAAAATCAGAATTTAGTCAAATTCAATTACCTTTCAATTACAATTCAATTTCATTTCGAGACATTATGATGATATTCAGCTCTGTTCAAGACAAATATTATTTTTAATGACTTTTCAAGACAACCTCTATCTTTGTACATTATAGTGATATTCAGCACTATTCAAGACAATTTATCTTATTTTCATGGACTTTTCAAGACAACTCCTTATCTTCAACAATTTTCAAGCCTGTATGAACCGTGTAAAAGCTGCTTTATTGATGCAGTATCAAAATTTGATTCCCAATAGATATATGGTAAATAGAGGATCTTACAAGAGTGCCAATGTTTTATTGAATTTATTAATCAAGTTGGGAAAAAGAGATAAAATGCAAGGCTTGCCAAGCATTTAATCACTTTTTCGCAGCAAGTTTAATAAATTCAATAATACAGGAGAATGAATGTTAGGTTCTATTTAGCATATGACCCTAAACAACTTTTAAATCACTTTTTTTTGCGTGAAAATGCTAGGATTTTGCCATATATATGCGGTATTATTGTGGACGTCGTTACATGGGGTTACCAAATTCTGTTGTAAACAATAGTGGTATCGCGACAGAATACGATAAAGAAATATAGATAGAACCTCATTGAAGTTAATGTGGCACCTGCAGGGTATAATTCTAATGTTTCAATAGGATCAGTTAAACTATTGGAGGAGATACCCTCACAAAATACCCACTATCTATACATTTTCATAGTATCTGAGAAAGAAAAATAATTTCTAAATGCTGATAATTGTTAAAAATCACTCTGGGGATTATGAAACAAATAACATGCACATACTGTAAAACAGTTAATTTTCAGGGCAAAAAAAAATGGCGATTTTAAAAGACTGATATATTGGTGTAGTTTAATTTTGGTGGTTTCTCAATTTAATGCCCTTTAAAGTTATTTTCTATTCTCATTGGGGCTACTCTTAAAGGAAAGAATGGGGAGTATATTCTTTCTTTTAATAGTAGCCCTTTAAGGACGTGGCCATGGGTGCAAGTTCAAAATTTTCAAAATCCTGAACTTTTGAAATTCAAATTTTAAAACTTGCAGGATGTCTACAAAAATGGATAATTTAAAGTTAAAATAATTAATTGTGCTTAGATAATCTGAAAACTTATCAAAGCAGCCATTTCAATCTCCTTAATTCAGCATTTTGAGGCTGACTTTCTGTGGAAAGTCAGCCTCAAAATCCCGAATTCAGGATTAATCCTGAAAACTTTCACCCATGCGTGGCTTTCCCAGCATGGAAACAGACTATTCCATGATGTTTAATGATACAGATACCAACATAATAAGGATGTGTGTCCATTTATTGCTTATTTTGTAACTAAATTTGAAACTGTTTTTTGCAGTCTCATATTTTGGCAATTTTCGTTTATACCGCTAATAGCACCATTTAAGAAATTAATTCAATTTTTGGAATGTTCATGGAATCATGAATACTTCGGGTCTCTTGCAAAGTTAACGTGAAGCCCTTCGTTAACTTTGCAAGAGACCCGAAGTATTCATGATTCCATGAACATTCCAAAAATTGAATTTATTACTTATATTTACATTTTATATTATCAGTCAAGCATCAATTTTCAATTTTCACCTAACTTGGCTGGTTTTCCAGATATTTTGAAATAAATCAGACATAACGTAGGGTTTGGAATAGCCAAAACGCCGATTTGCCGCGCTTAATGTCATGGCGATACGTGTTCAACGTCACGCAAACGTCAGTAAACAAGCAACGTTATTGGATGGACTTGACGTTAGCCCGCTCAAATGGCGTGTATGTGGGTGCGGCTTAAATCGCTTTGTTCATGAAGTTATGAACCACATCTAAAATGTAAAGGTTCATTTAAAGACTCGCAGTGGAAATGTAAATATATAAAAATGCCTGCCAAAAATAAGTGTTTTACAGTATTCAGACCACTCAGAAAGCATTTTCCATTTCGTAAAAACTTTCAGGAGTTGCACTCAAAAGGTACCAATGGTTAATGTTAACGGACAGACAACCAACAAACCAACCAGGATCGAAGCTTGCACTCCTATATTGCACATGCTAAACAGTGCGAAAATAAGCCTACAGAAAACATACCTCAGAATAAGGTGGTGGTTGTAGAGTAGCCCCACTTGTATTGATAGTGGGATTAGTAATTACAGCTCCCCTGAATCCATGTGACGATTGATATCCAGTATCAACTTCAAAGTTACTACGACGCAACCCTGTCGGAACTTGAAATATGGACCAGAATCTTCCTGGGCCATTTCCTTGTGACTGCATATTGTGTCTCAGGCCGGAATCCTGACCAGCCAACTCTGGGACGTCTCCACGGTAAAGGCGACCTGATCCAGGAAACATAGAGAACAAGCCTCCATGGCTTTGTGCATGTGGATCTCGTAAGATACGTTGTCGTTGTTTATAGTAGCCACATCCGGAGAAGCAGGCCATCAGAACAAACAGGACGATGAACCTACAAAAGCACATCAACTATCAATGACAAGGCCTCTGTAATTAAAATTTGACTTTCTTTTATCAACCAAAGTACTCAAAAGAACTGTTTCACTGAGGTGGTTCTTTTGAGTACCTAAAACAAATGTTTAACCCTTAATGCGCCAATCTCAACAAAAGTAGTCTACTTTTCTCATCTGCTGAAATGTTCCAGATCAGATTGCTCCTATAGGAGCAGTTTGTTCTGGGTCCGCGCTGTTTGCTTCTATACTTAATTCGTAAGTAATGTTAGGCAATTATTAACAGCAGACTACTTCAGCAGACAACATTTTCAGATGCATTTTTTTCTTGGGGCTTTAAGGGTTAAACTGGTGGAACAGAAAATACAGTATTCAAATTTTACACTCATTTTTTCTGTTTTTCTTTCTGGCCTTATGAATGAGTATAGCACTAGTGAAGAAATAATATATTAATATATTTATTATATATATTATATTAACCATTTTCATTTTGGATACCAGTAAACAAGTACTTTTAGCAAACAGTGCAGACCCAGATGAAATGCTGCATAAGGTGGTATTTCATCAGGGTCTGCACTGTTTGCTAAGACAAAACTGATCTTCAATGAATTAAAAACAATATTTTTATGAAATTATAACTAATGACCCTTCAATAAATATAATGAACCATCCTGACTTAAATATATCAAAGCTTATGAACAATTCCATAGAACAAGAAAGGGAGTAGATCTTTCATGAATTTTGCACATTTTAAGCTTCAACACCCTAGGAGATGTTGTGTCAAAATGAACTACAGTAAAACCTGTCTTAAGCGGCTGCTCAAAAAGAACACAAAAATTGGTTTTCAATACCAATTATCGCTGAATGCAGGTCAAAAGTATTGCAGAATGCTCCCCTTGGAGCATTCTGCAATACTTTCGACCTTCATTAAGTTACCATTTCCACTAAGACCTTTGTTTTGTCTATTTTTAAGTGGCCGCTTAAGACAGGTTTTACTGTTTGTTTTGTTTGTTTGTTTTTTTGTTGCTTTACGTCCCATGTCAACAGCTATGGTCATTGCGGGACAGTCAGTTCTTTTAACCACACTTTTTCCTGGGCAGGCTTGAGCAAGCGGTTAACCAGTAATTTGTGCACATACTTTCGCTTGTAACTGACAACAACCCTTCTTGAATAAATCAGCGGAAGGGAGGAGAATGACCGTAGAAATTATTTCATGATCAATCTCCACGAAAGTATGGTACCGGGCCGGGATCGAACTCTACTTTACTGTAACACGTAAATGAGCAAATACTACTCACCAAAAATACCACATATTCCATATGGATAGCCTGTAACCATAGCCGTATCTACCATCATCATGATCCTCGTAGCAACACCCAGTACCAGAACTACAACAATATTTGTGGGTGGGACATCTGGAAAAAACATGTATAAAACTTCTTGTGAGAAAATTATACGGCAGGATGCTTTTTTGTTTGATTTTGTAACAAATGTCACAAAAATGATTTTTAGTCTAGATGATGAAATTTAATACATGTACCTAAATCGCCATAAAAAAATGCAAAAAAAAAAAAACAATATTTTTTAAAATTTTGCGCTGCATTAACAAACCAAGTAAGGCTTTATATTTCATGTGAATCGTCTGCAAGCAGATTATTCACATGAAATATATGGAGGATTTTACATGAGTGCTCATGTTTTATTGAATTTATTAAAAGAGTTGGGCAAATAAAAACGAGGCTGCCGAGCATTTTATCTCTTTTTCGCAATGAGTTTAAACTTTAATAAATTCAATAATAAACAGCACAAATGTTAGATTCTATTCATCATATGACATTAAGATTACTTTGAAATCTCATTTCTTGCGTAGAAAGGTGATTATTTTGTTATTATTAACGCAACGCTGTTATGGACGTAAATCTGTAAACCACAAGTGATTTATCGATATTATTGCAGGCGTTATTACACTCCCAGACAGGCCGTCATATGATGATTTGTTTTTTCAATCAGTCCATTTATTACCATAGAATCCAAGAATGAGTGGAAAACAGAGTGACCATTTTTAATATAAAACGACATTGTTTTCAAAAGAGAATATACCCAGGGTCAGCAAAAGAATAGATTATTTGCAAAAGACCAATCTGCCAATGAGCTATAGGGTTAAGGTTAGATATCATTACCATGGCTTACAAATATGTGGTGTCATTGAATTTGTGATAACAATGTGTAAAGATGAGAATTTTTTCAAAATTAACTTTTCAAAAAAAGTGTCCCAATTCAGTCCTGGTTGGCTGCTCAGTATATATACATTAATCACTGTGTACCATTTTCTTTGGCTCATATCAGTTATTCAATTGTTTATCTGTGATGAAATATGAGCCGTGACATGAGATTTCCAACAATGTGGTATGTGCGACCAGCAAAGCCTCAGACCAGCATGCGCATACCCGCAGTCTGATCAGAGACTTGGCTAGTCGCTTGAATATTCTATGAGTGTTAAGCTACTGACTGAACATCATTTGGAGTTTCTAAGCTTAAAAGGAGGCTGCACAGGCTCGTCTGAGTCTAAACTTGTCAAAATGCCACATTGTTGGAAAACACATGTCACCGCTCATATGTAGTGAGTTAAATGATATATGAAGACAGCTTGGACCCTTAGTTACCCACTGAGCACCCAGGAAGACTCTGGTCAGACTGAGCAGATTTTGTTCCTTAAATGCATCAAATCATTTGAGCCAGTGCATGAGATTTCCAATAATGTGGCGCTTTGACAAGTGTAGACTCATACGAGCCTGTGCAGCCTCCTTTTAAGCTTAGAAACTCCAAATGCTGTTCAGTCAGTAGCTTAACAGTCATGGAATAGGCTCATTTCTCATGCCTCTTCGCATGCTATGAAATTTTTCATGCTTTTTGTCCTCTGCTGATTTTTTTCTCAAAATTCACTTGATTTTTTAAAATAAATTCTTTCAGATTCAATCCTGCCTTTAAGTAACATATAATTGGCTGGCCCATTAAATATACAAAAAGAATGTTTATTACAGTCACTTACCTCATACCATCATCGCAGATTTCTGCAAAAACCTGTAAAAAAATAAATGGAAATATATTAACTCTTGAGTTGTATAAAGTTGAATCAGCAGAAGGAAGAGAATGACTGTAGAAATTATTTCATAATCAATCTCCATGAAAGTATGGGACTGGGCCAGGATCGAACTCGAGACCCTTGGATCTCAGAGTTCTCGGAAACGCCAAATCAGGTGTATTTTTACGCCAACTTTGGTTATGTACGCACACTTCCTGCTGGGGATTCTTATTTAAGCCAATTTTTTTTTCTGCTGACGTGTCTCAAACTCCTTAAAAACACCTGTAGAGGACAGCGGGAGTCCAAATTTGGCTTCCGCCAAAAAGATCAGAAGATCGCCGCTAATCCGATGCCCCAGGGTTTGTCATAAAATGTCCAGTCTTCAGATAGCAGTAGGCTTGATCTCCTTTAGCTCTCGACCAATCAGAACATCACACAGCGACTGCGTCTTTAATGACAGGACCATAATTACACCTATTCAAATTTGAGAAGCACATGGTCGATTGGTTTTAACTTTTCCGAGTGCATGTAAAGACAAATGATAGTCCCGCATTCGTGACTGTCTGTCTCAATCAAATCTTGAAATGTTTCTTACTTTTGAACACATGAAATTGCTTCAACAGCTCGCGTTCCACAGATGGTTGATAAAATAAAAATAAGATTTGCTGAGGACATTGGTACATTGGTAAACCAAATAGGATAACGTCCGATAAGGCAAACGTTCCGAATGAAGCGTCATTAGCAACAAATGAGTGATGCAATCAATTATCAGCTTAAACTATTCTTGCAAACAAATGACTTTCAGCTAGAAAACTCGTTCATTTTAAACCATTGAAATCGTCTCGCACGTAGGTAGGAAATCAAAATAATCATCTTAATTTTGGAACAGGTGCGCAAAAAGCACTTGCATGCAAATAATTAAATGAATGAACTAGATCTATACATCTGCAAAAGATCTATCCGTCTGTCTGTTTGTTCATCTGTCTGTCTGCTTGTAAATGAATAAAAACAACTACATGTATCAATAGCGTAAGCTTTTCATTTTTAAGGCCAAACATAAAAATGTGTGTTTCATGATATATGAAATTTTAAAATATGAAAATATTTTTATTTTGATGGAGAAGATGGGAAAACAGTATAGCCAAACCCCTTTGAAATCCCCAACAATGTTTAGAAAATATTGTGTAGGGGTTGGGGAAGAGGGGGATTTGAGTTTGTAAGGGTAACCTGATACAAACTTTTATTTTTGTTCTGAAATCTTTTTTGTTTACAGCTAGTCATCACACGGATTTTGAAATTGCCATTTTGCAGGATAAAAGACATTACATCCGTAAATAAAACTTTTTATATTTCCGCTAAAACTAAAAACTCCAACTTTTCCAGGTCAAACTCCAATTTTTCACTTTTGACTCCAACTTTTTCCAGGGATGGATTCTATGAAACCTGTTTTCAAAATCCTATTGAGAACTCTGGATCTGCAGTCAGACTTGTATCTGTTGCCAGACATGTTACCGACTGCACTGCGCGGCCCGGTAATCATGTTTTTGGCTCTGTGTCATATATGCCTCGACATCTTTTTAAATATTCAAGAAAAGGCTTATTAACCTCATTTGATGGCCATGTTATAGAGTTTAACGAAGTAAACAAACAGCATCTACTGAGGGCTATTGATAAGGTGGGGCTGAGGTCACAGCCGCCATTTTGTTTCAAATGCCAGGTGCAAAACTCGGAACTCCTTGCTTTTTATCTGCATGATTAAATCAATTTTTAACGGAATTTCGAAAATTTTGATTGACAAAAAATTAAAAAACCAGGAGAAAATTCACAAACTATGAAATTATCAAGGTTGGGTGGTCGAAACCACCCCTGGTTTTAACCAGCGGTTTTAACCGGTTAAAATGGCCCCGGTCAATATGCCAAAAAGTGGTCAATACTGGTCAATACGAATCTGAGTGGTCGATTGAAATTTTTAAATGACTGTTTTGGTGGTTGATTGAGATATTGGGTCAGGTTTCACATCTATTTAATGAAAAAAAATACTGTTTTGTGCCTGCCAAGGGCACTTTGTACCTTAGCACTGACTTCTGCATTACAGTCCAGACACCAAACACTTTCATCATCATAATCATAATCCGATTTTTGATTAACCTGCAGGTGCAGGGGCATCATCTACATCAGTGGGCCCCTTTCCAGGTAACTGGCTAGCTGCATGCATAGCAGATCTCACACCTGATCTCCAGGTGCTCCTTTCTTGAGGGTCAAGAAAGTCTTTTTTAATCATCAAGGGCAGAATAGGATAATCATACAGCCAAACAGGGTCTTTTTTCATCATTTTGAGACAATAGCTTTTATGAATTAATGACACTGGTTAAATTAATAACTTAACTGATAACAGCAGATAACAGAATTACCACACTTTCACACCTCTATATTAACATAGATGCCAGTGAATTAGCCAATGCATTTTAAGCTCAGTGATTGGATAGGTCTAATAAACTGGACACACCTTCTTTAGTCTGAGAGACATGCCCAGCATTTTGACAGTTTTGTATGTGCTCTCTTTACAATTTTCACACCTTTGTCTTTTCAGGTGAGAAGCCAATTCAATTTGCATTTTAACTAATAGAGTAAAGACTAAATAATTTGTACATGATGACCCCTTTGATGATTAATTTGAAATAATGATTGATTTTTGTACTTTGTTTCATTTAATAAGTCACTGATTTACAATAAACATGACTATGAAAAAGGTAGTTTTAAAATTTATTTAATTTTATTGCTTGCATTTGCTTTACTTTTTTTATTAATGAATAGTAGAAAATAAGTTCAAGTCTTAAGTCTGAACTGGAAGTTGTGGTGATGATTCAGTTTGATTGAGACTGAAGATCTTTACTATTGACATTCATTTTTGTTTGTTTTAGGCCTATTTAATTATCAATACATTTTTTAAAGCTAAAGCAACTCATGAAACACATTTTCAATTAAGCCTGTATTATCTTATATTCAAACTAGTTTAAGTCTGTTTATAGAATCCAGTAAATTGGGATAACTAATGCTAAGTATCTTCACACCGACCATGTTTTTTTCAATTGACCACCAATCGACCAGTAATGACCGGTTAAAACCAGTAATGACCACTGGTCTGGCCAATATGCATATTGACCGGTCGATTGCCAACCTTGGAAATTATGTTGAAGAAAAGAAATTTTTCTGTAAGTCCTTAATTTGGTTACTTGAGAAATTTTATACTATGGAAATATCAAAGCTGAAAGTTGGCATCTTCCAACAATAAAGACCGAAGCTAGAACCTCCAACTTCTTCTTCTTCCACTGTAAGGATATATAGTTATCTTCTCAGATTGTAGGTTACCCTGCATGTGTAAAACTGCTATGCCGGATAAGCAGATAAAATGTCCCAGATCCCCTGTTAAAACTATGTACATGTTGTTGGGTTGCGTAGTTAGTAATGGTCGCAGGAGCTGGGAGGGCAGGCTTGAAATGCCTTCCCTGAATTCCTGGACATCCGCAACAATGGTAGGTAGTGGATTCCAGTCACAGATGGTACGAGGGTAGAAAGAATACTTGTAGACATCTTTGGTTGCATTTAACTGAGGTAGTTGTTGGAAACCTCTCGTACGGGTGTTGTTGAGTTGGATGTAGTAGGTAAAGACACCAATTTTCGGCGCTAGGTGGCGCTTTAGATAACTATTTGCGTTTTCTTTCGTCAGGAGAGTTCCTTTGCCGACCTTATCAACAGGGATGAGAACAGTCAGCCATTCTCAATCAGGAAAATATGTCAGTTGACTTCAATATGGAGAAAAGCAATTTTTAAATAACTTATTAAAGGTTTAAAATCACAAAATATCAATAGAAACCAGTCAGTTTATGCTTAATTTATATCTAAAATTGAGTTTACCTTTGTTCAAAAATAAATTTCAGCAAAAACAACTGGCATTATATAAATCATATGCCAGTGCTCAATCAGGAAATCCTGATCAATCCTGAACTTTCTCATGCCCTGTATCAAGTTTTCTCCCAAAATTAAGTTGGAGTTGCCACCACCTGCCATATTTAGCATGTGAAAACACATCACTCCATGCAACATAACACAAAGGCCTTTGATAAGGTACCACACAGGAGGCTATTACACAAATTGGACTATTATGGGATAAGAGGGTCCACCCACAAGTGGATCAACTCATGGCCCTCTGGGCGCACTCAAAAAGTAGTATTAGATGGTCAAGCCTCAGATCCAGTCCCAGTGTTATCCGGTGTACCCCAAGGATCAGTTTTAGGGCCGATCCTGTTCCTTATTTTTATAAACGACCTGCCGGATAACATCAGGTCTTCTGTTCGCCTGTTCGCGGACGACTGTGTCCTGTATAGAAACATTCATTCGATTCAAGACTGTTTTATACTGCAGGAAGACCTCACTAGCTTAGGACAATGGGAAGCCGATTGGCAAATGAAGTTCAATGTAGCAAAATGTCACTCTATGAGAGTGACTCGGCATCAGCATCACAAACAGATTCTCTTTGATTACTCCCTTCACAACCAAACTTTGGAAAACGTTCAGTCAGCAAAATACCTTGGCATAACCATCTCTGATAATATGGATTGGGGTCAACACATTTCAGAAATTTCTTCCAAAGCAACTAAGACACTTGGTTTCCTTCGCAGGAATTTGGCTTTTGCACCTCGGAGTACAAAGGAAGTTGCATACAAAACTTTGGTTCGGCCTAAACTAGAGTATGCAGCACCCATTTGGAGCCCTTACTCAAAACTTCAGATTAATCAGATAGAGAAAGTTCAGAGGACAGCAGCCCGTTGGACCTGCAGGAGATGGCGTAACACAAGTAGTGTCGGCGAGATGCTTGATGAGCTTGAGTGGCCATCTCTTGAGGCCCGTAGGGATCAGTCCTCCCTGCTTCTCTTTCATAAGATACATTCTGGTGCTGTGTCTATAGAAAAAGACAAGTACCTGACCCCTGCTCGCAGTTTGAAATCTACCAGGTCATCACACAGTGCCCAATATTGTAGATACCAGACATATAGTGATGCCCTGAAGAACTCTTTTTTCCCCCGGACTATACCACAGTGGAATAGTCTTTCTCCTTCGGCGGTCAATTCCCAGACTGCTGAGGAGTTTAGGGCACTCCTCATTTAGTTAAAAACACAGCCGAAAGATTTTTTTGTTTTTTTGTTTTGTTTTTGTTTTTTTGTTTTGTTTTTGTTTTTTCTTCAAAATTCCAAAATTGCACTCCCTGGCGTAATGATCAAAATTTGATCGTGCCAGTATTAATAGAAAGAAAGTTGTGTGACAAACAGCGTAATACTGATCAGCCAGCTTCAGAAGCTGGCTGATCTACTAAAAACTACACCCATACCCCACCCACTCCGCCTCAAATTCAGGGAAAAAAGACAATCTTTTTGGGAAGATATTAATAAATTCACTTCATTTTGAAATAAGACTATCGAAGAAATGTGCACACCTCTGTTATAAAGGCAGTACACACAATCACAACAGGAATGTAAAGCTGGAGAAATGAGGCAGTCATCTTCACAAAATCATGAAAAAAAAATCTTGGGGCAGACTTGATTTAGCTGTTCCCTTTACTCCTTTTACTCCGAACAGGCAGAACAGTAATCAAGTGGTGCTGGAACATCTGTACCGGCGTACTCCGGCTACTCCGTCTTCCAAGGTGGTGTAGACAGAACAGTCACGTGACCTGTTTCAAAATAAGATGGCGGAGCACTGCCTACACTTTACTGAGATATTTTTCTGTCGTTTCCGATAAGTTCTGATAATTATTCATATTGAAAAAATATGGAAATTATTAAAAGGGATTTTAAGCACATGTATTTTGTCATTCTTTCTTCTTTTTATTAGCAATCGGATTGTGTTATATTTTCACAATTCAAACAACAATCGCTTGATTTACTCTGGAGTACTCCAAAGGGCCCAGTTTTGCTTGTTTTAGAAGACTGTTCTGGCGTACGCCGAGTACTCTAAAATTTCTAAATCAAGTCCGCCCTTGTTTATCTTCTGCACAAACGAGGCTGTCAAAACAGACTCCCCAGCACTGCTTTCTTTTCCACACCCATAGGCTGTATACTCCCCAGTATTCCACTGTAGGCTGAGCTGTAGGCACAGATTCGTCAATATTTGAAAATTGTATAGCTTTGGCAAGATTGTTAACGTGAACTTTTGGTTATTATTATTGCGGTCGGATAATAGGGAACTCTCTTCTGAATCCACATAGAAAAAAATAAATAAATAAACGTCCCCAAGTCAAAACGTCCCTGAATGTTTACATGCACATCCCAGTCCACAATGCCCACAATGTTTCAGTCATGTCGAAACGACATCCTGTCTTTCTGTGTTGATTTAATTTTGATTCTTTACATTCCAGTCAACAATTTTCAATCATGTCTGGACGGGTCTTCCTGGATATAACCAGTACTAAGCAGCGGACACGTCCTGGGTTGATCAGTGAGGTCACTGGGTTGATCCAGTAATAAGTCATATATGTTGTACATTTTTTAACTACCCGAAAGGGTCCTTGATTTGGAAATAAAATATATTCTATTCTAATAAGCGGTTGAATAAGGTACACATATACTTTCATAAGTACGATATTCCCGGTGGTAAAAAAATGGAAATAACTGGAAAGTTTGAAATCAGCGAAAGGGGGAACATAAAAATATTGTATTTTCATCCTTTAGCATTGATATATCCATCATTTGATACAACTTACAGTTTGACCCCTAACTATGATGAATCAAAGAAAATGGCCAACGATTCACAGATAGTGAGAGCTAAAGAAAACCTCAATTTAAGTCACGGTGGGCCCAGCCAAATTCATGCATTAGGCACCAACCCACTGATAGAAGTTTTAGGTCAGGGCCTTCATTGTGTCTTAGGCCTGATCCGCCATCATACAATTAAAGAGGTAACCATGGTTATAAACCGAGATAATGGATTTACAACCAGGCGAAATGCAGCTGTAGAAAAAAAAGAACAGCATCTATATCAAGAGATAATATGTGTTCGTGTTATCTGACCTGGTATGACTCAAATTGGCCCATTCAGATACAGAGCTTAGCTACCAGAGTCTGGAAGCTCAGTAGCTAAGCAGTGTACAACATAAGTGATATTCAGACAGCACTGATGTGAAAACTGATCTGTGCCAAAGCGGTTAGTTCTTAAATGCTTAAAGCAGATTATTTTATCAA
This sequence comes from Loripinus fragilis, assembly GCA_964019695.1. NCBI lineage: Eukaryota > Metazoa > Mollusca > Bivalvia > Lucinida > Lucinidae > Loripinus > Loripinus fragilis. The sequence goes on from OZ026527.1 coordinate 13,830,863, forward strand.
CGTGGCCCCAATAAGAACCCCACGAGATTTTTTGCTGCTGGTTTACAATTGGATGCCTATATGCTCTTTAGTGAAGATGTTTGCAGCACTGCCGATTCTACCCACTTATGTTGTTTTCAATGGATATGTTTAGTATGCTGATTACAAATATAAGCTATATTTCATGCATTGTTTTCACTAAAACTGTGCACTTAAGAGACCCTTAATCCTAACCTGGCCTGTAGTTATACTATCAATTTCCTCACCGGCGTCACTGCGTTGTGGTCCTTGGGCAAGACACATCTATCCTAGCTTAGTACTGGTTCAACCCAGAAAGACCCGTCCCTGTTTAAATGAAAGATTGTTGATGGGACGTAAAGAATCAAATCAAACAAACAAACAAACAAAACTATCAATTTCACTATGCATTGTAAATTACAGGGTTCCCACAGAAATTCAAAAACACAATTCCATGATTTCTCCATGATTGTCCATGATCAACAATGTAATTCCCATTACTGTTTAATGCATCCCCCCTCACAACCTCCCCTTTTAGCGATATCTTCACCACGCTGAGCATAAATGTGGAATGCAGTAACAGTAATGTATTTAATTAAGCATGCTTGTAGACCATGAATGTATTTTGAAATAAGTGAAACTTGAAACCACCAGTAGCAAGAAAATTAGCTGTCAGACACACCAAGTTATACGTGTCAGACAGCTAGTTTTCTGGCTACTGGTGTTTTTTTCTTCAAATTATTTCACAAAATTATATTATTTGTCCATGATTATTCAGTTGTTGTTTTCAAATTCCATGATTTTCCATGCATGGAACTTTTTTTTTGTGATTTTCCAGGTTTTCCATGTTTCTCAGAGCTTATGGAAAAATAGTAAGAGAGTATGATCAGGAAAAACCACAATCACAAACCGCAGACAACCCTGTGGCACCGCGAGGAAGAGCTGCTCAAAGACTGATTGTTTGAATTTGCTTCTTAACCATTCACATGCAGTTTTTTTTATAATTTTGTATTGTTGGATTGACCAGTATGATACTGATATAAATGTATCATTAACATGACACTTTGATTTTGCGAAAGTTGCACTTAAATAACCTTTAACCTTACATGGGCATATGCTCAGTTTTTGTCTAGGTTATGTATTAGATGCAACATGTATCATAGTACATTCTGCATAGTTTCAATGAATTTAATGAGTGTTTGTCTGTTTTCGTGTTATTTTGCACTCAGTTGACCTTTGACCTAATTCTGAGACACAGGGTCATTTCCAGACTCAAATTCCATAGGAGGTTTGTTTTGGCCCCCGCAGATAAGGCTGCTAACAATTTTGTGGTCGTTTGAAAAAAAATACTATATTTACACGCTAAAGCAAGAACTTAGCACTGCAAAAACATATGAGCATAACAGGCGTATGGGTTGTCTGCGGTTTGTGATTGTGGTATTTCCTGATCATACCCACTTACTATTTTTTTGATGAGACGTCTATCGTTGATAGGCATCGATGCTATATGTCAGCTAAGTTTTTGGTTGTTTGTTGATGAGGACCATAGCAAGCTTCCTACGTTATACTGGTTACCAGAACTTCATAAAGGCCGTATAAGTCGCGTTTTATTGCTTATTCTAGTGCATGTACAACCACTGAGTTGTCTATTCTTTTGACTTCTTGCCTCACCGCGATTGAAAACCATGTCATAAAATATTGCACAACAGTTTATGAAAGAAATGGTAAAAAATTTATTTTGGTCTATTAAAAATTCAGGTGAAAGTCTTAATAAATTGAAGTCTAGAGGTTTTCTAGCATCTAATTTGTCTACATATGATTTCTCTACTCTCTATACTACATTGCCTCATAATCTAATCAAAGAAAAACTAACAGAATTAATTGAACAAACATTTAACAGAGAGGGCTCCCTTTACTTAGCTTGTAACGATAAAAATGCCTTTTTTTACCTCTGAACTTTTTTACTTTAGGTTAAACGATATAAAAAAATAATAATAATAATAATAATAATAATAATAATAATAATAATAATAGACTTGTTTTCTAGAGGGTGGCACATTTAGCAAAAACTGATCTTCCATGGGGCCCTCACTAACTACAAAAATGTACAAACTGAATTTACAAGGACATGGAGTTAAAAAAAACACACATGAACAACTAAAATGCGTAAAGTGATCAGGAAAAAGTTGTTTAGAGTCCGTGCTCTATAAGAGTAGAGTTGCGTAGTTGGTAACGTTATGAAACTTTATTCACCTGATTGGACAAATATAGGGTTTTCTTTCATACTCCTAGCTGTGTTTCGTCACCCTACTCTTATGGATCACGGGCTATATATACATGCATGTATACATATATATTATATATTTATAATTACACACCTTATTTGTTTACAAAGATAAAAGGCAATAATTTTTATGCTTTAACCCTTTGTTAACACAGGAACAGTGCAATCAGAGAAGGCTTATATGGAATGCTGCATAACACAAGATTCTACCAGAGTCTTCACTGTTCGTAAAGACAAAAACAATCACTTAGGTCATGTATAAAAGATCATCAAAACTATATTGTATCAAATTAACTGGCAGAATCAACAATCAAGAAATGAACCAGCGTTTTTAAACAGTCTGGTAAATTGTTCCAAATGACTGGCCCAGAATAGATTAAACCTTGTTTCAAGATTTCTTTTTGTGATCTTATAAAATTGTACTCTATTCTCAAGTGAGAAAAACTCTTTCAGTTTTGATAGAAAGTAAGAAAGATGGCAAATATCAGGGATCAATACAATCAAGTACCACACCTGACCCAGGATACCACATGGGAAAGTGATAAAATCACAATTTGACATCACAAACAAGAGCCAAGAGGTCAGCCCTTTCCCAGCAGAAGCCACACATTTGAAGAAAGGAGTTCTAGCGATAAGGCGTATATTTTCCGTAGTTGACATGATAACAAACACAAAATTTTCAAATTGCCCTAATGTTTTTAAATTGGTGTTGTTCAGCAGTAAGCATCAAAATACGTTTCAAAGCGACTCATCATTTACAAAGCCGTGAAAACTTGGGCCTTCTACTCTCACTCCTCATCTTACGTCTTTTTAGACCATACTTAAAGTAAATGCATTGCTTCTTTTCAAAAAAGTAAAAGTGCTAAAACGTTAAGGATAGAAGTGTTCTTCAGTTCCAAAGCTTTACGGTATTCCTTCTGCGCATGCGTAATTTACTTAGAATTGTGACGTTTGACATTGGAAAGATGAAATTGGTGTCTTTCAGTTTGTTTTTATGCTTTCCCCACTAGACACAAGATGCCATTTGGACAATGATATGGAGCTATAAACATATACAACATATGTAAAGGGCATCTTGGGTCTAGGGGGAATGGGTTGTATTAGCCAAAGAAGGCATCACACATCTGACAAAAATAGACCATTTTGCAAGATGGTCTTTTTAATTGTACATAAACTGTATACTCTATCGTGATAGGACGTTTGTTTACCTTAGTGTAACGGTCTATTTCGCATATATATTACTGAAATAGCAAGCACAGTTGATGATCAAAATAAATTCTCATTCAAAATGAAGTAGGGTTATAACATGCATTAAGGGAAAAACGATTTAAATATATGGACTAGGGTACAAGGGTGCATAGACGGCTGGTCTATATGTATTTGTTGAATGTGCCTAGTGTCTCCAGTCCTTCTCTCAACAAAATAAAAGGAACATCTCATTTAGAGAAAGCCCGGCTTATGGCTAGAAATTCTTTTCTTTGCAATAAACTACATATGGGATGACATGTTAGATTATTATCTTTTAGGACTCCAAGGACTTTACTATTGTTGACATTCTTTAAAATAGCACTATTGTAAGTAAGGTTTAAAACATTATCATGTAAATGGTGGCATTTCTATGAGGTGATGAGTAACATCACTTTGGTTTTATCAGTGTTTAAAAGCATTCCATTATGTTTACACCAACGAGAAAGCATTTGTAAAGCGGCCTGTAGATTTTGTTCAATACAATGTTGTGAGTTGCTTATCTGATATAGGGTGGCAACATGCTTTCCTAATAACTTGGATAAGACTAAAAGGACTGAAATAGGCGTGTAGTTGTTTGTATCATCCTTAGGGCCATTTTGTGCAAATGCTTTACTTTTCCTTTTTTCCATTTATCATGAAATGTTAAGTTGTTTATGCTTTGATTACAAATGTATGCCAAGCTTTCTGCAATAAAAGGTGCTGCTAGTTTTAACAATCTTGGTCCAATATTATCAGAACCAGTGGCTTTAGTGAGGTCGATATTTCTCCATTTTTTTCACAGAATATTTCTGGTATTGAAAAAAGGTGTCATTTGGAATTATATCCGATTACAAAACAGCGTATCAAAATTAGAAGTCTCAATTGGCTGTTTGATTTTGATGCTACATTTACAAAAAAATATTGAATTCATTAGCAATGGCTTTTGAATTTTCGATGATACAGTCATGAATTTAAGGGGAAAATACGTACACTGTTTTTTATGCTTACTTACCCCCATTTCCTTCAACAATTTCTATACACTTGCTGGGTTTTTACAATTTTCATTCAAAATTGTAGAGTACTGCAGCTTCTTTGATTGTTTAATCATATACCATATTTTGTTTCGCCAAAATTTGTATTGTTCATTATCATTGGTATATTTATATCTTTCACGTGTTCTAATTGCATCTATAATTTCACCTGTAAGCAACTTTGGCTGTTGCTGACGTTTAACTCTATGCTGTTTCAAAGGTAGATGCTTGCCAGCAATGTCCAAAAACAAGGATGACCAAGTTGCAGCTATACCATTTGTGTCATCAAACATTTTATATATATACCAGGGGATTGATTTTACATAATTCATTGAAGTTCTTAAAATACCTATATGAGATGGTGAAATGAGATTTTTTAACAGCAGATAGTGAATTGATTTTCCTTGTTGTAAAAACAGGAAAATGACCACCTAAACCTAAAGTGGGTACATCTACTGAAATTATATTAAAGTATTACAATATATGTGATCAATTAATGTTCTAGGATTATCTGTGACTCTTGTTGGAGATACAATAATTTGTTTAAGGCCAAATGATTCCATATATTCAAGCCATGTTTTCTTTCAATTTTCTTGAAACAAGTCACGATAAAAATCTCCCATTAGGTTTATGATAGCAATTGTTAAGCAGTTATGCAAAAATATTTAAACTTGATACCGCCGACTCAATAAAAGCGCTGCAGGCATGCAACATACCCTGCCTCGGGATATTTTCAATGCAATGAAAATCATTTTGAAAAAAATGCCAAAGATAGAGAGTGAAAACAAATTTCTAACATCAATCAAGGGCTATAACTCTGTACTTATTTGTCAAAATTTACCCATCTGCAATCCCAAAACACTCCTTCACAATATCGACTCTCATACCAAGTTTGAAGAAAAGCGGTAAAGGAATGCCAAATAAAGAGAGTGAAAACCAATTTCTAACGTCAATCAAGGGCCGTAACTCTATACTTGTTTGCCAAAATTTACCCATCTGCAATCCCAGGACATTCCTTCCCAATATCAACTCTCATAGCATGTTTGAAGAAAATTGGTTAAAAATGCTCCACTCAGAGAGTGAAAACGATGCACTGACGGACGGACGGGCGTACAGACAGACGGACGGACGGACACTCGAACGCTATTTTTTGAATGGCGGGTATACCATAGTACCCCGCACTTATAAAGTGGCGGGGTATAATGACTGACTAGGAGGCATACCTTGGCCCAACCAAATCATAAAAAATAGTGAGTATGATCAGGAAATACCACAATCACAAACTGCAGACAAACCCATGGCATCGTGAGGAAGAGCCACCCATCAATCACGAGACACCAGGAAACAAACAAAGCAAAGTAACCAGCTCTGGTGATTCTAATATCTCAATCTGTTTAGATCAACACCCTAAACACATATATTATTGTCCCTTAGTGTCACCTAGTGACATGAACTATGCAACCCTTGGGATATGTCCCACACCATGCAAGATATCTAAAGAAATGTCCAGACCCCCCCCCCCCCCTAAACCATATACATTATTGTTCCTTATGAAAAGACACATCCAGTAACATGGACTGGGGATCTCCAATGGGATTGACCCACTCCCTCCAGTTCATAAGCGGCCTAATATCTCAAAAACATATCTGATCCTGAACCCATGTTATGCTATAATAGTTGTTTCTTATGATAAGCACAAATCCTAAATTAGGCCTTTGGATGGCTGTACCCCCCACCCGAATTTTGCAACTATGATTGTTGATACTACAATATATATGCCATCATGTTATCCCTCTGGGAAGTGTCACTTTATCATTAACATCAAAATTACATACGTTACCCTAAATATGTTTAATATTTTGGTGCCAATGCTAAAATGCTCTTAGACACAGTTACATACCTGTTTGTAAGCTTGTATGTGCTCATTTTATTGCGGGATGGCTAATAAAAGTACTTCACTCGAGCAGAAGTGTGTTACTCATCACTTCATGTTACATATGTTATATTCGAGAACTACAACAAAATCATTGATTATTTAACAGTTTCACTTGATGCATATTTTAGATCAAAATACCTTGACCTTAAATGGCAATAAATTGGCAATTTCACAACTGCAAACAGCACGCTGGGAAAGGGCTGACCTCTTGGCTCTCGTTTTTGATGTTTGATTGTGTTTTCGTCACTTTCCCATGTGGTATCCTGGGTCAGGTGTGGTACTTGATTGTATCCATTCCTGATCTTTGCCACCTTTCTTACTTCTATTACAGAACTTTTAAGTTATAAGCTATTGAGTATGGTGATGACCCTGAATAAAATATTTTATAGGGTAAATATCTTTTCATTGAAATTAAGCATGTAATCCTATCTGTAAGTTTTCAAACACCATACTATGAGTATTCTATTGATAAAGAATAGCGCAAGGCAATGTTTAACATTTTTTCTGGTGTAAAATATCATTTGGTGTGCTTGTTTCATTATAAGCAATGTATATTACTAACTTTAATGCATTATATTTCTAGTTCTTTAAATTATACACCATAGGGTGTTTTATTTCATTAAAGCACTTTTTTTGCATTAAATTGATATATAGCTACCAGTGTTTCCAACATAGAACTTATTAGTCTTTTTAAAAGACTTTATCAATGCACATTTAGTTTTGTGAAACAAAATAATTACATTGATTTCCCCAAATGTATAGGTTTTAAAGTTCATAAACAAAGAGATTATTATAGAACTCAAGTAACAGCTGAATAAAGACAATTCTCATGCTCTGTCAAATTTGTTAAAGTAACATATATAACCATAAAAATATATCATATGGTCCTATGTTTGTCCAAAATGTTGTCAAAGATAATAAAAAAATTGCCTGAAAAAAAAACGGTGGATGAAGATTGGTGTAATATTTTTGAATTGATCGATTGTTTGAGTTAAGGTTTACGTGCCAAACAACAATATTTCAGACATGTCAGGATACCTCCCAGAGGAAGGGAGAAAGTAAAGAAGAATATGATAGCAATGGAGCAAAGTTCATCCTGCCAACAAGCCAAATATGACATGTCCATCTCTTTGAAAGCTGCAGAAGAGGGCGCACTTCCCTACCACCGACAGTATTTATCTGAAGGAAAACAAAGTTTGATTCAATCAGTTATTTAAAATAAGCAACTGAATATTTTAGTGTACCCAGTCAACTGTTGCTCACATTCTACATAGTCAGTAACACGATAAGGGCTAATTTCCTTGCACATTTAAGTTCATTTATAGTGCGACCAGCTAACAGAGACTGGGCGTGTCAGACAGAGCGCTGTCATACACTGTCAAATAAGACTAGTCTACAGTAAATCGGTGTAATAGCCTATGTACGCTTTACTCGTGCAACCAACTGAGGCGCAGACGACAAGGGTGACCAACTTCATACGTTAGCATGCCTTGTAAACGTTTATCTTTAGTATGCTGCTGGGGACCTGATGCATTTCATTTTCCGAGATGGATATGTTGTGAAAGTTTTGGGGGAGGGTAGGTTTGCACTTTCTTCAAATTTTGTCTGTTTGGCAAAACTGGTATGAATTTTAAGCTAATGCAATAATAATAAATCACCAATTAGAACTCAGCGGGACAAGAGTTAAGTATCTGGATCATTAGAAAAGGGCATACAAACACGAGATTTGGTCTTACCGCATATCCAAAAAAGCCTCTAATAATCGCTCATTATATATGGCGTGTCCAGAGCGACTAGATGTCTAAAAGTTGTTCGGGGTCTTCTTCAACCTGCATACTTTGTTTATGCGACAAGCGAAAGCCCTGGCGAGGTCATGCGTACATGCAGGCTCGTTGGAGCCTTCGCCACACACCGATGTAATAAGAAGCATCATTTCGTGCGCTGACCAATTTATAGTATTAATTTTTCATTGCGGACCATTTATTTTATTTTCTTATTCAGTATATAATTTAATAGTTAAAATTTCGAAACATTGTCAGAGCGCATATATCTAGACTAGTCAGTCTCCGTGTTATCCAAATTAATTCGAGATACCTTTTTCTCATAATGGGCTCAAAACTACTACCTGTAGGTATACATATATTTTCACAGGTGAATAAGTACACTCTGTCTTACCGATTTTTATATGGAAATGTCCAAGGGTGTGTCTTTGCTAAGAACCGCCCAGTCTCTCTTAACTGGACGGACTATACGATACAAAACTGCTAATTACTAAACGTGGCAAGATACAAATATTTGCTTACAATTCATCTATAAGCTGGTAGAATTAAAAAAAAATTGATACATGTTACTTTTGATACTATGCATTATAACTGTCTGTAATCAGTCACTGTTTAAAGAGACTGTCTCCATATCAAAATTTATACCCACATTTGTATGTACAGATGGTGACACATTAATGTAGCTTTAAAATGATTTAAGTTTATCTTCAGCATAACTTTCATTGTTTAATTTGTAAAACTGTAAATCAAATCAACTTTAGTCTTCTGATCATTTGCTTAAACAATGTCACACTGGTCAATGTAAACGTACCGGTGGTTGCTACAACGAGCTGGTGGTTGCATTTTACAGCACCGGTGGTGGCATAAAAGGTAAAAAAATCTATACCTGTTGACTTTATTATTTATTTATAAACTTGCATTTATTTTATTTGTGATGACACCTGGCGCACAGACCACCGGTAACATTGCAGTTTATGGCTCTGCAAAGCAATTGGTGATTTAATTCATGGTTTGGACTGCAAATCCAACAAAGTTCTGGAGTTTTGCCGTGACAGGTGCTTTTTTCAAGTGTAACTGCCAAAACTGAGTGAAATCTGCACGTCTAAGCGCAGCAGTTGTCATATTCCTATGAAATAACATCCGAAAAACGATTACTACTTTGGGTTTTTTTCTTTGTAAACTGGCAAATGTTTTATTGAGGAATTTTTATTACAACGCACTGGGAGCATTTTTTGACGCATTGATACAACGCACTGATGGTTGCACAGAATTCCTGTGGTTGCTGGTGCAGCCTCACCACAGCATTCACTGTTCTTATAAACGGTACATAAATCGTTATTTGAGCCAGCACATGATATTTCAGTACCAGGACGAAGACTCAGGTGAGCCTGTGCAAATGTACAGACTCGCCAGAGCCTTCTCTGCATAGAAAAAATAGAGAGTAGTAATCGTTTTTGGATGTTATTTCATGTGACTATGATAACATAGCTGCAGCTGTGCTTAGACATGCCGAATTTCCTGAAGTTAGGCAGTCACAATAGAAAAAAACACCTGTCACTGTCAAACTCCACAACTGTGTCAGATTTGTCGGTCAAACCATGAATTAAAACGCCAGTTGCATGACAGAGCCATAAACTGCAATGTTTCTGACGGTTTGTGCGCATTGGGTCATCAAAAGTAAAATAAATGCAAGCTTATAAAGAAATCATACAGTCAATAGGCCTAGATTTTGTTGTTTTTGTACACTGATGAAGGCTCAAGCGTGACTCTGCAAATGTGTAGCCTCACCAGAGATGCTCCAGAGCTAGCCCTGTTCACACTTTGAGAGTGTTTCAGCCTATTTTTCCGATTGGCCCAAAACTTTTAATTTAATGAGAATGTTTGTCCGTTATGATACATTACAATAGTTTAGAAGCCTCCATGCGAGCTTAAAATTTTTGTGCTTCAACAACAGCAGATTCGAGGGCGAATATTTGGTACCAGTAAAATGTAATTTTAGCACACCAGAGATATAGGCTGCTGTCAGTTCTAAGGCGGTGATACTGTTGTTGTTGATTCGTTGTCGATTGTTACTCCCATTTCAGGATTCTGTAATTGTTGTATATTTTGTTACTTTATGTCCAATCTTGTTTTGCAATCATCTTGATGGGGAAGAGAGAGAGAGCTGGCTGCTTTGCTTAGTTTGTCTTCCTGGTGTCTCGTGATTGTTGTGTGGCTATTCCTCTCAGTGCCATGGGTTTGTCTGCAGTTTGTGATTGTGATACTCACTATTTTTGTGTGTCATTCATGCGAACAGGGATGGCGTTGGCCACATTTGCTTGGTCTCGTCTGAGCCTTCGTCACATTTCAAAATTCCCATGTGGTGACTCAAATGGCGATTGAATGCCATTTTGTGCGAGCAGCGAAGGATCTGGCGAGTCTGCACATTTGCACAGGCTTACCTTAGCCTTCGTCACTGTACAAAATCTCTTGTGCTGCCTTAAACGGCGATTTGCGTGCTATTCACGCCAGCAGCGAATACTCTGGTGAGTCTGCACATTTGCGCAGGCAGTCACTGGACAATGTAATAAATATCAAGATCTCTTGTGCTGGCAGCAAAGGCTCTTCGGAGTATGCACGTTTGCACAGGCTCGCCTGAACCTTCTATACAGTATCGAAATATCATGTGCTGGTTGAAATGGCGATTTTGCAACGTTTATGTGAACAGCGAATGATGTGATGAGCTGCACCAGCAACCACAGGGATTCTGTGCAACCATCAGTGCGTTGTATCAATGCGTCAAAAAATGCTCCCAGTGCGTTGTAATAAAAATTCCTCAATAAAACATTCGCTAGTTTACCAAGAAAAAAACCCAAAGTAGTAATCGTTTTTTGGATGTTATTTCATGGGAATATGACAACAGCTGCGCTTAGATATGCAAATTTCACTCAATTTAGGCAGTTACACTAGAAAAAAGCACCTGTCAAGGCAAAACTCCAGAACTTTGTTGGATTTGCAGTCCAAACCATGAATTATATCACCAATTGCTTGGCAGAGCCATAAACTGCAATGTTACCGGTGGTCTGTGCGCCAGGTGTCATCACAAATAAAATAAATGCGAGTTTATAAATAAATAATAAAGTCAACAGGTATAGATTTTTTTACCTTTTACGCCACCACCGGTGCTGAAAAATGCAACCACCAGCTCGTTGTAGCAACCACCGGTGCGTTTACATTGACCAGTGTGAATGTGAACTTTATAAATAAATGATTTATTTAGAACAAAACATTTCTGTTAAAATTGGGAAAACAGTTGTAGTTGTAGACTTTACATGACAATGATCACATGTGATATGATCATATCAAGGGAAACAAGTGAATTGTTGCTTACGATACCAATTTGAATTTATAAAAGTAAGTAAGGGTGCAAAGATCAGGAATCGATACAATCAAGTACCACACCTGACAAACTCACAGTTAGACACCACAAGGCTTTTTCAGCCAGAAATAGTTAAGACCAAATTTGACCAGGTGACATAAGAGTAAACTTAAAAAAATAAATGTTTTTTTAGAAATATTGCACAGAAAGTATCAACATTGTCACCAGCATTGGTGTAGCTCCTTTTACGCAGCCTACGCACGTGTATAATAAAAATAGTAACATTCAAGGGAGGTCACCTAATGTGGAAAATTGATTTTCCATACTCTAAGGAACTGCTCATAAAGGAAAGAATTCGCTCCTTCTGGGAGCAAATTCTTTCCTTCAAGAGAAGTTCCTATTTTGAAAAGGGGCGCAATTAAAGAGAATCACTGCTTAATCCAGTAGTCTCCCTTTGATGTGCATAACTTTTTCAGTGTTCTGGATATGCCATTGACCAGTACCAAAGTATGCAGAAACTTTATAAGTATCTATGCATATGCAAATTACCCCCTTCACCTGCTTTACTTTTATTGTCTTCAAGTTGTCACATGGCCGTTATGGTTCTTTGCCTCATCCTCACGGTGCTGTGGGTTGGCATGCAGGGTGTGAATGATTGTGACATTATCTGGTCATACTCACTTTTTCATACAGTTTGCATCTATGATAAAGTATGTAGTCTTGAAGTGCATTTCATGATATACAGCAGGTGTACAAAGCAGACACCAAAATATTGGCAAGATATGGGTTAATGGGAAATAAATGTTTCTAGTTTTGTTGAACTCTGGGAAAGACAAAAAAATTCCCTGTATAAATTGGGCCTCAACACGACAAAACCTGTCTTTGGGGTTTCTGACAAAGTGAGATTCAAACCAGCCTGATCAGCTACAGAGACTAGCTAGAAAATTGAAATTTTGCTTGTAGCAAGTCTAGATATGATAGTGCCTTTTAAGTGAACAACAAAAGCCCTGATCTGACTGCACGGATGTGCATCCAGGGCTCAGTATTTCACACATTGTTTATACAGAGACTACAAACACATTTGAAACAATTTCAATTTTATTCAAAAACAAAATGGAATTTAACTGAATCTAAACTTTATAACCTTAATAACTCATAACAAAATTACAGCATGATCTTGAACATATGGTGTATGTTATCACATGACTACTATGTGACATACTTATTAATAAAAGTACATGATCACATGACTACCATGTGGCATACTTATAAACAAAAGTACATGATCTTGAACATATGGTGTATGTTATCACATGACTACCATGTGACATACTTATTAACAAAAGTACATGATCACATGACTACAAGGTGGCATACTTATAAACAAAAGTACATGGTCTTGAACATATGGTGTATGTTATCACATGACTACCATGTGACATACTTATAAACAAAAGTACATGATCACATGACTACCATGTGGCATACTTATAAACAAAAGTACATGATCACATGACTACCAGGTGGCATACTTATAAACAAAAGTACATGATCACATGACTACCAGGTGGCATACTTATAAACAAAAGTAAATGATCTTGAACATATGATGTATGATATCACATGACTACCATGTGGCATACTTATAAACAAGAGTACATGATATTGAATATCATTTATTTAATACCATGGCTGTTGTGTTGTGCAATAAAAGTGTACAGCAGCATGATCTTGAACATATGACTACCAGGTGGCATACTTATAAACAAAAGTACATGATCACATGACTACCATGTGGCATACTTATAAACAAAAGTACATGATCACATGACTACCATGTGGCATACTTATAAACAAAAGTACATGATTCTGAACACTATGTTATTTAATACCATATGGCTATAGTGTTCTGCAATAAAAGCGTACAGCACAGCATAAACAAAATTATACATCAAACTCTGAAATAACAAATGCATTAGACTGAGTGAAAATAGCAACTTTTTAAAACATGCACACACAGGTATGGGCATCCTCTTGAGAAAACCTGTCTTCGGGGCTTCCACCCAAGCCATACCCAAACCAGCATGCTCAGCTACCAAGACTAGCTAGAAAATTGAAAATTTGTTTCTTGCAAGTTTAGATATGATACTTTCCATCTAGAGGACCTGAAGCGCTCACTTAATCTCCTTAATAATTTAAAATAGGTCAAGGTCAACTTAGGCTTATTATTTAAACATATTTTGTATTACCATATATGGGCATGGTGGCCATTTTCGTCAAGTGACCTAAAATAAATATATTCTATTTTTCCTACTGAATAGTATTATACTCCATATGAAATTTAAGTTCATGCAGATATAATGATTTCCACTTCAACAGTTATAGAAACATGAACATTTTAAGACTTTTCCAATATAAAATCATCAGGAATCAAACTCACATTGCCGTAAAATGTCAAGGTCAACCCAGAGCCATTATTTGTGGAAACCTGGTAGGGCCAACATCCCCAATGTTACATACCAAGTCCCAAGGCCATTGGTCTTTGGTTCCAGAGAAGGAGATTTTAAACAGTTTTTACCTTATATGGGCATGTTGGCCATCTTGGTCGTGACCACAAATATTTGTTATAAATTTAGTCCTCTCAACTTATGGAGTTTCCATATGAAATTTGAGTTCAATCGCCCCAGTGGTTTCTGTGAAAACTGTTTTTAATATATTGATTGGACTCCAATATGAGAGACCTTGGCTGAACAATCAAAGGTCAACCTTGACCTTTGGAACTTATTTATAGCAATTCTCACATTAGGTTAAAATATCTAGTGAGAATAATGACTTTGGCTTCAACAGTTTTCAAAAAATCAACTTTTCAAAAAAAGATCCCATTTAAATGCATTAGGAAGCATTGATCTTGTCATAATCCCCACATCCCCAATGCTACATACTAAGTCCCAAGACTATGGGCCTTCTGGTTCTCGAGAAGAAGATTTTTAAAAGTTTTAACCATGTATGGGCATGCCGGTTATCTTGGGCATGTGACCAGAACAATTTGTATAAATTTTGGCTAACTTGTTGTGAGGAGTCTTCATATGAAAATTCAGTTCAATTGGTCTAATGGTTTCTGAGAAAACTCTGTTTTAATATATTGATGGGACTCCAAATAGGAGCAACCTTGGCTGAAAGGTTAAGGTTATAGCCATTGTCACTTAAGGTTAAACATACCAAGTAAAAATGATGACTTTGGCTTCAATTTTTTTTTGGAAGCAAATTTGACCTTGACGTAAAGTAGGTCAAGGTCAACCTATGATCATCATTTGAACAAGTTCTTCCACGGACAAAAAAGAAAGTGAATAGCAAAGGGTTCTTACTATATATATGGGCATGGTGGCCATTGTGACCTTGTCAGAAATTGAGTGACGTCAATGTTATCTTAAAGTGACTGACATCATCAAATTAATTTATGTCCCATCTCAGTGTAACCATGAATTTCTGGGAGTTTTTTTTATAATAAAAATAAATTAATGGTGATTAAGCAAGGAAAATAACCCATTTTTTGTGTGCATGAGGATGGGATAGAAAAATCAGTCCCTCAGTATCACAATTAGTCATCCCTCTGCAAGCCTCGTGATGACAAATGGTGATCCTCTGGACAGATTGTTCTATCCCCCCCTTACACTCATGTTAGATTCATATATTCTTGGCCTTCATTAACTTGCACACTGTGTACACCAATGAATGCTCTGATGAAACTGCACAAATGCACAGGCTCCTCCGAGCTATTGGAAAAATCTGATCAAAAAAAGTGACAACACAATGGTAGCAGTTTTAATTTGGCGCCATTTGCAATATAAACAAAAATGGCCAAAATCAAAGACCGCCATAATGCAAAATGCAATAAATGAACACTTATCCATAGTATATGCTGCTATCGGTATAAAACAACTTTTAAAACAGTAGTGTCTGTTTCTCTATTGAGTGAAACACCTTAAAGAGAGAGCAAAGTCTTTTCTTAACTCTTTGGCTGCTTGCTAATCGCGACTAAATTTCTTCTTCTAGTCAATTTTAAACTTCTCTGTAGCAAACAGTGTGGACCCAGATCAAACTGCTTCTGATCTGGGTCCACACTGTTTGCCTGCATGCCAAAATAAGTCCTTGACATAACTATTTACATGATATTTTCAGATGCATTTTTTTTGTTGCAGGCAAAGGGTTAAGTGTCGCCCCTATGAGAATAGAAAACTATTTAAAAGGTTCTTACATGAATATTGTAAAACAACCAAAATGCAAATGTCAGTCAAATTTTGATACCACCAATATTTAGTGTTTTACGGTAATCAAATGAATCAAGTGTACTCCAATAAAAAACATACATGATAACAGTCGATGTTCTAAGATTTTGAACATTAGCTGCCTGCCAAAGAGGCCTAGAAAAAAACAGCCCAGACCCAGATCAGATTGCCTCTGAAGAAGCAGTCTGATCAGGGTCTCCCCTGTACTAAGTGAGTGCTTTTAGGAACATGTGTATTTATAAGGTCGAGTATGGTATCTATATAAAACAGAGTAACAAATTAATGGTACAGATCAGACTGGGCATATATGTATAGGTTTTCTTATGACTAAACTAAATGGACTAGATAAAATGCTTTTTAGGCTGACTATACACCATATGGTACATTATGAAAACTGACAATTGAAAGCTAGCCATGTCCCTGGTGACATCTGGGGTTGGGCCAATTTTGGCCCAAGGGGCATAATTTAATAAAACTTGGTAGAAGTCCACTAGGTCATGCTACATACCAAATATCAAGGCTTTAGGCCTTATGGTTTCAGACAAGAAGATTTTTGCATGTTTT
Source organism: Loripinus fragilis (assembly GCA_964019695.1). Lineage (NCBI taxonomy): Eukaryota > Metazoa > Mollusca > Bivalvia > Lucinida > Lucinidae > Loripinus > Loripinus fragilis. Next base: position 13,847,327 of record OZ026527.1, read on the forward strand.
TCCCTAGTATATAAGTCTATAAAAAAGGTAGGGCCATAATTGGCCCAAGGGACATAATTTGAACAAAATTGATTGAAGTCCACTAGGTGATGCTACAAACCAAATATCAAAGCTCCAGGCCTAGTGTTTTCAGAGAAGATTTTCAAAGTTTTCATCTTGAAAATCTATTTTTAGCCTGTGTGACCTAGATATGCAATTGACCAGAACCATTTTTAAAGAGGGCCATTTAAAAATTATTCCTCCTAAGTTTGGTCAAAATCCAGCCAGTGGTTTCGGAGGAGATGTCCTTTGAAGCAATTGTTGATGACGGACGACACACAACGGACATCCAATGATCACAATAGCTCACCATGAGTCAATGGCTCAGGTGAGCTAATAATGCTGCCAATGAGCAAAGGTATGGCAAGTTATCTAAACACCACACTACATAATAGCAATGTTAAATGAAACTCCCTATAGCATAACAAGTAAATTTAATTCCCCAGACCATAAGGCAAGTGATCGAATTAAACTCTTCTTTGTCATAGTGGCAAGTAAATTTAACTCCACAAACTTTTATCTCAAAATAGAGTTATTGCAGCTAAATTTAACTTCCAATAAAACTCCCCATATTGCTTTAGATCAGATTATCTATTGCATAATTATCTCTCTTTTCTGATCTAGAGAGCTTTCATCTATCAGAATTGCCTCCAACACATCATACAGAATCAATTAGTCCCCAGACCATTGTGGAAAGTAAATTAAACTCCCCAGAAATTTTAGATAAGCTCTATCTGATTGTGCATTATTCTCATCTTATCTTTGAGTTTTCATCTGTCTTCCAACATATTATCCAAAATCTTCTCCATCAAGCAAATTAAATTCCCCAGACCATAATGGCCAGTATGCTAACTCCCCAGAATGTTAAAGATCAGCTCATAGATCTCTCATTGCATTGTGCACCTCATGTGATCTTCGAGTCCAACATCAAGCAGAACTACTTCATCAAGTCAATTTAACCCTTAATGGGCCAATTGCAACAAAAGTCGTCCGCTCCACAGTAATTTCAGATGAGATCATCTATCTCATCATGCATCTCTCTCATCTGATCTTCAAGAGCTTTCATCTCGGTGAGAATTTTCATCTCCTCTTCATCATCTAGACCTAAATCATCTTCTTTCATATCATAGCCCGGGGCCTTCTGAGCTGTGGAAGCATCTGAATCTGCAACAACAGTTCAATCCTTTGTATTCTGATGGTTTTTCTCATACATATTGATAGAATAAGTATGAGACTGCCAATAGTGTACTTTAGGTAGACAAGTAGATTTTTTTTTAAATCATGATGTATCTCCATTCCTGAAAATGTTTTATCTCAGCAGACAGTGCAGACCCTAAGTCTTCATGTTTTGCCAAAATAACCTTTTAAGGGTTTCCAGTATACAAAGGGTTAATTAACTCTTGCTGCTAGTGACAACAAAATTATGACTTTTGCCGTCTGCTGATAACCTTTTCAAACAATTTGGACCCAGATCAGACCTGACAAAATGTAAGGCCTGATCTGGATCTAAACTGTTTTACACTGCATGTTTTTTGGAAAAAAATAATTTTGAAAAAAAACAAAACAAACATAAGACAGTCAAAATAATGCAAAGTTATCCAGCATGCATAAGGTATTAAACATGTGTATGTGACTTTCTAGTAAAATAATGACCCTCTTTTCCTATTTTAGCCAAGAAAGGCCATGCTTTGTAATTCCCCTTCTTTTGACTGATGGAATCTTCTGTCCAGTTTGATATACTAGTAATAAAGAGTGATTCATTATATGTATAGGAATTTCTATATTATATTGAACCTTGTCTGGGTCTGCACTATCAATTTTCCAGTTCAGTAGCAATTTTCTGGCTTGGTGAGCTTGGTGTCTCATCATGTTATCAGCCTCACACCTACCTGCAGTATTTACTAACCTGCATGCACTGTCTTCTGATCAAATTCTGAAGGTTCAGAGAGACAAGCTTCTGACTTAATCATTTCCTTCATGAATATTCATGCTAAGCTCCACCCACTATGGATAATTATATAAATAAACTTTCACCTTTGTACATAGAATAAAAAAATTACTTGTTGGGTCCACTAGCGTAGAATCATACCTAAGCAAACAGAGAAGACCCTGATCAGGCAGTTCTTACAAAAGTGTTAAAAGTTGACTCTATGAGGTAATGGTTTAATAAAAAGTGACTATGATCAGGTAATACCACAATCACAAACTGCAGACCAACCCATGGTACCGTGAGGAAGAGCTACAGGACATTTACAGTAACAAGACATCCAAAAGGAAATAAAAGTAAAGCAACCAGCTCTCTTCATCAAGATGATTGCAAAACCAGAAAGGACATAAAGTAATGCATACCAAAACAAAGACCAACACAGAACCCCCACAAACAATGGGAGGTACATAAAACAAAAAAAGCGCTGCAGGCATGCAACACACCCCCCACCCCCCCTCCCCACGGGATATTTTCAATGCAAAGTAAATCATTTTGAAACAAGGGCTATAACTCTGTACTTATTTGTCAAAATTTACCCATCTGCAATCCCAGAACACTCCTTCACAATATCAACTCTCATATCAAGTTTGAAGAAAATCGGTAAAGGAATGCCAAAGATAGATGGTGAAAACCAATTTCTAACGTCAATCAAGGGACGTAACTCTGTACTTATTTGCCAAAATTTACCCATCTGCAATTCCAGGACACTCCTTCCCAATATCAACTCTCATAGCAAGTTTGAAGAGAATTGGTTAAAAAATGCTCCCAGCAGAGAGTAAAAACGATGCGGACAGACAGACGCTCGAACACAGTTTTTTAAATGGAGGGTATAACGTAATACCCGGCACATTTTAAAGTGGCGGGGTATAATAAATCAACAACCACCGCCTTAGAATGGACAGCAGCCTAAGCTACCGGGGGGAAGGGGGGGGGGGGTGGGGGGAGGGATGGGGGTTAGGTGGGGGCTGAAATGCATGTTACTGGCGCCAAATCTTCGCCCTAGATTCTGTTGTCTCGTCATGGAATACTAACATATGCAGTATTTATTAACCCAATGTATGTACTGTCTTCTGATAAAATTCTGATAGTACAAATAAAAATAGTCTGGTTTGGTGAGCTTGGTGGCTGATTGTGGTGGGTCAGACTAGCACATGCAGTATTCACACACCTATATGCACTGTCTTCTGATCAAATGCAAAAGTCTGGTTTGGTGAGCTTGGTATCTCATTATGGAGCATCAGACCCTGGAGTCAGACTAACACGTTGCCTGTATGCACTGTCTTTTGATCCAATTCAGATGGTACAATAGCAAAATTCTGGTTTGGTGATATTGGTGTCTTATGATGGAGGATCAGACTAACACATGCAGTATTTAATCACCCATATGCACTATGTTCTGATGAAGTTCTGATGATACAATAGCAAGTCTGGTCTTGGTGAGCTTGTTATCATTAAAGAATATCATACTAGCTCCTACAGTATTTACTAACCTGAGATCAAATTCCGATGGTTCAATAGCAAGTATGGTATAGTGAGCTAAGTGTCTCATTTAATATGGAGTGTAAGACTAACCCATGCAGTATTTACTCACCCGTATGTTCTGTCTTCTGATCAAATTCTGATGGTACTGAGGCATACTTCTGACTTGGTGTACTTGGCGTCTCATCATGGTATGTCAAACTAACTCCTATTTTCTGCTTCATCTCATTTTTACCTGTAAATGAGCAAACAAGAGATTTTTGGAACTTTTTCAATGGGTCATCAACCAAGGCTCAGACAAGCCTGCTCACACATGCCATCTCAAACCAACCTCAATGCTATTGCAAACAACATGGACCCAGAATTCATATTGTTTGCTTCCATGAAAAAATCTAGCCTGAAGTGCACTTGAATATATGCGGCAGACGTAAAAAGCATATGACATTTTCAGAACAAGAACAATGGTGGCGAGATTAGGGGTAATATGAAGCCGAGCAAAGACTAGGAGGGTATTTTCACCAAAATATGGAAAGAAATTTGGCAATATCAGCAGATTTGAGAAATGGTTTGAAAACATTTGGTTTTGTATACATGTACCTGTATTTAACAAGCAACAACCGTAAGCCAGTAAATTTTGCTTTTCCACGGCTAAAGACAAGGTTTTACCCTTGCTACAATAAAAATTGCTTTTACCAGAAACAAGAAATGTCACAGTATCATGATAAATGCCACCAAAGGAATTGGTATAGCATAAGGCACATTTGAGGAAAATTAGCTGTAATATAGGCGATGTGTTCAAGACACGAAAAACCTAGAAATTAGGCCAGAAGTCAATGTCAAGGTCAAAGTGACCCAAAATTGTATGCGCCACTCCGCCATCCCAAGAGGAATCAATACACCAAATTTGGGATTCCAACATTAAATTATATAGGAGATATGCTCCAGACACGATTATTCTAGAACTAGGTCATAGGTCAAGATCACAGTGACCTAAAATGGTATATGACACATCAGCATCCAAAGATTATAAATTTGCCTTATAAAAACTTATAAATGACACTCTGCAATCCAAAGATGCAACCACACACCAAATTTTGGATTCCTAGCTCAAATAATATAGAAAAAATTCTCCAAACATGATTCTTCTAAATACTAGGTCAGAGGTCAAGGTCTGCGACACTTGGCCATCCCAAGATGCATCCACAAACCAAATTTGGAATTCCTACCTCAAAGAATATAGATGTTATGCACCAGACTTGATGCTGATTCTAGAAACTAGGTCAGAGGTCAAAGTCACAGTGACCGGAAAATGAAACGGGACAATCCGCCATTCCAAGATGCATTCACACACCAAATTTGGGATTCCTATCTCAAAGAATGTAGGAGATATGCACCAGACGCAATGTAGTTTCTAGAAACTAGATCAGAGGTCAAGTTCAATGTCACAGTGACCCAATTATGGTATGCGACACTTCATCATCCCAAGATGCATCCACACACCAAATTTGAGATCCCTAACTTAAATAATATGAGAGATGTCCTCCTGGACATGATTATTATAAACACTAGGTCAGGTCACAGTGACCCGAAAATGGAATGCGACACTCAGCCATCCCAAGATGCATCCACACACCAAATTTGGAATTCCTACCTCAAAGAACTTAAGAGATATGCTCTGGACATAATCAATCATAAAACTAGGTCAGAGGTCAAAGTCACAGGGACCGTGACACTTCGTCACCCAAGATGCATTTATACACCAAATTTGGAATTCCTATTTCAAAGAATTTAGGAGATTTGCACAAGACTCAATGCAGTTTCTTGAAACTAGGTCAGAGGTCAAGTTCAATGTCACAGTGACCCAATTATTTTATGCAACACTTTGTCATCCTAAGATGCATCCACACACCAAATTTGAGATTCCTACCTCAAATAATATGAGATAAGCTCTAGACACAATTATTCTAAAATCTAAGTCAGAGTTCAAGGTCAATGTCACAGTGACCCGAAAATGGTATGCGACACTCCACCATCCCAAGATGCATCGACACACCAATTTCGGAATTCCTACCTCAAAGAATATAAGTAATATGCACCGGACACGAAGCGGGACGGACGGCATAAAAATAGATCCAAATGCAAAAAAATCCTGCATTACCCCTGCACTGCGGAGACAATCAAAAAGCTATTGTTCTGCACCTTAGCACTGAAATGCCCAACCCTACCTCTTAGGTAGGGGAGTCGTTGTTACAAATGACTGGTACATAACAGTTTACATCTAGATCAGGCACTAAATTTTGTTGGTCCTGATCTTAATCCAAACTTCTTCCAAAGATTAGTAGCAAACTACACAAATCATCACAGGCAGGTAAAGTTAGTGAGGCCAAATAAAAACAAGTAGCCCAATGGCCAACGATCGCTCACCATGGAGCCAGCATAACGTTTGGAGACACCATAATTTACAATGCTCAAAGGCAGATAACTCTGAACTTGAAACAGTGACAAGGAATTAATTAAAAAACATAAGATATTATGCCAGTTCTAGCTACCTGCAAGTATTAAAAAGATCTGAATAAAAATTGCATTGGAAACCTGGTGAAAGTGTAGTTTTCAGATACTCAAGGGCAGCTAACTCCGTAGTCAGTTATGGAATCTGACCAAAATTCAAACTCATCCATACTTTTATGTATGTCCTGGTAACCCACAGGGATGAAGAAAATCAAATGAAAAATGAAGGTGCTAGAGTGGTCACAACATAATATAGCTATATCTTAGATGCTCAAGGGCAGCTAACTATGTAGCTGGTGGATGGGTGTGGCGGAAAATCAAACTCATTCAAACTTTTATGGAAGTCCTTGATACCTACAAATGAGGAAGATCCATTCAAAAATGAAGGTGCTAGAGTGGTCACAACAGATCTCCCATTGTAAGTCTATGCAGATATTTTATGATGCTAAAGGGAAGTTAACTCATAAGTCCCTGGTCTGATGTTGCTGAAATTCAAACCAATCCGAGATATTATGGGTAAACTTGTTGCCTGCAAGAATAAAGAAGATCCAATCAAAAACGAAGAAGCTAGAGTGGTCACACGATATTCATTATTTTTTCTGACGCTCAAGGGCAGCTAACTCCAAAGTCAGTAATGGAATCTTGCCGAAATTCAATTTCATTCAAGCCTTAATAATTGTCCTTATTGTATGCAAGAATCAGGAACATCCATTCAAAATTGAAAGCACTAGAGTGGTCACAACATTTCTCCCATTATAAGTCTATGGGGATTTTTCCAAACGCTCAAGGGCAGGTAACTCACAAGTCCCTGGTCGGATCCTGCTGAATTTCGAACCCATCCTAGAAATTATGGGTTTACTTGTTGCCTGCAAGAATAAGAAGATCCAATCAAAAATGAAGGAGCTAGAGTGGTCACAACATTATTCATTAATTTTTCTGACACTCAAGGGCAGCTAACTCCGAAGTCAGTGATGGAATCTTGCCAAAATTCAATTTCATCCGAGCTTTTATGGTTGGTGTTGTTACCTGCAAGAATGAAGAAGATCCATCCAAAACTGAAGGTACTAGAGTGGTCACAACATTTCTCCCATTATAAGTCTATGGGGATTTTTCCAGACGCTCAAGGGCAGCTAACTCATAAGTCCCTGGTTGGATCCTGCCGAATTTCGAACCCATTCGAGATTTTATAGTTGTCCTTGTTACCTGCAAGAATAAAGAAGAACAAATCAAAAATGAAGGAGCTAGAGTGGTCACAAGATTTTCCCCATTATAACCCTATGGGAGCTATCTGTTGCCATGGAAACCAGGGTTCTGATCCGATCTTACCCAAAACCTAATGCAGTCAATCCCCCACCCCAATGATGCTCCTGATGAAATTTGATTACGATCCGCCAGCTGGTTTCAGAGATATTCTTGTTTGAAAGTGTGAACGGACGGACGGACGCACGGACGCCGGCTCGAGTCCCATACTATAAGCTCACCCTGAGCCTTCAGCTCTGGTGAGCTAAAAAGAAGTGTTTCACGTAACGGGTCTGAAAATTTTAGGTAGGGTAGGCACACATATTTTTTTTAATAATTTTTTTTATGGAAAAAAATATAATTTTATGCATTTTGAAAGGCATTTCAAAATTTTTTTTCCAGAAATTTAGACTTTCAAAATGCATAAAATTATATTTTAATTATTTTTTTCCAGAAATTTTGACTTTCAAAATGCATAAAATTATATATATTTTTTTCCAGAAAACCTCAAAAAATTCTAGGTTTCACAAATAAATTTAGGTAGTGTAGGGTTACCCTCAACACATGTATTTTTTATTTGGCCTTACCGGTATACAAGGGTCATAACTAAAAAAGAAAGTGTTGAGTTATGTCACCTGCTGATATTAATCTTTGCAAACAGTTTGGAACCAAGTTTGGCCATTGTCACATTTGTTTTCTCTAGACTTACTTTCATCGGAGGCTACAACAGCATTATAATCTTCTTCCAGTTGTCCAAGGATGGCATCAATGTCAGAACAATAAGAGGCTGTAAAAAATAAAGGTTTGTTGAGTCCCAAACAAGGAAGATACAAACTTTTAATACCTTTGGGACCATGAAAATTTGTTCCAGATAAGGCCAAATAAAATAATATGTGTGTTTCGGGTAATGGGTCTGAAAATTTTAGGTAGAGTGGGCACACATTTTGTTTTAATTATTGATTTTTTTTTCTGGAATTTTTTTTATTTTACACACAAAATGCATAAAATTATATTTTTTCCAGAAAGCCTGAAAAAATTCTAGGTTTCACTAGTGAATTTAGGTAGGGTCGACTTACCCTAAACACAGGTATTTGTTTATTTGGCTTAAGATCATAAGAGTGTGTAACTGAAAATCACTTTTCTTATTTCTCAACCAAAACATATCTTGTGGGTCAATAAGACGGTTCTTTTGAACAACCAAACCACGTTTGGGAGAATGGCTAAGGAAATGTATCATGTTTTTACGTTCAAAAGATTGGCTTAACTGAACCTATGGAAAGTAAAAAAAAAGTCTCATCCTTCAAATATAGGCTATATTTGAGTTTTAGGTAGTGGGAAATGGCTGGATAGGTAGGAAAAAGGTAGGAAAAGGCATAACACTTTTTTTTAGACCTTTAGGGCAAGGAATTTTAATACATTATAGTTTTAAATACCATAATCACTGGTGACATTCTCTGTGTTGTTATTGGGATCAGGTTCTTGTTTGATGACTGGTTCTAGCTGCTTAGACTTTCTTCCAGGTTTTAAGTTGAACTTTTCCAAGGCTTCTGAGTAGTCTTTACCACTGATGAATAGCTCATATGGGTATAGGTTCCTAAAAACAAACACAAATGTATATACTAGAAATGTGGTGGCCCAGCTGTTGCAAAAACGCATATTCTCACCAACAAAGCCAAAGATGGCATATTTTGATAAACAAAGGGCAATAACTCTTGAAGCCATGGGATAACATGAATCATTGAGGAGCTTGAGCAAGACCTTTCCGGATTAAGCATTGTGTCTAAGTTTTGTAAAGTTCTATTTGAAATTATTGAGTTAGAGCATCACAAATAATGGCAAAGTTTAAAGGGCAATAACTCATGAAGGAATATTGCTATATAAATTATGTTAGAACTCAGGAAAAACATATTGATACTTAACATTGTGAATAAGTTTGATAAAGTTCTAATCAAAATTACTAAATTTAGAGACCATACATAATAGAAATTGTCATTTTTCATCAACAAAAGGCAATAACTTGTGATGACCATTATTGAACTCGAGAAAGAATTTTTTGTATTAAATATAATGATCAATTTTTATAAAGTTGTGGTCAATGATTACTTGATTTAGAGACCAGACACCATCAAAAGTGGTGTTATTTCACAAACAAAGGGCATTAACTCCTCAAGACATGCAGTGATTTTTTTACCTGCGCGTCCTGCGTCTCAGACGCATGATTCTCACAAAGGACGCATGATTTTAAACCATGTGAATCCCGCAGGACGCATTAAAAATTGTGGCGAAAAGTCTGCATTTAAAAATTTGCAACTTTCGTTTTGAACGATTTTTTACTTGCGCACCGTGTCTTGAATAATATTGGTAAAAACCGGTACCGAAATACTCCCCAACAGTTCAGCGATCATTACTTCCCTTGAGAAACATGTGTTTTCAGATATTCACGGGGAGTTTACTGGTAAAAGCCAGTGCCGATAAACCAGTACCGACCAAAAATGCGTTTTACCCGCAAGTTTAAACACCCTTTCCATAATGCCCCTCCATAATGAACACAATATGCTTTCATGAGAAGATTATGTCTCCAAAAATAGACCCTAAACAGCCCACACTGGTGTTCTTAGCAAGAGGCCTAACTTGGAAATAAACGAATGGCATGGCATTAGAGCCTGACATTTCTGAGGAATATTAAATTGTCTTCTACCGACCAGGTATGTGCCATTTAGTACTCTATTTTCCAAAAATCTATCATTCTGGAGAAGAGGGTGCTCTGATTACATTTGTTTATATTCAAATCAGACACCCCTCCCACTCTTCTCCCTCTGTCTTTGTCCAACACTTTTGAAGGCCAAGGTTATTGTGGTTGGGGGGTGAACAGAACAGGCCAGCGCCTAAAGACAACCCCTGCTCGATTTTTCTTTAGGTGTGGACTTAGTTTTTTTAGGGGGGGAAGGGCTGGTGGGGCTTTTTTTTTTTAGAAAATTACCATTACCCATTTGATTTGCAGGTTGGTCCCCTTTTGGGAACACAGGGGGAGGGGGGGGAGAGAGTTGGCCCCTTCTAGACAAATCCTAGAATCAACTCTGCAAATAGAATTGTTAAAGTATTACTGCAGGCTCATGAAGTACAGGGACTGTACTGTGAACAGATGGTATTAACAAAAATTAATATGGTATCATCACCGTATGTCCAAGGGCTCAGTAACTTCCAGCAGTACACTTGTAGGCATGCAGAGTTAGATGAACACAAGCTAATGGCCTGGGCTCTAAAAAATATTTTACATGACAAAGTAAGCTTGCTCTTTATTGTATAAGTAAGTATGACAGTGTCTTGTTTCTCAAATTGGTTTCTATGAATGGGTCGGATTTGTATGGATACATAAAATTTATGATTCAAAGTGGGCCCCATATGGGATGCAGAACTTCGAGTTTGGGATGCAAAGAATTTTGGCCTAGTGAGTCCCGGGACTCATAGAAACAAATTTGTAAAAAAATCACTGGACATGGAGAAGACAATCATGGTACTAAACAAAGTTACCAAGCTTCATAAAATTCTGATCAAAACTATTGGACTTAGAGAGCATATGTGGCTGGTACGTCCCTACAAACAGGCATACATACAGACAGATGGGGGTGACACTTAATGCCCCAGTCATTGTCATGGTGGTGGTTTAAAAAGCAATAATAAGTGACTATTGCACTTTACAGCAATTTCTTGAAAAAGCTTTTGATTTTTTTTATAAAAACTAGCACGTTCAGGGACCAAGCTAGGGGGCGACTAGGGCGAAATGGTCGCCCTGGGGCCGAAATTTTGCCCTAAATGGGACCCAGGGAGAAGTGGGAGTCTCCCTAAAAAAAAAAAAAAAAAAAAAAAAAAATTTTTTTTTTTTTTTTTTTTTTTAAGGGAGACTCATTTTCATTCTGTCACCACACAAATGCAAGCTGTGGTGACATTATCAAACAATCTACTTCCACTGCATCGTGTTTCTCCTTCCATTAAATGGCAATAGTATGTGTACTGGCTAATTTGCTTCTAAATTGACAGAAAATGCCGTAATTTTGCGCTATAACTTCTCCCTATCTGACTGTCACTTCTCCCTAATTTTCCTGCAGGGAGAAGTCACTTCTCCCTAAAATTCTGGGCCAGCTTGGTCCCTGACGTTGCTGCCAAATTTGGAATTATTAATTGAAAAAAACAACATGTACTCATTTAATCAAACATAAGTTTGAGAAACATTTTAACATGAAAAATTAAAACATTCATACTTTGTGTACGCAGGCAGTGAAGGCTCTGGAGAGACTGCACAGATGCGTAGGATTTTCTGAGGCTAAAGTGGCTGCTTGTCGATGTGATAAGTACCAAAATCACATGTGGTTCATATTGAGAACTTGCAGGTAATTTGATGACAACTTACCTCTCATAGTAGTGTTTGGCAACAGTACCTGTAGTAACATGCTGCATGTCAGTTAGTTCCTTGTACACACGCGTCCAAGCTTTGCCATCACAGACCTAAAATTATAAGATCAAAGTCTGTATCTGTCCAGATAAGCCAATCGCAACAAAAGTTGTCTGCTTTTCTCATCTGCTGAAATGTTTAAGAAGCCTCTATGGAAAACAGTGTGGATCAAGATCAGACTGCTCCTATAGGAGCAGTCAGTTCTGGGTCCACGCTATTTGCTTCTATACTTAATTTGTCAGTAATGTTAGGCAATTATTTGCAGCAGAAGACTTCAGCAGAAGACATTTTCAGATGCATTTTTTTCTTGGCGCTTTAAGGATTAAAAGCATAAAATTGTAATTATTTTTTATTCAAGCATTTTGCGTGCTCAAAAGAACTATCTCACTGAGTGAGTGTGTTTTTGTTTAATGTCCCACCTACCGCTAAGGTCATACAGAGACAGGGCCAAATTCAGCATTGAAAATTAAATTGAAGGGTGAAAATAACCTTTGCAGTTTGAGGTTTCAGTGCTGATATTCAATTTATGTGGATGAAATCTTTTATTCTTAGTGAGAAAAAACTAAATAATATACACCAATTGTATAAATCTTGGAAGTCTTCCTAAAAACCCAACATGTATTTAATACAAGCAACTTTTCTTTAAAATATGTTAAGCAAATATTGGGTCTTTTTACAAGGCTTTGCATTTTCTGCAATTTGATATTTTAAATATGGAGTAAAATACTCATTAAATTAAAAAGTAGGGGGTAAAATACCCATTGGTCTAAATCCTTATCTAAACCACTGAGAGTTAATGAATATAAACATTGAGTTGCTGCTAATATTTACCTTTTTGAACCCTCCTCTCTCATGGACCGCCAAGTAGAGTTGAAACAGACTGACTGGAACATTGTGCCATAAAGGGGAGGCTCTAATGCTGCGATCATTTCTCGTCATAAATCTTCTCACATCATGTTCAAATGCTTTTTCATTCTTCATGTACACCTAATAAAAAGATCAGAGCCAGATAGTATGGAGTTCTGGTCAATGACTGTATGGAGTTCTAGTCAAAATGGTCATACTGTTTGGTGTTCTTGCCTAAACTGTCTGGTTTTCGTCAAAACTACTAAGGAGTTCTTGCCAAAACTGTATGGGGATCTGCTCAAAACTATTTGCATTAGTTAATTAACTTAGAAGCCTCCATGTGAGCTAAACAATTTTTGTTTTTTAACAACAACAACAGAATCTAGGACAAGGATTTGGGGCCAGTAAAATGCATTTAAGCCCCCCTTGGGACTTAGGCTGCTGTATGTTCTAAGGCAGTGGTTCTGTTGTTGTTGTTGTTGTTGTTGTTGTTGATTCATTGTTTTATGTACCTCACATTGTTTGTTGGGGTTCTAAGTTGGTCTTTATTTTGCTTAAGGCATTACTTTATGTCCAATCTAATTTTGCAATCACCTTGATGAAGAAGAGAGAGCTGGTTGCTTTGCTTTAATTGTCTTCCTGAGGTCTTGTACCTTTTAAGACATATATTATTGTCTAATAGAGATCATTAAAGGATTAGCTGATAAGGGACAGTTTCAGTATCTCACAAATTTAAAGGGGCCTCAAGAGGGGATTTGCCTGTATACAACACAATTTCATTCACTAAGATAAAGATCAATATTTTAACATAAAATACCTATTCCCTTCATGGGACCACTTTATTGCCCCTGTAAGGAAGTCATAATCACTTCATTATGACTGTCCTTTTGATCTGCCCAGTATGACCCCTGGAGAGAGTCATAATGAGTGGTACCAGTATTATTGCTAAAAAAATTTACCTCTTTAATGTTCTGTGGTTCTTCCTCAGGGTGCCATAGGTTGGTCTGCAGTGTGTGATTGTGGTATTTCCTGACTTGGGAGTTCTTGTTAAAACAATGGGATTCTGCTCAAAAACAGAATAGAATTTTGACAGATAAATGAAATTTATTCTTTTGTTTGTTTGGTTTGATTCTTTATGTCCCAGTTAACACATTTTCAGACATGTGGGAACTGATCTTCCCTGGTTGAACCAATACTAAGCAGCGGATAAAACAATTCTTTTAAGAGTACAATTAAATTTCAGAATAGTCATGTTGCAATTTTAAGTCAAGAATATTCTTATACCTTTATTTTTCAAATAAAGCCCAGGACTAAAAGATCAGGCCTGACAAAATCTGGATCCAAAATGTTTAACAGTCTGATGGTATTCTTTATGGTTTTTTTTAATTAGCTAGTATTAAATTGCCCGAAATGTACTGGTGAAAATTGTGTGTGTGTGCATGTGAGTGTGTGTGTGTGTGTGCTGAAGTCGTCTGCCGCAAATAATTGCCTAACATTACTGACCAAATAAATATAGAAGCAAACAGCATGGGCCCAGAACAGACTGCTCCTTTAGGTCTGATCTGGGTCCACACTGTTTGCCATAAAGGCTTTTTAAACATTTCAGCACGCGAGAAAAGCAGACGACTTTTGTTGTGATTGGCGCATTAAGGGTTAATACTCACATCAATGTCAATTTTAAATTTCTCTTCTTTTGTTTTGTCTATCATAGAGCTGGAAATTTTCAGTTTGGACTGTGAAAACTGATTAGGTGATTCTGTAATACTTCCTGCCGATACTGAAATATATTCGTAACTTATTTAGCCTGGCACAGACTTAGATAAACAAAATTTCTGAGCGTAAAATTGTAAATATTTTCTTACCCATCAGTTTTAACATATGTTTTGGGTCCTCAAAAGAACCGTCTCATTGAGCCGGTTCTTTTGAGTACCCACAACATATGTTTCCGTTAAGAAATAAGAAAATCAGTTTTTTGGGGTTTGCACCCTACACTAAAGGCCTGACTGGGGTAGGTGTCTAGTTGAACAATGGCAAGTCATCACATTCACATATCTCAGAGCAAAAAAGCTCTCATACTTCCCAATAGTCTTACCACCACAGACCAGAGCCCAACCCAAGAGTCAGATCTGGCAAAATTTGTATTAAAGCCAGCCTGTGTGATCAGAATGGTACACTGTACTTGTACTTACTCAATAAATGTGTGAAGTCATAATTTAAATGTGTACGTAGAAGATTAGAGATAGACATAGGAGATTTATTTTACGACAAATACATTTCACACATAACATAACATAACGTAGGGCTTTTACTTTGACAAAATGTCTTTGTCTTCTATGTCTATGCCTAACCTTTTAATTGAGAGAAGTGTAACAACCATCGATTATGTATGTTTATGAAGTTTATTGATAAATGTTGTACAGTTGAAATATATCTTATGGTCAACAAACATACATGACGAATAGGGGTCCTATGTCGTGGAATGAAAGCTAACCCTACAAGGTATCTATGGTGCAAGTATGAATGCTTTCCGACAAGTGATTGTCAAAATATGGACTTCTAGAAAACTTAAATTCAAAAATCCTGTCTTTGGATATGTACTAGACTTTGACCTCTAGCCCAACCCCCCAGCATGGATCCTGGGGTTCAATGTCATGGAATGAAAGCTAACCCTACAAGGTATCTATGGTGCAAGTATGAATACTTTCTGACAAGTGGTTGTCAATATGGACTTCTAGAAAACTTGAACTCAAAAATCCTATCTTTTGGATATGTACTAGATTTTGACCTCTAGCCCCACCCCTGGGCATGGACCCTGGGGTCCGATGTTGTGGAATGAAAGATAACCCTACAAGGTATCTATGGTGCAAAATATGGATCGACTCCTTAAAAACTTTAACGCTAAAATTCTATCTTTTGGTTATGTACCATCCTACAAGGTAGCTATGGTGCAAGTATGATGGCTTTCTGACAAGTGATTGTCAAAATATGGACTTCTAGAAAACTTTGACGCAAAAATCCTACCTTTCGGATATGTACCAGATTTTGACCTCTAGCCCCACCCACGGCATGGACTCTATGGTCCGACGTCGTGGAATGAAAGCTAAACCTACACGGTATCTATGGTGCAAGTATGAATACTTTCTGAAGAGTGGTTGTCAAGATATGGACTTCTAGAAACTTTTTAACGCAGTGTGACAGGAACGGAAAGCGTACGACCGTGGTGACTACAATAGCTCTTTTGCACTTCGTGCACTCGAGCTAAAAAGCTGAATACATTTAGCAATCCATAAAGGAAGTTGAAATTGACATCCGAGTACAGCAATTTTTCACTTTAAAATATTCACGGTTCACCTTTTTATGCAAACAGTATAGACCCAGATCAGCAGTCTTCGTAGTTACCTGACCTGGGTCCATACATGCAGTTTGCTAAAGAGGCTGCCAAAATACAATAGCAGACCACACAGTAGATAACTTTTAAAAGTTTGCAATTATATGCATGTAAAATAAATAAATTTATAACAGGAATCTGAATCCAATCTGTTTTGACACTCTGATAGTGTTCCTGAAAGAATTTTCTGAAAAGGTTAAGTTTGAAAAGTTGATTGATCAGCATACAACAACAAAAGCATGAAAAACTACCCAGCATGCAGCCAGTTAAAAAACATGCTCTCAGAGCAGAATCAAGTAATAGATATTCCAGTCTGGATGGGGTATAATGATAAGTGAATAATGGCCCTTTTTTATAATGAATAGTGAATAATGAGTCAAAAAAAATAATGAATAGTGAATAATGAGGGCCTAAAAAAATAATGAATAATCCTATTTTTTTAATGAATTGAAGAAAAAATTAATGAATAGTGAATAATCAGATTTCTTTGCCACCTATTTTACTTTTAGTGAATAAGTGGTCTCATTTTAATGAATAACCAAAAAATTTTATGAGATGAATAATGGGCTAAATTTTTAATGAATAGTGAATACCAGACCCCCCCATCCAGACCCTCATTACCTTTCTTCTGTCTGGCCACAGCCGACAACTCCACCATGGAAACCTCTCTAGCAGGACTACTTAAATTCAACATGCTGTCTTTCTTCTTGCTATCCTTATGTGTTACTTTTGCCACACCAGAAGGCTTTACGCTTTTGTCATATTTCTGAACAAGAGCTGACAACTCCGGCATAGACATTCTTTTACCAGGACCAACTATGCTTGTACTAGACTTTCCTTCAACTTTTGTTAATCTTGGCATACTAAAAGACTTTCTTCTTGTTTCAGAAAATCTAGGGCCAGTATCTTTGCCTCTGCCTTGCCCTCGGAGGTGGATCAGGTTTTGGATACCCTCAACATTCTGATTATCAAGTTTTCTTTTCTTTTTCTTTACGGGATCTTCTCCACAGTTGTTACATTTCGGAGTAACATCATCGTCTAGTCCTGAAATACAAAATGGTCAGGCCAAATAAAAAATACCTGCGTTTAGGGTAACCCGACCCTACCTAAATTTATTGGTGAAACCTAGTATTTTTTCAGGTTTCTGGAAAAAATATATAATTTTATGCATTTTGAAAGGCAAAATGCCTTTCAAAATGCATAAAATTATATTTTTTCCAGAAAAAAATAGTTATAAAAGCATATGTGTGCATATATATGTACCCTACCTAAAATTTTCAGACCTGTTACACGAAACACACTTATTTCTTTATTTGGTTTCAGCCCATGTGATTATATTACTTATCTTATTATGTACACTTAAGGAAAAAAGAAAGGCAACACATCCAAAAAGAATGTTTGAGTAGTTTCTTTGGTCCAGAAAAACAAAACTTCTGTGCGGATGCGCAGGCTGGTCTGCTCCTGTGTTGTTCGCAAACCCCCGAAGACAGGTTTTCTAGCGATGAGGCCCATATGCCATTCAACGAAAGTAAGAAATTTAAAGTGATAATCCTTAGGTTAAAAAACTATAAAAACTATTGTGATAGTAAAAATTTACTGAAAAGACTATTGCCAGTACAACTGACATTGCAACTTTCATATTGATACTGTTGACAGTGCATATTTTGCAATATATCGATACTCTGATTGTTATATCCCTATTATTACCCGTTTGCAGGGGTATATTAATAATATTGCTTCACTGGATTGACTGGAGATCAGAGATAAAGTACACTGTGTGTTTACAGCAGCATGTGCATTTATAGGTCATATATGTGAACTTTTTATTTTAGGCCTTACCATATGCACCTAAAAACTTGGGATCATAGGTGAAAACACAAAACTTCATCCTCTCATCATGGCCCAATCTGAGTAGATTATCAGCTTCCCTCATCACATCTTCCACTTTCATACGACGGTATGATGTCTTCATCTTTATCTGCAAGCTATTAATCTTGGATTTTTTACCATATTTCTAAAAGAAAAAAAAAACATACCTTAAGGGTTCATTATGATGGCTTGTTCAAAAAAATTGATACACAAACACATGATTGATTCAAGAACAATTCATTTTTGTGTTTTAGGGGGTCACAGTTGGAAACTAAATTATGCCTATTTATGTCCCTAAAGATCGTTCTTATCTTAGCAAACAGTGCAGTTCCTGAAGAAATACAGCCTCATGTGGCATTTCATCTGTGTCTTTACTGTTTGCCAAAGCACCAGTGTACTAATATCCAGAATGAAAAGGGTTAATTCTTTGCATGAGTGTCAATTTTTCACATTGTTTTTGTCATCTGCTGATTTTTCTTCAAAATTAATGTATAAAAAAAATCTATCAATCAGTTTGGATCCAGCTCAGACCCATCATTTTATTGAGCCTGATCTTTGTCTAAAATGTTTGCAAATTTCAAACACTAGTAGGTAAAGAGTTGATATACAGTCTGAGTAAAACAACTGCCAATCGATTCTCTTATTTTTATGAATCACATTTTTTGTGACTTTATTGACTGTCTTGTTCTTTATCTTTAAGCAACTCAAATAACTCCGATATTTTTATGGAAGCCAACCTAATTAAAGTTGATCAGATTCTCCTCAGCACAAATCAGTATACTAATTGGGATAATATACCTTGCTGACAAGACTGCTATCATTAGACAATTTCTGAACTCAGAAAGGAGCATATGTTTAGATAAAAGGAAAAAAAGTCAATAAGCAATGCTTATTAGATACCCCCCACACAGTAAGAGTCAGTGAAAAAACATGGAAAGTTATAGTTCAAACCAGCAGACCTTAGTTTTGAAAAGATTTCAGTAGAATCTGTGCAAACAAAAATTATAAACTCCTTCATGCATATGTTCAATGTGTCTACATTGTATAGGGATAGTATCAAATTGCTCCATCAAAAGCTGTGGTAGGAGTTGATCTGCCCATGAAGGCACCATCTATGCATATACAAAAGCCTTATTAAGAAAAAATTGTCTAAGTTCTCACAGCTGTCATTTTGTCAAAAAAATATTTTTTTCTGAACCAAACTCCTTCATGCATATGTTCAATGTGCCTACATTGTATAGGTAAAGTATCAAATTGCTCCATCAAAAGCTGTGGTAGGAGTTGATCGGCCCATGAAGGCACCATCTATGCATATACAAAAGCCCTATTGGGGAAAAATTGCCTAAGTTCTCACAGCTGTCATTTTGTCAAAAATTATTTTTTCTGAACCAAACTCCTTCATGCATATGTTCAATGTGTCTACATTGTATAGGGAAAGTATCAAATTGTTCCATCAAAAGCTGTCGTAGGAGTTGATCCGCCCATGAAGGCACCATCTATGCATATACAAAAGCCCTGTTAGGGAAAATTGTCTAAGTTCTTGTCAAAAATATTTTTTTCTGAACCAAACTCCTTCATGCATATGTTCAATGTGTCTACATTGTATAGGCAAAGTATCAAATTGTTTTATCAAAAGCTGTGGTAGGACTTGTATGGACTAAATTAGCATAAAGCCCTATATAAAAGCCATTTAGAACTACAAAGGGAAATAACTCTAATAGAATTGGCCCCTAGCCCTTACTTTTTTGTTTAAAGTATTTGTCTTGCATATATGAATATTATTGCAAAGTTTGATGAAAATCCAGCATTTACTCTTCAAGTTATTAAGAAAACAAAACGTTACGGACGGACGCACGCACGGACGGACGGACAGACGGACGGACGGACGGACAACGTGAAAACAGTATACCCCACCACAAACAAAGTTTGCGGGGGGTATAAAAAATGAGCGTAAAAATGTAATATTTTCTTACCCATCAGAATTAACATATGCTTTAAGTGCTTAAAAGAACCATCTCCTTGAGACTGTTTTTTTGAGTACCCACATTGCACAACATATATTTCGGTTGAGTAATAAGAAAATTTTTTTTTTGGTAGTCATGCTCTTAACTAAAGGTCTGATGCCTCCAATTTTGGTTGGGAATGAGCCTGTTTGTGTCTATACATGTACTCATACCTTTTTCCCAATCTTATAAACCTCCCTGTTGATGACCTCTTCTGCTTCCTCCTTGTGTCCATACACCTCTACATACTTGGCCACGACCCAGGAGTGTGTATGGGGGTTGCCCAGGTATTCCACATGGTAACTATGGGGGTCACCATCAATATCTAAGTGGATATGAACACCAGTCATAGGGTCAGGGGTCACAATACCAGGCCATCTGAAATTTCAATTTAACTCTTTAATTGCAAGCCAATTTGTCTGCTCCATTCTTTCACATTAACATCAGATTAATTTTGACTTGCAGGGAAAACAGATCAAACTGGCTCCACACTGTTTGCTAGAGTATAGTTTCCAAAATAAAGCAGACCATAAAGCAGATGGCTTTGGTTGCCGATGGCAGCATAAGTGTTAAGAATATAGCACTAAACAGAAAATACAAGGACTATAGCATATATACTGCAAGCAGTATAAAAAACATTTTAAATTTTGAGTGGGAACCCTGAGGCAAGTTCAATAATGCGAGCGCTCTCGGGCGCTCGTTGTACTGGTGTCAGGCTTTACACGTTATGAATAAAGATAGGTACCAATCAACGAGCGCTCGGCGAGCACTCGCATTATTGAACTCGCCTCTGATGTTATGCCAATATGGGTTGATAAATTAACATTTGTCCAGCCAACATTTTTTTCCTGAAAGTGTTGTTGGCTCATTACATCTGGTGCCTATTCAAACACACTTCAGAGTCTCAGACTAAGCAAATATTATGAACCCTAATAAGACTGCTGCTAAGGGTAGCAGTCTGATTTGGGTCCATAATGTTAGCAATATAGGCTATTAAAAAATATCATCATATAAGTTTTGTTTGTTTTGTTTGATTCTTTACGTCTCATCAACAATCTTTCAGTTAAACAGGGACGGGTCTTCCTGGGTTGAACTAGTACTAAGCTAGGATAAATATGTCATGCTCAAGGACCACAGCGCAGTGATGGCGGTGAGGCTTGAACCCGCTGCCCCTAGGTCTTGAGTCAAGCACTCTACCACTGAGCCACTGCGCTCCCTTCATCATATAAGTAAGCAGACGACAAATGTCGGGAAAAGAGTTAAATGTAAACATCACAAACCTACAATATCCAGCCATCTTCGCCCAGACTAAGCTTCCAATCTGCAACTCAGACATCACAAATTTCACTCCGACCTTCTTCGCCATGCGGTCGTATTTCCTATGATCCTCCTCTTTGGCATCACAAAAATTCAACGCAGGGTTGGGGTTCATGGAGCAGTACCAGGGATCATCACCTTTAAGGTTTTCTGCATTCACAGTGGGTATACGTCGCCATTTCTGGCAATAAGGGTGATCACACTGCACCCAGACAAACTCTGTCAGCTGAAATCATGAACAAAAAAATCTACAAGTATCAATTTCAAAGGGCCATAACCCCAAAATACATATATCGAATACAGTTACCATTCCTTCTGCTCCACAGGTTTACTCAAGTTAATTTAGTTTTATGTTTGTGTAAGTTTCATTAAAATATCTCAAATGTATTTAAGTAACTGAGACCAAACATAGCTTTTGTTTTCTGCTGATAACCTTGCAAACAGTTTGGATCCAAATTTACCGTTAGACACTCTGAAAGCGTTTCTGAGTATTTTTTAAAAAGTTGAAGGAGCCGCTGTGGTGTATTAGATAAACCACATGCCCTGTAAACCTGGTATTGTTGGTTCCATCTCTGGTTTCTCCAGTCTGTCAGATGAAACTTTCTTTAAGCCATGGCCCCTTCGCTGTTGGTGGGGCATTAACATAAACAAAAAAAAATTGATTTTGAAAAAGTCATCAGACTACAAAAACATGAAAAATTACCCATTATAGCAATTTACATGTTCAAAGGCTCCAGAAGTAGGTAAATCAGATTCACAGACTGTGCTGGTAAGATTTCAGGGACTATAGCAAAGAGGTACATGCATTAAGGGGGTATTTTGCTCCCCCCCCCTTATGAGACTAAAAAATAAAAATTGTTTTTCACCAAAATATTCATATTAGAACAATAGCCCAAGTGTAAAAGTCTGTTATTAATTTGACTTTTACCGTTGCTATGGTAACAAAAATGGCCACAAAAATGGGCTGAAAATAGAAAAGTGACCATTTTGGAGTAATTTTGAGACATTTGACAACGAAATTAACATAGAGCACAAGCAAATACAAAAAAGATATATTTAACAGATGATGAGAGTTATCACGACACACAACATACTAAAAGTTTGTTTTGGTATTAGCTGTGCTGATATATTCTTCAAAAATCGGGCTCACAAAGCCTTAAATTTTGACCAAAAAGGCAATTTCTCTAGCTCAAGCCTACTTTGTCGGCCATTTTTGTTACCATAGCAATGGTTAGTCATATAAATGCCAGACTTTTACACTTAGGTTATTCTTCTAATAAACCAATTAGAAGAAATTGGTGAAAACCAACTTTCAGTTTTATGCTCCAGAGGGGGCCAAATTAGCCCCTTAATGCAGGTACCTCTTTATTTTGAGAAAATTAATGTTAGTCAAAAATTGACTTTTTTTTCTCTGGACCACATATATCTATAAGCTATTCAAATCTATCATTAATTTTGCTCTGAGATGCATACAAAGAATTCTTGTTTCATTTTTCAGGACTTCATGCTTCTGTAAAATGTGGCAGCCCTACATATCTTAATAGGCAATTTTGAACATTGCATATTTATTGCAGAAAATGTGCAATTTTGGAGGGAAAAGAAGCCCAAGATTTTAAACTTTTGCAATTTTCGGCTTGGAAAATATGCCCGGAGGTTTTTATGATTTTTAACACTATTTTGTAGCTTCATTTATGAAAGACAGGCCCTGAGGTTATAAAAAAAATCCATGCTCAACTCAGCTGAGCACGAAATTTATCTTGCTCATAAAAATTTATTAGCTTGATAAATACAACATCTGAGAGACTTAAAGCAAGAAACTTCTTCATTAGTCGTTTTTTTTTAGTTTTTATAAGCAGTTGAAATTTCGTGCTCAGTTGAGGTGAGCACGAAAAAATGTTTTATAACCTCTGGGCCTGATCTCCATATTGACACTATAGATATAAAACACTTTCCTATTAAAATATAATTTACTTAGATGTGGGAAAACAGAAAATAAACGGCATTGCGTCTTATTTAAGATTTCACTTCACTCATTTTTATCCTGTTAACCAGCACCATTCTAGTTGTAAGTATGTCTTTCCAACCAGAGTGGGAAATGGTGACTGGGTCCTGGACTTATCATCAGATCTGTTTCGTCAGAAGCCAGCCGATCTGGATCTATTCTATATAGTGCTCTCAAAAATGGATATGAACTAAATAAGCGTTTAGTCCTATTTATAGTGTTTATAATTATTGTATTTGTATGTATCTTATAATTTAAGAAATAAATATATGTTTAAACCAAAAATGGATAAATGTTGGCTCAGCAGGACAAAGGCTAATACTATTACCTGCAGAGTTATATCAATCTGTTCATTGATGTTGGTGCCTTGAGAAGTATTCTGGCTGCTGAACAAATCTTCACTGTTATTATCCATAGCATCAAAATGTGGGTCAAATTCTGAAAGAGAGTTCTTGTTCAGGGCTTTATCCAGGTATTTTGGGAAAAGCCTTCAAAAGGCATGACCAAATTGGAAAAAGAACGGACAAAACTCTAAAATAAGGTACATCTATTTTAGATTCATTGTTTTCAGGGATATTGTTGGAACTTGTCCCAGCCCCCAAAAACAGAAAACAATTTTAGCCTTTCTGGAACACCCCATCTCTTCTGCCCTTGACCTGATTTTGGCTATATTTTAAAATACAGCTCTCTTTATTCATTAAAAATTAAAACACAATCAAATTTATTTTAAAAGAAAAAGAAGAAAAAACTAATTAACTTACCACAAAATAATAATAAAAAAACAGTATTGTTGGTGAAGCAGTGTTTATTTGGGCCCATTCTGATGACTGATATTTGATGACTGATATTGGGCCATGATCCCTTGGCAAAAATATGTTTTTCCCCATATTTCAATGAGAAAATTCTCAATTCGAGTAACAAAAAAAATTCACTATTTTGTGACATCTTAACTGCACTTCGCCGCAGCAAACTGTATTTTTGCATTCCAAATTTTGAAATGTGCTTACTGCTTAGTAGTGAACCAAATATTTGATTTTTTGTTTTATTTTATTACATTATATGGTGTGAGGTGTGTGTGTGTCAGACCCTTAACTAATTTTTTGAACAATTGGGTATGTTACCCACTACTTTTTCATTCATTTGGGTATTGCAAATGTTAATTGGGTATTCAATATTTCTAATAAATATGAGCCACAACCTTTAAAAACCAGCCTTAATGATGAAGTCATCAAAATTTAGTTAATTACACATACTTAAATCTACGAAGTGATAAGAAGTTATCTTGCAAATTTTATGAAGTTATCTCCATTATTCATGGATTATGGTCTTTTGTAAAGTTCTATACACTGTCTACACTTTAACATGCAACATCAGAAACGTCATGATGTTACTAATGACGTCAAAGTTAACATCCTGATTTGCGGGTTTGTCAGGTGCATGAAAAACATGCTGTTTCTTGCAAACATACTTTTTTATTATCCTTAGCATATGTGCAATAGAATTCACAGAAAGTTGACAATGGTGCATTTTTGCCTAAAGTTTGCATGATCTGAAAACGTCTGACCATACTTTAAAAATTCTGACAGTTGCTAAGGTAAAGTTGTTGCCATGAAAACATATGGCACGATAACAAAGAAGTTCAATCAGAAAAAATGTCATATTTTTCCTACTATCTACCTTAATAGGTTTTAAGGCAATATATAAAAATGTCAAATTTCTTAACTTTTGGTGTTTTCAAATGAATTTTACATAAAAAGTCCTAAATGTCATTAAGGCAGGCTCATATTTATTTGGGTATTTTGGTTTTTCAATTGGGTATTTTTGTAAATGTTAAAAACTTTATTTCCCAATTGATACATTTTATGCCATTGCTGCTAAGAACATAACGTGTTGCTCAAAACTGACTTTGTTCTCTCTGACCATTATTGAATAAATGCTGTGTACAGTTAGCAGATGGCAAGTGATAAAATTCGGTACCCATGACTATTTGATTGTATTGGGTATACTGAATTTCTTTTGCTTTTTATGACCCTACCAGATAAATTTTAATTGGGGGGGTCAGGTCACCTGACACAAAAACACTTTTTTTTTGTTGCTTTTTGATTATTAGTCCAACATTTTTTGCAGATGCAGGGTTCATCCTAGTCCGAGTTTTCTCTGACGTTTTAGTGGCTTTTCTTTATTTTGATATTAGCCACTTGTGGTAAATATCAAAATATGGAGAGGCCACTTAAACATCATCCGAGAAGGCTCGGATTAGGTTCATCCTAGGATGGGCCCCGATCCATTTTGTGAGAAAACTATTAATGTTTTGCTAAAATGAACTTTATTTTTGGCTGGGTCCCATATAGGAGGTTTTAGGAATTCCCAAAGTGACGTCATTTTCGCGCATGCGCATATCCGTGGCCGTCAACGGTTCGTCCAGCTCTATGGAATCTGTGTTTAATGTGGGTTTATATTTTGAGAAAATGGGCTTTAATAGCAAATGTCATATCAAAACTTGTTTGAATTCTTTGATATACATTCAAAATACATCTTACCGATAAATAATGGTTCCGAATAACAAACGTTTATCCATTTAAAAGGCAAAATATGAGGCTGCGGGAAGTCCAGAAGTGTCGAGCAGAACGCTGATATTTTCTTCCAATATAACCCATAAAAACTTTAAGCATGTAAAATTTTGGTTTGTTTATGCACTTTTATGATGAACAGAGTGAATCCACCTGCTTGTTTGCCGGTTCTTACTCTCTCTCTATCTCTCTCTCTCTCTCTCTCTCTCTCTCTCGTACGCATCCGTGATATCATCTCAAAACCAGTGATTACTGACAGTCCAAAAGTAGCTTAATTAGGCTAATTAAAAACAGTTAACTTACGATTAATTTGTCCCAAAGAAATAACTAAAATTCCAAGTTAAATATTTGATTTTCACAGTTGACACCATTCTAACAGATCCGTTTTATCACCCTCTGTTGAATAATTGAACGACACGCCCCGCGGACTGGCGGAATCAGAGTGTTTTCACAAGTGATTGTCATTGGTGTAATAAAAGAGGGGGTCATAAAA
The DNA here is from genome assembly GCA_964019695.1 of Loripinus fragilis. NCBI lineage: Eukaryota > Metazoa > Mollusca > Bivalvia > Lucinida > Lucinidae > Loripinus > Loripinus fragilis. Next base: position 13,873,517 of record OZ026527.1, read on the forward strand.
GATCTTTAAAGGATGCCGACATGCTGGATCCAAAATTATTGGGTCCGAGATTATAACACATTTTAACAAGTCTGACATAATGCAACGACACTGAATTCGTTCTCTATCAGTTACATTCAAATTCGTGGTCGTGTTTTTGTATAAACACTAGCTAATATATTTTGTCTGTCTGTCAGACAGGCCAGTTTCATTTTAATTCATTGCCTGTTTTTTTTTAAAAGCACTAGCTAATATATAATGTCTGTCTGTCTGTCTGTCTGTCTGACTGTCAGGACATGTGTATTTATGTTTCTATCCGTCTGTCTGTCTGAACATGCACACGGAAAGGAACATACATGTGGATGTTCAGACAGACAGACGGATACATGTGCATGTTTTGTCCTATAACTGTCCACTTCTTCTTCTGAATATCCATCTTCATCTTACTTATGCTCCCGCGAATCTGCGCAGGCTCACCTAAGGCAATGCAACAAGTTGACATTGTGCAGTCTCGAATGAGCCTTCGCTGTTCGAGAGGAAAATGTAATTATGTTTTAGCGCCATCGTGTGCGCATTCGCTACTCGAGAAGAAAGTCAACATTATATTTTTCTATTTTCAGCCCCTAGTTTATGTCCACAATCAAATGTACAAGTGTCGACTGCTGATAACCTTTGAAAACAATTCAGGCCCGACAAAATGTTCTCGCAAGAATGCCTGCATGTGCAGACTCGTATAAGCCTTCGCTGCTCGAGAAAAAATGTTCTGTTTCTTTTTCAGCGCCCATTTGTGTCCTTAATCATCTGCTACTAGTGTCGTCCGCTGATAGCCTTTTCAAACAGCTTGGACCCAGGGCAGACCCGGCAAAACTTTCTTGCGAAAATGGCGCATGTGAAGTCCCGCATGAGCCTTCGCTGCTGGAGAGGAAAGTTTTTTTTTATTTTTTAAGTGCACATTTCTGTTTTTTGTTAGTTCCTTTCTTTCTAAAATCATCTATTCAGTTTTGTTGAAATAGCTGTTTTAGCAGTGTGTGTTCTTGCGAGAATGCACACATGAGCCTTCGCTGCTCGAGAGGATTTTTTTTATACAATTTTGGGTCGAGTTGCCCTGCACCCAAGATGAATTCCTACACGATGCGACATGGTGAAATTTCGTACATGCAATTAAATAATGCAATGTTCATATATTTCAAAATGTGTTCCATTTGTAAGTTCTTTACAATAATAGTTGAAAATATCTACATTCGGTTTCAGAGTCTAGTTGCATAAAATAAATAAAAAATAGATAAACAACCGCCTTGTTTATTGTTAGCAAACACTTTTTAAAGAAAATAAATGGAGTGTGTCATTGACAAAAGTTCGTTAATTATCAAAATAGTTGCCTTAAAATGGTTAATTTTTGTTGTGTTAAATTGAATTGAAAAGTTTAACGGCTCCCGAACGCAACGACAGACAAATTATCTCAATAAATGTTAATATTATTTGACGAAGTATTTCTAGATGCATTCAAGATGCATTTACAATTCACATTTATATAAATGAAATAGCAAATTGTAACAAGGGAACTTAAAATCGGTGGAAAATGTTGAAAGTTCTACTGCTTTCCCTATCTAGACAATACACAGTTGACGGCCAGTATATCCCAAGTCTATTTATAGAACCGGAAGTACGTCACGATAAAACCTCCTATACAAGCTATTCAAATCTCATGTCAAATATGCTCTAATGTGGATATTAAGGATTCTTGGGCCCATCAAATTTTGCAAAGGGCCATAAAAATTTTAAACGGCCCATTAAAATTTGGAACTTTGCATGTTTTTGAATGGGATATGGGCCATTGGCCCATTTGAAGTGCCCGTCATCATTTTGGGCTAGGATGACCCTTCAGAGGGGTCCAATGTTCAATGGTTTGGTTTATTTCAAAGAAAATACTTTTTCAAGGTTACAGAGGGAGGTCCCAAATTTATTTAAGTGTGGGTGGTGGGGATGGTCCAACTTTTACCAGAGGGGGTACAATTGCTCATTTCCTAAAGAAACCCATTAAACCTGTGATTTTCCAGCAGGTCGAATCCCCCCCCCCCCCCCCCCCCCCCCCCCCCCCCGCATTCCACAGGAGAAAGACTATTCCAACCAGGAATATAGCTTTAATCAATTTAAAATGATTGAAGCTTTAGTTTTTTAATTGAGACTTTTAACATCTGTCTTCACATCCAAAGGCAGAGTTTATACAGGATGTCGATTACTGCACCTTGTCGACAATACGTGACATTGCTTTTGAAATCATTAGATTTCGTGGCTAAATGTTCATGTTTATTGACGAAGTATCGACTCGTACTACTGCCTTGTTTTAAGCATATTGATGAACAATACTTCTCTATCAATTTGGTGAAGAAAAAAGCTCATTTAAATGCACTGAATCTAATAAAATTGAGATATGAAACGCTTTAATTTTTACCGCTCTTACAACTTCTTTCCTTTTTCTTGAATAATCTCAAACAAGTAATTTTTTACAGAAAATGTCATTACTTTTTCTATTGGCCGTGGTTTGTTGTTTATATCCAACTCAAATGTTATGTGCTTATGGAGTTGGGATTTGTTCTCTTTTTATTCTTTTTTAAAATGTTTTTGAGATTAAGATATTTTACATTTGAATAGAATGGAATACAGGGACACCCTCCGTCTACTCCGGCTATCTATGTCTATGTTTTATGACACTCTGTCAGCCTTATACTATGGTGTGTGGTTTTTGTGTGTCTCTATTATGATTTTACCGATCGAGTTTATGATATGACAATAGATATTTATTCATATATATATATAGTGTTGTTTATTTCTTTTGATAAATTCAAGCACATAAACGGGCCCCCAGGTGTTTGGGGGATCTGGGGAGAATGGATATTTATTTTCAGGGAGCTGGGGAGCACTTGTAATTATTTTAGGGGAGCTAGGGAGCAAGCTCATAATTTGGGGGGTTTAGGGAGCCTTGCCAAAAAAGCAAAAAAAAAATAAGGAAAAGCCTCCATTTTTTTTTTTTTTTTTTAAAGTCCTTCTGCTTCTGACCCCTTTGTATATTATAAATGTATTTACTTTCGTACTAACATGCTCATCAAGATTGAAAGAGAAATATGGCAATTAAGTTTTCTTGTCGATTGTTTTCCTTAATTGTTGATTTTTAGGTTGGTAATAATATACTTTTGGACGCCCCAGATTGCACCAGATCAATCCATTTTTGTCAAAAAATTACGGGGGGGGGTGCCCCTGGACCCCCCTACCAACAGAGTGTGACTACACAATGTTACGGGGCAACCTACACACCTGCTATGTTGTTATCTTTTTAGGTAATTAGTCCTTTTTAAAGGATTTTTTGAATAATTTTTATCAGATATATACTTACTTGATTTAACTGAAGTTAAGCAAGCATATAGGCACTAATAAGCAAATTGTATAAAAAAAAACTATTTTTAGTTAAATGCTTTCACTTAAGTGTCTAGATAAATCTAGCTTAAGCTGTTGGTAAAAATCAGCATCTGTTCCGAAAAAGAATTTAACGAATTGTATTTCTCTAAACCTCCAAGCCTACTCTACCAGGTACAGCAACAACATTTTAAGGATGGTCTCATACTTTGAGCCATATATAGTGCATTTCATTGAAATTAATTATATGTCATGCATTCCATGGCTTTTATATGTCGTGTATTCCATGGCAAAGACCTGTCTTTACATGTATAAGACAAAATATTAAGTGATCATTAAGTCATGTGCTCTTATATAGCTTCATAGTTTTTAAGTATGCGATTTTAATTCTACGGAAAGATGAATACATTTAAGGGGGAATTGGTTTATATTTTGGGGATTTGGGGAGAAGCTGAACTATTTTAGGGATTTGGGGAGCGAAGGCAAATACTTTTAGGGAGACAAGGACATGATTTGCTAGTAGACGGGGAGATCAATGCATTATTTTCAGGGATCAAGGGAGCACAGACCCCCCTTGGGGGCCGATAAAGACCCGTAGGCACTATGCAGCCCTGGGTCTTGTTTGATTTAAAAATGGATGCTGCAAGAAGGCAAAGCCCACAAGTAATTTACATGCAGAAGGGTTGAAGGCTGGATGCTCAAAACTTGAGAACCTTTTCTTTGAGGTGGGTTGGTCTAAAATTGCAAGCACCTGTCTTTAACTTACAATGTAACTCTAATTTTAGTTATCAGGACATTGGTCCAAAAGATGTATAACTGATGGTTTAAATTAGGTTGCTCTGGGACAGCACTGTTTGAGAAAGTATAGTGTTAGGACTGCAATAGCACAACTGCATATGCAGTTGTTAAATCTGACCCAATGCACCTCGGACCCAGCGAGTGTTGAAGTCAGCAACATAGCTAGATGCTCTAGCAAAACGAATGAGTTAAGAGATATAGACTCCATAGAATGTAGAACGAGGAACATCACCATCTAAAATTGGGAAATTTACAATTTCAAAATCAAAGTCGTCACATTTATCATAAATTTTGGTAGAAACAATATCATTAGAAAAGTCTGGTCTAAATGGAACCCAGTAGAAAGACATAAAATAAGGGGTGGGAGTAGAAAGCGCAAATTTTCACTGCTTTGCTAATGATAAATTGCTTTGAAACGTATTTTGATGCTTACTTTGCATATTTTGCTGCCGAACTATACCAATTTTAAAAACAAGAGTGCAGTTTGAAAATTTGGTGTTTGTAATCATGTCAACTAGGGAAAATACACGCCTTATCGCTAGAGCTTCTTTAGCCGTACTATCTTATAATTTCATCATTGGTTAAAAGCTGACTATACATTTGGAACCAACAAGTCCTAATCCAAAAAGCGGACCCATGTGTCAAAAGAATTTGCAACAACTGCTGTCTGTTTTAAGGCAGTGATTCTGCTGTTGGTGGTTGATTGTTTGTTGTTGCCCCCATTGCGTTTTGGTCCTTAATGTGCCATGTAGTTTGTAGACCCATTTCGTGTATGACAATCATCTGGCTGAGGAAGAGCGCGTTGATTGCTTTACTTTATTTAGATCTAATTGTATTCTTGCCAACCGCTGAAAAAGTTACGCACATCAAAGGAAGACTACTGGATCAAGCAGTGATTCTCTTCAAATGCGTTCCTTTTCAAAATGGGAACTTCTCTTAAAGGAAAAAATTTGCTCCCAGATGATTCTATCCTTTAAGAGCAGTTCCTTATGGTATGGAAAATCACATTTACCACAATAGGTGATCTCCCTCGATTGTTACTATTTTTATTACGCACGTGCGTAACTGCGCAATGAGCTACGCCATGCTTGTCACGTGGGTGTCTGTGTTGTGTGACTCTTCCTCATAATGCTGTGTGTTGGTCCTATCTGACATTGTGGGATTTCCGTGTCATACCCACTTGTTCTTGTAAGCCAGTCAAGAATAACTGAGATGGGATTTACTTTTGAATTTCGTGTCTACCCCATACCTCCCTTCCTTTTTGAGGGATTGTCATCAAACTTTTGTCAAATGTTCATCTCAGTATTAAGACGATGTGCAAAACTCATGACTCAGCTACTCAGACTCAAGGTCACAGTTCAAAGTCATGGGATTTTCCTTTGAATTTCGTCTTTACCCCTCAAAGGATTTTCATTAATGTTTGGTCAAACTTAATCTCAGTGCGAAGATGTGCAGAAGCCATGACTCAGCTACGCAGACTCAAGGTCAAGGTCACAGTTCAAAGTAATGGGATCTACCCTTGAATTTTATGTTCTTTCCTTATCTCTTTCAGCCTCAAAGGATTTTCATTAAACTTTGATTAAATGTTCGTTTCAATGAGTCGGTGTGCAGAACCCATGACTCAGCTGCTCAGACCTAAGGTCACACTTACAGGTCATGGAATTAACCCTTGAATTTAATGGCCTCTCCATACCTCCTTTACCACTGGAAGGATCTTTATTAAACTTTGGCCAAATGTTATCTCTGCGAGATGGTGCGCAGCAATCATGACTCAGGTATGCAGACTCAAGGTTAAGGTCACTATTTAAGGTCATGGAATTAAGCCTTGAATTCGGTGTTTGCTCCATACCTCCTTTACCCCTGGGAGGAGTTAAAGGCAGGAATCCTGTTGCCCCGCCAGGGGAGTGGCTTCAAAATGAGACAATAAGTAGGTGGCACTTAACTACTGTCTGATTAAATTGGACCAATAACTTACTTAGGCTGATAAACAGCATGGTCACTGAGCTGTTAAGACCTGTCAACTATAATCCAGTTAGAAGCCAGAAGCTTATCAAATTAGAGATAAGCTCCTGTAGATGTTCACAGCTTCAGTGCAATGAAGAAAGTGATGAAACTGAAGATTATTCTGCCTTATATACCCCACTCCTGTGTTTAATTAATTTTTGGTCAAATGTTCAACTCTAAGACGGTGTGCAGAACCTATGAATCAGCCATGCAGAGTCAAGGTGAATGTTCAAAATTAAAGGTCATGTGTTGAGCTTTTAATTGTATGTTTGCTCAATATATTCTTGGATTGAGCCCTAGACTCTGTGATCCAAAGTTTGGAGTGCTAATCTCTTTGTTCCCCTCTATCCATGTTCAAAGTTTCAAGAACCAGATTGGGTTCTGACAGAAAGCAGAGAATACTGCTTAAGCCAGTGCTAGGGGTGGGGTGGGAGAATCATTGCATTTTCCATTAGTTCTCATGAACAGACACAATAAAACAGAGTCTGCCATTTTCTAATATTGCAGGTTTTCTCTATTTCAGAAGGATCCGTTTTCCAGATTATTTATATAGTTTTGAGTTATCTCAGAATTTATCCCAGTATTTTCTTAATCACCTTAACTTTGTTTGTTTTATTGTTTCCAGGCTAATGCAGTATGTATCCTTAAGGGTCAATCCATTGGTCAATTAATCTGCACAGAATTACAGTAGAATCTCATATTTTCGAAGACTAAAGGACAAGAGATTTTATTTCTTTTTCTCAGTAGATCAAATTTTAGGGAAATAACTCCCAAAATTAGTATTATCAGTTTTTTTCCTATTAAACATAATGTTTTCAAACAGACATCTCTTTCACCCACACAAAACATAAGGGTTTTCTAGATATTTATTAAAATTGTTCCTAAATTTGCCCTGGTATCTCTGAAATGAATGTGTCTGAAATTTAATTCCAATTAGCAATTATTTCGAACAATCAGTGTTTGAATTTTCGAGGTTTTACTGCAATTCCTCCTTGCATACATTTAACAGTAATTGACAAGCATGACCAAGAAATGCCAAAACATGGTACCAAGAGGAAGAGACACTAGATTGCAGACAAACAAAAGCAAAGGCCAAGAATACAATAAGCAAAGCAACTAGCCCTCTCTTTCTCAGCCAAACTAGACTAACAAACCAGGCCCCAAATTATAAAACTATTTTCATGCTCAACTGAAATTTCAATTGCTCCAAAAACTTTTTATTTTAGCATTAAAACTCTCATATGTTGTATTAATCCTGCAAATAAATGTTAAAATGCCAACAATTGTTGGCATTTAAACATTTATGAGCAGGATAAACTTCATGTTCAGTTGAGTTGAGCAGGAAAAAAGTTTTATAATCTTGGGACGGACCAGGACTTAAGGACAAGGATAAAAACAAAACCACACGCAAGAACTTAAAACAACAGAATCACAACCTTAGAACAGACAACTGCAGGATGCCAGAGCCACCAATTGGGAGGTAGTATGTTAATGGCCAGAAAATAGCCCTAGATTCTGTTTTCAATCAAACACATAAACTGTTCAGCTCACATAGAGGATTCCTAACTTATTCAATGTGTGGTCACAGAGAAACCATCACGTCAAATTAGGTAATTCTGAAGAAATAAAGAACAAGAAATGTCACAAACACGTGACGAATGCCCCCAAAGGAATTGGTCTAGCATAAGACACATTTGAGGAAAGATAGCTGTTATATAGCACAAAAAACCTAGAAAAAAGGCCAGAGGTAAATGTCAAAGTCAAAGTGACTCAAAATGGTATGCACCACTCTGCCATCCCAAGAGGAATCACCACCCCAAATTTGGGATTCCTACATCAAATAATATAGCAGATATGCTCTGGACACAATCATTCTTGAAAAATAGGTAAGAGGTCAAGGTCACAGTGACCCAAAAATAGTTTGTGACACTCAGGCATCCCAAGATGCATTTACATACCAAATTTGGAATTCCTATTTCAAAGAATATAGGAGATATGCACCAGTTTCTAGAAACTAGGTCAGAAGTCAAGTTCAAGGTCACAGTGACTTACTTATGGTAAGCAACACTTCCTCATCCCAAGATGCATCCATGAAACAATTTTGAGATTCATACCTCAAATAATATAAGAGATATGCTCTGGACATGATTATTCTAAAACTAGGTCAGAGGTCAAGGTCACAGTGACCCAAAAATGGTACATGACACTCCGCTATCCAAAGATGCATTCACACACTAAATTTGGAATTCCTCACTCAAAGAATATAAGAGACATGCTCCGGACACAATAATTCTTAAAATGGTATGCGACACTCCGCCACCGAAGACGTATCCACACACCAAATTTGGAATTCCTACCTCAAAGAATATAGAAGATATGCACCAGACTCAATGCAGTTTCTAGAAACTAGGTCAGAGGTCAAGTTCAAGGTCACAGTGACCCAATTATGGTACGCGACACTTCGTCATCCCAAGATGCAGCCACACACCAAATTTGAGATTCCTACCTCAAATAATATAAGAGATATGCTCCGGACACGATTATACTAAAAACTAGGTCAGAGGTCAAGGTCAAGGTCACAGTGACCCGAAAATGGTAAGCGACACTCCGCCATCCAAAGATGCATCCACACACCAAATTTGGAATTCCTACCTCAAAGAATATAGGAGATATGGACCGGACACGAAAGCGGGATGGACGGACGGGTGGACTGACGGAAGGACAGTGCGATTACTATATGCCTCCCAAAGTTCCTTTGGGGGCATAAAAAGGCTCATAACCCACAGAGAACTAAAGCTAACAAAAAACATTACTTTGAAATTTCTCTCATTATCTCATTGCCAGTAAAGATGTTATTTGAATCATATTGTGAAAATACCTGTTTCTATTGTAGCATACATCAAAGACCAGACCTGGTCGCGGGGTTATTAAACTTTTTTCTTTCTCAACTCAGCTGAGCATGAAAGAGCTTTATCCTGCTTACAACTGTTAAAATGCCAACTAGACTATTGTAGGCAGTTTAAAATGTATTAGCATGGTAAATACAATCTCTAAGACTTCGAAAGCAAGGAACAGCTTTATTTTTCAGCATTTTAGTTTTCATAGGATTAGCATGAAAAAAGGTTTACAACCTCGGCGCCTGATCCTGCTTATATTTTTTGTCCATAAAAGGTTGTCTGCTTATTATGTCTGCTGCATATATTCAAAAGCAATCCAGATTAATTTCATTTTTTTCTTCATGGTAGCAAACACAATGAAAAAGTAAGTGAGTACGATCAGGAAATACCACAATCACACACTGCAGACCAACCAATGGCACATAGAGGAAGGGCCACAGAACATTTATAGTAACAATGCATCTGTAAGACAATAATAGCAAAGCAATCAGCTTTCTCTTCCTCTTCAAGATGATTGCAAAACTAAAAATGGACACAAAGTAATGCATAACAAAACAAAACAGAGACTAACAAAGAACTCCCACAAACAATGGTAAGTACATTAAAAAATAGGGTAACAACAACAGAACCACCTCCTTAGAACAGACAGCAGCCTAAGCCATCGAGAGGGGGGGGGTGCTGGGGGGGGGGGGGGGCTTAAATGCAGTTTACTTGCACTAAATCTTCGACGTGGATTCTGTTGTTGAAAAAAACACAAAATCCGACTGATATGGGTCCATATTATTGCAATAGAGGCTTACTAAGCACAAGAGAGAAAGGGAGCACAAGAAAGAAAGGGAGCAATGATGTCATGAATAGCAGGAATAGGGGAAATAAAATCAATCCATGTCTGATCAGTCTTTGCTTTATGCTCATTGGTTAACTTGGTCAAATCAAATTGTTGGTTTTGTCAGGCACATGTTCAAATATGGGCCAGGTCGCAGGAAACCCTATCTCTGGGGTTTCCAACGAACCGAGACTCAAACCAGTCTCCTCAGCTACAGAGACTAGCTAGAAAGTTAAATTTTGCTTAAAGCAAGTCTGTAGATGATACTTTCCAATTAGCGAACAACAAAGGCGCTGACCAGACTGCGTGTATGCGCAGGCTGGTCTGCTTCTTTGTTGTCCGCAAAACCATAAAGACAGGTTTTCTCGCTTCGAGGCCCATATACTTTAGAAATTGAAACAAGGGGAAATAAAAATCCAAAGAATTGAAAACATCAGTCACAATTTATTCAACGTTAAATTACAAATCTCTTGAAAGAAAATGTAAAAATATCACAGCACATAAGTTATCAACATTGTTTACAAAATAGGCAGGATTTTATTTTTAAATTGCAGCTATTTTACATAATATAAACATGCAACATGTATCATGAAAAAGCATTATTGAATCATTATTCAATATGAATGCTTAATCCTTCCCATGCTGTACCACACTCCTCTCCAACTTTTATTCAGTTAGATTGCAGGATTATTAGCATCTACACATATTAACAAGCAAAGTTGAAAACATTGAGGATTTTGCTCACCTGGCTTCTCAAAGCAGGATCTAGTCTGGTTCAGCATGGTAAGAATTGATATAATAACTTTCCAGGGTGGATTTCTGTGGTTAAAATGAATTTCCCAAGCGCATGGTATGATCTTGTATATACAGTAAAACCTGTGTAAAACTGCCTCTCTCAAAATGACCAAAAATCGGTTTTCAAGACCAATTATTGCTTAATGTAGGTCAAAAGTATTGCAGAATGCTCCAAGGGGGAGCATTCTGCAATACTTTCAACCTTCATTTAGCTACCAATTGTTATTAAGATCTTTTGTTTTGTCTATTTTTGAGTGGCCATTTTACACAGGTTTTACTGTATATGTTCTACATGTGAGTAAGCCAAGTTCTTCAAGCACAGTGAAGTTTCTCAGAGAATTGACAATTTCAAAACATCTATTCTACATGATTTACCTGGCTTGTGATAATGGCAATGTTTTTAACTTTTAAATAGCTAATCGCAACAGAGAAAGTCAACACACTTTGTAATATCTTTATTGATTCAGGGCTTTCATCATCTAGAGTCATTTCTCAACAATTCAAAAAGCATCTATTCAAATATCTAACAGCAAAAAAGCATTTCATAATAATTTATTCTTATTTTTTTTAATTTTTTCCCGAAAGAAAATGGAATTGTTTTCTCCTCCCCTGCAAATTGTGATTGGCACTTTAATGCCACTATATCTATCCAAAATGACAGTGTTGTTTTTCCCCTTAACCCTTTACCTGCCAGTCAGTACTTTTGTTGTCTGCTTTCTTGTCTGCTTATGTTCTTTGGAAGCCGGTATTGCAAACAATATGGAATCAGATCAGACTGCTTACATGATAAAATCTAATCTATAGTGAACTTGAGTATATGCAGCAGACATAAAATGCAGACAACATTATCAGGACTGGCAGGCTAAGAGTTAAAATATGATCTCATAAATATGATCAGATTTTTGTTTTGTTTCAAAAATGCTGAAACAGAAGACATTTACTTTTGTTTTGCAACATTTTAACAAAAAAGAAATAAATGCCTTTTCTTTTCAGTGATTTCTCGTGTGTATCATCAATATTCTGATCTATGATCATATTCATGGTATCTAATTTGTGGTGAAAGCAAACATGTCATCTTGGACCAGCATATTGCCTTAAAAAATCAAAGCACCTTTCTTATATTCTTCAGATATTATTTATATAGCTTTTTTATATCATTATAAAATTATTATAAATTTCATAGCTTTAACGAATATATAGTCTTTTTTCTTCAACCATCTGTAACAACAGACCTAACAATTTCTGAAAAGGCCAAATTCAGGGAGACTGGATATAGTTCAGATTTTGTACTTCTGTAAATCTACAAGGGAAGAAATTTTGCAATTTCCTCAATTTCCCTTGTGCTTTACAGAGATAAGTACCCATTTTAAATCACTCTATTATAAATAGAGGAGTCACTCACTAAAAAGTTATCTCCCCTGGAAGTATATCCAATCTCCTTAATCAGAGGCTAGCTTTCATTTGAGCACTAGTTTTGGATCTGTGATAAGAGCATTTAATGTATTAACACGAGACTGTATTTTTGCTCCAAGTCGGTTGTATTTCTTGGTCATGAAGTATTCTAATTCTTCTTCTCTCCTTTCTCTGAAATAGAAGAGAATACAGTGAAGACCCTTTATAACACACCTCATTATAACACAGATTTGAGTGGTGACACATGATTTCCAACAATGTGGCAATTTGACAAATGTAGACTCAGACAAGCCTATGTAGCCTCCTTTTAGGCTTAGAAACTCCAAATGATGTTCAGTCAGTGGCTTAACACCCAAAGGATAATCAAGCGACAAGCAAGGACTCTGATCAGACTGCGTGTATGCGCAGGCTAATCTGAGAATTTGCTGGTCGCACATACCACATTGTTGGAAATCCCATGACACGTCTCATTTGTATATACCATGGTCATGTTGTGGCTCTCCATATTTTTTTACCATGGAATTTTACAAAGTAATTATAGGAAAATGACCATTAAATGGTCATTTTCCTATAATTGCTTTGTAAAATGTTGCAATCTGATCAACAACTTTGTTATTTGTTCCATGCAAAGTTAAATTACTAAACTTGCTTCATGCAAAATTCAATATTCTAGCTGAGCATGTAATTTTGAACCAATTTTAGGTCGCACACCCCAAAGACAGGTTTTCTCGTAAGCCATGGGACATATTAACTCAAATCTTGATACTGAATTAGGGGGGTAGTCATACAGTTTTTGTTTACAATTCACATAAGATGGAGTACTCTTCATTTCTTTGCACAGGTAAATTTACTTTCTCTTACTGTTCTGCTTTAGTATAAACAATGAATCTTCCAGCACTTGTCAAGAGCAAAAAATACCACATTGTTGTTATAAAGACTTCTTAATTGGGCAAATATGACAAAGTCTGTCATAAAATTTCCAGTGAGCAGCCATATTTGATTTATCACATGACGTTGCGTCTGGGAGTGAAATAACACCATGCAATAAAATCGATAAACCACAATACTAGTGGTTTACAGATTTTTGGGAAACGTAATGAAATAACGCTTTTAACGTCACGCATATGACAACGTTTTTACACCAAAAATATGATTTCAAAATAATTTTCATGTCATATGATAAATAGAATCTAACATTCCTGCTCCTGTATTATTGAATTTATTGAACTAATTGCGAAAAATAGATAAAATGCTCGACAAGCCTTGCATTTGATCTCTTTTCCCCAACTCATTTAATAAAAATCAATAAAACATGAGCAGTCATGTTAAATCCTCAATGTTCATCACTGGAAATTTTGTGAAAGAGTGTTTGCAATTAGTACCAATCTTTCCAAGAAGGGTCTGATAAAATTAGAGCCCTACACTATTAGGGGACTGGAATGTGGTTTGGGGATCTATGCAAAAATTTTCAGCGTAAAAGTGTTACTATTTTCTTACCCATCAGTTTTAGCATATGTTTTAGGCGCTCAAAAGAACCGTCTCGTTGAGACGGTTCTTTTGAGTACCCACAACATTTGTTTTGGTTGAGAAATAAGAAAAATAAATTTTTGTTACTCTTAACTAAAGTCCTGGATAGGAGTACCAGAATGGAGAAAGAAAAGCGATTTGCCTTTGCTAAGAAAGTGAAGAGCTCTAAAGTTTACTGCAGTGTATCAAAACAAAAACCATGTGATGCCCCCAATGACAATAATTGTCAGGCCTCCAGATATGAGAGCATAATTGAAAATTATTTTTTATTTCTCGAGCAAAATATATGTTATGGGTGCTCTAAAGATTGAGACAGTTTTTTTGAGCACCCAAAACACATGTTTAAATTGATGAGTAAAAAAATAGTTACAATTTTATGCTTGAAATGTTCCATTATCTGACCCTATGATTGTGCAATATAATTTCACATAATATTATGGGCCTCATCGCAAGAAAACCTGTCTTCTGGGTTTCCGATAAATCGACACTCAAACAAGCCTGCTCAGCTACAGAGACTAGCTAGAAAAATTGAAATTTCACCAGTAGCAAGTTTAGATACGCTACTTTTCAATAAGCAAATAACAAAGGCGCTGATCAGAGGTTACTATAATCTTAATCATCTTACCTTGGAACTGGGCCATGAGCACCTACTGGAATGTTTGTGGCTGGCATTCTGTTACCATGGGGAAAAGCATCTCTAAAAATAGAAAAAAAACAATTTCAAGCTGAAAACAACGTATGTGCCAGCCTAGCTCAAAATATCTTGCTACTTATCGCATATGCATAAAGTCATCATTAAGAGAGTATACATTGGGTATCCGAGCAGAGGAGTCTCCGATGAGACTGTGTGTCTGAGACCTTGCCTATGCAATAAGTACCAAATCTTATGTACTTATCCTGAGAGAAAAAAAGCTTTTTTGGCTTGGACAGGTTGAATGATCCAGTGGAGATATTTAGACAGTTTGCGACATGCAGATAGAAGGAAAGCGTGGGCCAGGGGGCCCAAGATGACATGGAAGACACTTACAAAGACAGATCGTTGTGAGTGGGATCTCAACAAGGTTGATCCTTGTTATAGGGATGTGTGGAGATCCACTGTGAGATCTGCTATGTATGCAGCTAGCCAGCTACCTGGAAAGGAGCCCACTGATGTGGATGATGATCCTGCATCTGCACGTTAATCTAAATGCCGATGATGATGATAGCCCTTACAGGGAATGTGAATGGATCCAGCGCATTTAAACAATTCATTTATCCAGATTCAGCAAATTCTAATATTGTATCGGCTAAAAGATAAAACAAATACAAGATAGGGATGTTAGATTCTAATTATTATGTGCCATTAAAACTACTTTGAAATCATGATTTGGGTGTTAAAAAGTTAAGATTTTGTCATTATGTAAGGAAGGTTGTTTAGAATGTCATTACATAGCATTACTAAATAGTAAATATGTAAACCACTAGTTTATCGATTTTAATACATGATATGATATTACATGACATTATATGATAAAATGAAAATGGAACAAATTTCATACAGAAAATCTTGATGAAAAGAAGAAGAACTTACACTGGAACTTTTTCTTCTGTAGGCGATGACGGGTCTACCATTGCAAACTGAACATTGACCATCTCTGGTGTAAGATTGACAGCCATACGAGATGTAGCCCCGCCTTCTTCTTCCTCTTCACTGAAACAAGCAAATGAACAAATTATTTCATTTGAGAGAACTGTTTGTCTATTAAAATTTCAAATTCTACATGCAAATTCAATCTCAAGCTATGGCCAAAGAGCTAGGTTCACGAATGGGTAAATTTGGCCCTGTAAAATACATCTTTTACAAAATGAGATTTTTGACATATTTATTTGAATTTTGGTTTCAAAGTATCCTTAATCTGCATAAATGTGAATTTCTTTAAAGTTTGTGTGGTATAAATGTTAAAATAAGTAAAACCTGGGTAAAACGGCCACTCAAAAATAGACAAAGTAAAGAAGATCTTAATAATGGTAGCTTAATGTAGGTCAAAAGTATTGCAGAATTCTGAAATACTTTCCACCTGCATTAAGCGATAATTGTCTTGAAGACCAATTTTTTTTTTTTTTTAGAATGGCTGTTTTACACAGGTTTTACTGTGTGTGCCTAAATAGCATATCTTAGTGTAAAGTTTTCAAAAATGCCACATCTGCCATATTTTGGCAATAATGTTTAAAATAAGAAGTCCAATTTTTGATCCTTTGATACTAGCTCTGATCTTTATGACAAGAGGAGCTCTGTGGCTCAGTGGTAGAGTGCTTGACTTGAGATCAAAGCGTTGCAGGCACTGCATTGTGTCCTTGAGCAAGACACCTTATCCTCTGCTTAATGCTGGTTCAACCCAGGAAGACCGGTCTGGACATGACTGAAAAAATGTTGACTGGGATGTAAAGAATCAAATCAAACAAAAACTTCATGATAATGCAAGAATCTAATATACTTAGTTTCAAAGCATCAGAATAATGGCTTCTTAGTAAAAATGATCAAATTATGAGTAAAACATCGTGGAAAAAAAACAAACTAAGAAAACAAATACAGAAAGGGATTTTAGCCTCAAAGTTTTATCCATTACAAAGCAGGTTCTTAATTTTTCTAGCATATTCATGAAGTTTAGGTTTTTTGTGATATGAAATCTTTTTCAAGAAAAAAAATGCATTTGAGCTGCGATATGAGATTTCCAACAATGTGGTATGTGCGCAGACTGATCAGAGCCTTTATGACTGTTAAGCTACTGTATGAACATCATTTGGAGCTTCTAAGCTTAAAAGGAGGCTGTACATGCTCGTCTGAGGCTACACTTGTCAAAATGCCACATTGTTGTAAATCACATGTCACGGCTCATTTGTCAAATTTGCACCCCTTTAGCCCATTTTTAATGGGAAATAGACAAACAGTGCAGAACCACAGGGTTCATACAGCCAAGTTTTAGGAGTGAAATTCAAGCACTTTTCAAGGACTTCTAAAAGCATCTCCAACAGTTTTCAAGAACTAAGTTAATGAAAAATACTAATCTAAGTATTAAAATTCTACTTCAGAAATGCTAGACTGAGATAATGGAGACATTAGTTCTGGAAAATTAGTATAGAACTTTTGTGCCTATATTTGGTGCAGCATATGCTGCACCAAATATAGGAACAACAATTTTATTCTGACTAAGGCCTCTATCAACAGTGCTAAGTCCCACAGAAAATAGTATACTTCAAGGAATTTCAAGGCTTTTGAGTGATTTTCCAGTAATTTTTTAAGGCAGATTTAATTTTCACGTACTTTTCAAGAAAGCCCTCTAAATTAAAGTACTTTTCAAGCCTGTGCAAACCCTGAACCAGATCAGACGACGTTAAACATAGCATCTGATCAGGCTCTGTACTGTTTTCTTACAAAATGTACTTTTAAAATTTGAATGAAATTGAAACTTACTAACAAACAACCCTTAAATTCAAAATGGATACATCCAATTGATAAGGGTGGGAAATTCCATTAGGCATAAATGGGTTAATGGCCTTCTGAAAGTGAAAATTAATGCCTCATTCATAAGATTTATTTTGAAAAGTTTCATTTTCTTGTGGGCGGACCAACATATTTCTATGATGGCATTTTTTCATGCCCCGAGGTTATAAAACTTTTTCCATGCTCAACTCAGCTGAGCACGAAATTTATCCTGCTCATAAATGTTAAAATGCCAACAATGGTTGGCATTTTTACATTTATCAGCATGATAAATACATCATCTGAGAGACTTAAAGCAAGAAACTTCTTCATTTGTCGGTATTTTAGTTTATGAGCAGTTGAAATTTCATGCTCAGTTGAGTTGAGCATGAAAAAAGTGTTATAACCTCAAGGCCAGTTATCTAACTTACTCCTCAACAATATTTTCTCTATCTTCCTCTGATAAACTATCAAATAAAGCTGGTCCTTCTTCCGGCAAAAGTTCACTTACAAAAGGGTCATCCCTGAAATATGAGATAACATAATACAATGTATCATATACCTATAAATGGTATATCTTTTTAACTGTCTGTCAACGAACTGAGGTTTTCAGATTCCATATCACTATCCTTTAAAACTAGGCTAACGTCGGTTACCTGATTTTGCGGTGACGCTAAGTAAAGTAATATTCAAGCATGGAATCAGAGACGGAAAACATGATGACGTGACATCAAGAAACGTAACATAATGGCAAACGTTCCCACATTTTTTCGGGAGTAAAGACCAAAACAGGCTATAAAATCAGAATAATGTCAGAAAAAAAAGTATATAACAAACTTATTATCATAATAGTAACTTGATCTGGCATACAGTATCACGTCTCGTGGATGAGGCCATACCACTGGATCACCCTCGACGCTTCAAGTCTCGGGTGATCTGATGGCATGACCTCGTCCACTTGATGTGATACAGTACGCCAGATCAAGTTACTATTATGATAATGTGTATTTACTACACAGAGAAAAATAGACTCTTATTCCCATAAATAATTCAGCTTTTTGTAGAATTGCTTTTTATGTGAACTTGACAACTTATTTTGATGGGCCCATTAGCTGTTGTTGTGTGGCATGGAGTTGGAAGAACTTCTCCCTGTAAATCGATATAGAGATGCTATCTTTTTTTACTGCAAAATGCTTACGTTTGGCAGTTCTTTTTATTTGCACTATTGGCGGTTTAAACAAAAAATGCCAAAATATAAGACCTAATTCAGTTACACAATAAACATAGATAAACCAACTTTTGAATGGTAGAGTCTGCTTCCATATCATAAATATCATAATCGGATTTTTTATTAACATGCAGGTGCAGGGGCATCATCCACATCAGTGGGCCCCTTTCCAGGTAACTGGCTAGCTGCACGCATAGCAGATCTCACACCTGATCTCCAGGTGCTCCTTTCTTGAGGGTCAACTGTGGTGAGCTTCCACTCACGTCAGTCTTTCTCTGTCAGTTTCTTCCATGTTTGCTTGGGCCTCCCTGCCCCCTGCTTGCCGTCAATCTGCATATCATATGCTGTTCTGATTGCACCACTCGAACGCTCCACAAGCCCAAACCAGCGAAGCCTTCTCTCTCTCAAAATGAGGTCGAGGTCCTCAAGCTGAAGCTTTGCCAGTAGCTCGCTTGACCTTACCCTGGCAACATCCTCTGGCTTGATACTGCAGATCTGTCTGATCATGGCCCTATCATTGCGTTGCAAGTGCTGCAGGTTTGTTTTGGTAAGTGGCCAAGTTTCATTGGCATGGAGCATGGTGCTCCGCATGCAAGAGCTGTACACAAGGCCACGGGTCTTGTAAGAGAGGTGGCGGGATGTGAGAACTGGTAGCAGCTCCCTGAACTTCTTCCAGGCGGTTTTCACACGAGTAGTGACCGCCATTTCACAGCCTCCAACAGCAGAAAGCATGTCACCTAAATAGCACGAGGAAGCTACCACCTCAAGCTTATCATGTCCGACCTGGACTTCACTCTGTGGTCTGCCGTCAATAGGGCGAGCATTTCCCATGCACCATGCACACCTATAATCAGGATTTGGTGTCAGTCGTTGTAGCCCACTGCATTTCTTATGCACCCAAAGTTTGCAGCCATTGCAGTAGATGCTGTTGTTGCCTACTCCTGCACGACAGACAGTGCATGGGTATTTGCCTGAACTCTGCAAGATATCCAGGCCTGTACCACAGATCATGACCTTTGTCTTTCCTGCATTTACCCTCAATCCCTTCTTCTCCATGGCTTCTTTCCATATCAAGAGCCTCCTGACACATTCCTCTAGGGAGTCAGCAATGATGACAAGATCATCAGCATATAGGTCCTCCCAGGGAACACCAGCCCGAAACTCACGTGACAAGGCCTCCAGCACAATGATGAAGAGTTGAGACACGTTGAGAAAAAACCCTGTCCTAAAAGGGGCTACTAATGAAGGAAGGAAAATGCTCCCGGACCCCATAGGTAGCATATTCTTTCCTTTAAGAGTAGCATCTAACAGAATGGGAAACAACTTTAAAGGGGATTAAATTGAGAAACCGCCAAAATTAAACTACGACGTAATTAGTGTTTTAAAATCACCAAATTTTGATGATCTTGAATAGTAAGTGTTTTACAGTGTTCTGGTTCTTAGTGAATTTTAGGTTGTAATATGCGTTCTGATAGAAAGCAGATTCTTGCAGGGATAAGGATATCTGAGATTTTACCCTGGGATAGAAAAACTTATCTTACCCATGCTATCTTACCCAGGACGTCAAGTAACGTCATCATGCAAATTTGCATCTTAGAGTATTCAGGAACTTCTGTTATATTATTTCAAAATAAATAAATAAATAAAAACAGTGGTGAGCAAGAAAAAGAATCCATTATTTGTGTGAGGGTAGGATAGAAAAATCCGTCCTATGGGATCACCGTTTGTCATCACTCGGCAAGCCTTGTGATGCCAAATGGCTATCTTCGGGACGGATTTTTCTATCCTACCCTCAAACTCATGATATAATCTTATAATATTGTTTAAGCAGGTGCTAGGTGACAGGAGTGTTGTTACATTGTCCATTAACTCCAAACGAAAACCAAATTAGATTCTGCTGTCCTCAAATTGTGCAGGCTCTCTCTATTTTGGAAGGATGCATTTTTGACTGAAAGATGTGGGATGGAAACAAAAGTTATATTTACCATCTAGGCACCCAGACATTGGTGAGTGTTGGTGTGTTACTCAGTGATGTTAGTCCCTGGGACGGGAACTTCTTCCACTGCATTATGCCTCTGATGGTGTCCTGAAATTATTAATGGAAATTTCTTCATAAGCACTTTACTCTTTTAAGTCCCACAACATGTTTTAATTTAGAGAAAAGAACAAGAGAGTCAAGAGGACCCTAAAGTCCCTCACCTGAGTTTCACTGGTCCTTCAAGGGCCTCATTATGAAGTTACAGTAAAATATGTTCTCATATACAGTAAAACCTGTCTTAAGTGGCAACTCAAAAATAGACAAAACAAAGATCTTAATGATAAATGATAGCTTAATGAAGGTCAAACGTATTGCAGAATGCTCCCCTTGGAGCATTCTGCAATACTTTTGACCTGCATTATTCGATAATTGGTCACAAAAAACAATTTTGGTCTTCTTTTTGAGTGGCCGCTTAAGACAGGTTTTACTGTACATACCAAAACTCGAAGCTCTGGGCAAAGAAGATTATCCCTTTATGAGCCTATGTAAATCATATCACTTCATAGGGTCTTGCTACCACGGAGGTATATTTTGAACAATCTTGGTAGTGGACCACAAGAGTACGCTGCATACCGAACATTGAAGTTTTGTTTGTTTGTTTTGTTGCTTTACGCCCCAAGTCAACAGCTATGGTCATGACTGGATGGTCAGTTCACCTAACCACACTTTTTCCTGGGCAAGCTTGAACAAGCAGTTAACCAGTACTTCGTACACATACTTTCACTCCAAATATTGAAGTACTGGGACTAATGATTTCAGAATATATTTTTTCTTTGTTTTCTATGTACAGCAGAAGGCTATCTTTCTGATGGATCGTAACAATTTGTAGAGGATCAACATAGGAGCTTTTTGTGCTTAATTCACAGGTTTAGATAAAAAAAAGTTTTCAGCTTAAAATTGTAAATATTTCTTATCCATCAGTTTTAACATTTGTTCTGGGTGCTCAAAAGAACTGTCTGATTGAGACGGTTCTTTTGAGTACCCACAACATACGTTTTGGTTGAAATGGGAAAATTATTTTTTGTTACACACGCTTAACTAAAGGCCTGCTTAAATGCTTGCATATTGGGCCACTAAATATAGACAAGAACCTTTTTTTTAAATGTATAGGAACATCTTACTCTGCTTCATGGTGCCCATGCTGTTTGAAGATTCAAAATAATTTGAATAGTTTTGGTAGAGGTTCACCTTAGGACCACAGACAGACAGTCAGGCAGAGACAGACAGACAGACAGACAGACGGGCAGGCAGGTAGGCAGGCAGGCAGACAAATAGACAAACAGACAGACAGACATACAGACTATAGAGCTCTGTCATCATTCATTGATAGAGCCCTAAAATATTTTGTTTTGGGCTATAGACTGGTTGAAGACATCTGCCTCAGACTTGACTGGTTAACAACTCACCTCTCTATCTAAATACTTTCTCTGTGTAGAGGCATGTACATTGGTGGTATGATCCTTCCTCAGATACCTTGGTAGGGGACATAGATGGAACTCCGGGTCTACCTCTGCATACGGCATAGGGGACTGGAACACTTGAAGTCCAGGGGCTGGATTCTGAAATGTTAAAATTTATTTAACTTCCCACGTTTTTGGAAGCTTGCCTGATGATCGGGCCTGATCTGGATCCAAACTGTTTGACACTCATATTTATGAAAGATTTAAAAAAAAAAAAAAAAAAAGAAGAAAACTTGATCTAAAAAGTAGCAAACCCCCTGACTAAAAATTAAATGATAATCAGCTAAAAACTGACATCCAAGTATATATAATGCATGGGTGTAAGTTCAAAATTTCCAAAATCCTGAACTTTAGAATAGAAATTCAAATTTGAAAACTTGCAGGATGCCTTCAAAAATGAATATTATTTCAAGTCTAAAGGATTAATTGTGCTACGATCATCTGAAAACTAATCATAAGCTATTATTCAAATCTGCCTAATTCAGCATTTTGAGGCTGACATTCCTTAGGCGTCAATCGAAAACGCTCTTAACAATCCACAAACGTGGATCAAAAATCGCTAGAAACAGTGTTTTTGATTGCCATTTGTTGCCCGACTGGCGACAAATGGCAATAAAAAACTTTTAACGATTTTTGATCCACATTAGTCGATAGTATGGAAAGTCAGCCTCAAAATCCTGAATTCAGGATTAAACCTGAAAACTTTCACCTATGATAATGGCAGATGAGATACAGAGTGGCCACTGCACTCTGTAATAGAGACAAAATTCCATTGTTGTTGTCTCTTAACCCTTTAAATACTATTATATTCTTCCTTCTGGTTTTTTACAATAAACTTGGGATAGTCCATTGTACATATCTAGGGGTGTCAGGTTATAATGAAAAAAAAAGGTATTTTTTGTCTGAAGATAATATTTACCTAAACAAACAGTGAAGACCCAGATGAAATGCCGACTGTAATTTTTTGTCTGAAGATCTTTTTTACCTAAACAAACAGTGAAGTCCCAGATGAAATGCCACATTGTGTGGCATTTAATCTGAGTCTTCACTGTTTGTAAAAGTACCCATTTAGGGGTTTCCCATATACAAAGGGTTAAATAATTCAATGGGAGGTGTGTCAAATGCAATCAACCTTGCACCCATCACATTTGGATATGATATATATCTGTAACAAGAATTATCAATCTATCTAAAAGAATATGTAACAAATAAAGATCAAAAGGTCTCACTTTTAAAAATGCTCTTGGGTGATAACTCAAACAGTAAGCAAGGGACAACAATCATTTTTGCATGTGAAACACAGTCTTGACTTATACAGTTATACAGGGTATAAAAGTTATGGAGCGAACATGCTTTAGTCTTTGGAAGGACAGTCAGAAAAAAAGGATGAACCAATGACTGATCGCTGAATCTCTCGATCCTTGTCGGTTGTAGGATAAAAAAACACATACATGTACAATCTATCAACGAGTAGAAAAGCATGCAAAATTACCCTGCTTGCAAAGTTAAAATAAAGCTGCATATAGGTAGAGGAAGTAGTAGGTGCATGGCTTGCCCATAAGAAACAAATATGTTTGTTTGTTTTGTTGCTTTACGTCCCAAGCCAACTATATGATCATGGTGGGACGGTCAGTTCACCTAACCACACTTTTTCCTGGCCAAGCTTGAACAAGCAGTTAACCAGTACTTCGTGCACATACTTTCGCTTGTAACTGACAACAACCCTTCTTGAATGATTCAGCGGAAGGGAGGAGAATGACAGTAGAAATTATTTCATGATCAATCTCCAGGAAAGTATGGGATGGGGCCGGGATAGAACTCGCTACCCCCGGATCTGCAGTCAGACTTGCATCTGTTGCCATACACGTTACCGACTGCGCTACATGTAACAAGATGTTTTTATAATTTAAATACGGGATATGAAAATTACACGAATATGAGTAATTTTCTGCAAGTCTGATTTTGGCTCCAATTATAAATCAGTTGTGACATGTGAGTTCCAACAATGTGGCATTTTCACAAGTGTAGACTCAGTTGAGCCTGTGCAGCCTCCTTTTAAGCTTAGAAACTCCAAATGAAGTTTGATCAGTAGCTTAATAGTCATAGAATAATTGAGCGACAAGCAAAGGCTCAGCTGATCAGTCTGTGCATATGTGCAGGCTGGTTTGAGCCTTTGCTGGTGGCACATACCACATTGTTGGAAATCTCATGTCACGGCTAAAATGGCTTATATGGTAAGCTACCGGTAAATACAATGTCTAGGAAGTTACAATAACAAAGTACTTACAAATACATGAAGTGGTGGATACTCAATGGGCTGGAAGAGTGCCTGAGGTGGTGTCAGTGAGGGTATATGAACAGGTGGTGCTGCTACCAGTAAATACAATAAAGTCTAGGAAGTTACAATAACAAAGTACTTGCAAATATATGAAGAGGTGGATACTCAATGGGCTGGAAGAGTGCCTGAGGTGGTGTCAGTGACGGTATATGGACAGGTGGTGCGTTTACAGATAAACACAATAAAGTCTAGGAAGTTACAATAGCAAAGTACTTGCAAATATATGAAGAGGTGGATACTCAATGGGCTGGAAGAGTGCCTGAGGTGGTGTCAGTGACGGTATATGGACAGGTGGTGCGTTTACAGATAAACACAATAAAGTCTAGGAAGTTACAATAACAAAGTACTTACAAATATATGAAGTGGTGGATACTCAATGGGCTGGAAGAGTGCCTGAGGTGGAGTCAGTGAGGGTATATGGACAGGTGGTGCTGTTTTTGGAGTGTCATCTATATCCGCTAAAATTAAGTCCCCTTCTTTAGCCAGGCTGGTTCTCATTGCTCCCACTGTGGTCTTATCTTTCATTAACACTGGTGGAGGCAGACTTATAATTTCATCCTGTCATAAAAAGAAACAGAGAATAGACTGTATTTATGAACCATTTCATTATTTCATATCAAAAACATATGCTTAACTATTTGCATCCTGGGCTATTTTCCATGCCTGATGTTTTTCAAAATTCAATTTTTTTGAAAAATTCTTTCAGGAATAGCATCAGAGTGTCAAACAGATTGGATCCAGATCAGGCCCGACATTTGGGCCTGATCTGGTTCCAAACTGTTTGCAAAAGTTTTCAGCAGAGGACACTAGGGAGGCTAAGAGTTAAAAGAAATATTACAGTATTAAAGATGTTTTTTTTCTAAAATCCCAGAACATATGTTTTGATCAAAAATAATGGAACTATTTATTTTGGTGTTATATATATAATAAAATGATAAACACAGTCTCCCCCCGCCCCCACAAAAAAAAAAAAACACAAACAAATTGAATGTGTGGGTATTTGTTTCCTTGATAGATGATAATAATTAAGCTTAAGGAACCTATTGGTACAAATGCTGTTTTGGTATCCCTAGTTTTTCATACTTCAGTTGTTTCAGTGTTGGAAGACAGACAGACATGTTACACATTTCGCCATACAAAATCATCACACATATGTGACATCATGTATGACTGACATCATGTAATTATGAACTTATGAGTGACATTCTAAAATTATACAGAATGCGGCATTACATCAGAGTCTGCCAAGTTTGTTAAGATAACAGCAATCTTAAGGGACAGAAATACATCATGATTTGAAAATTCCAATCTGTGAATCCTTAAAAATAGATGGTCCAATCCCATCCTTCATGTATTAGGTCAAATAAAAAAATAAGTGTGTTTTGCTTAACCAGTCTGAAAATTTTAGGTAGGGTAGGCACACACATTTTTTTTGTTTTTTCTTTTTCTGGATTTTTTTATGACACATACAAACAATCTGTAGATGAGGAAAAAATTCTAGAGTTCACCAGTAAATTTATGTAGGGTCAGGTTCCCTAAACACAGGTATTTTTTTATTTGGTTTAAACATATCTAAACATTTTTCTATTTGGCCTTAGTATGTAATATTAAATATGTACTATTACATCAGTACAACTGGGGTTCAACTATTTACCTCAGCTCCCGTTCTTAAAGGTTTTGGTTGCTTGATAGGAACATAGCCACTAGAGGCCTCCTGGACACTGTACGGCTTATAGCTGTTAAGTTTATACTGTTGAGGAACTTTTAGACCAAAGTAAGGCACTTTTCTCTTCACAACCACTTCCATCGGCTTGAATGGTACTGATCCAAGGGCATCTGGAGCCTATAAGAAATCAAATACAAATACAGTAAAACCTGTGTAAAACGGCCACTCTCAAAAAATGAAAATTGATTTTCAAGACCAATTATCACTTAATGCAGGTCAAAAGTATCCAAAGGGAGCATTCTGCAATACTTTCAACCTTCATTAAGCTACTATTGGTCATTAAGTTCACTGTTTTGTCTATTTTTGAGTGGCCATTTTACACAGGTTTTACTGTACTGTTTTTGAATTAATAGCTCTGCATGCTGGGTAATTTTTCATGCTTTTGCTGTCAGCTGTCTTTTTTCAAAGTTTACTTTTTCAAAAAAATCTTACAGGAACACTATCAGAGTGTCAAACGGTTTGGATCCAGACCAGGACCAACATTTTGTCAATCCTGATCTGGGTCCAAACTGTTTGCCAAGGTTATCAGCAGATGGCAGAAATTGTGGCTAGCAAGGAAAGAGTTCCTATAAACATGCCACTATAAGAAAAGACTGAGTACTTTATGGTTTTTATCAAATGACCTTACTGTTATTCAGTGGAAAATTTCATGTCATAAATGGGCCTCAACGCGAGAAAACCTGTCTTCGGGGGTTTGGAAACAACAAAGGCGCAGACCAGCCTGCGCATCCACGCACACTGATCAGCGCCTTTGTCATTCGCTTATTGGAAAGTTTCATATCTAGACTTGCTACAAGCAAAATTTTTAAGTTTCTAGATAGTCTTTGTAGCTGAGCAGGCTTGTTTGAATCTCACTTTGTTGCAAACCCCTAAGACAGGTTTTCTTGCGACATGGGCCAAATAATGTTATGACCACACGTTACATATAATAACACTTTCCGCGGGAACAAGTAACGTCATGGCAACATCCGTTACAACAATGCAAATATTCATTGAAACAAACAAACTTTGAAGGTGATATAGTAGCATTTAAATGGTCATATGATAAACAGAATCTTACACTCATGATCATTTCATATTAAATTTTTCAACCTTGCAAAGGCTTGTTTAATACATTTCATATGAAATGATAGCTCGTGTAAGATCCTCTATGTAACGACTATATGAACTTCACATATATTAGCAGAAAGCAATGGAAACAACATCTTTTGTGAAAGGTGGGAAACAGATTAATATGGATACATCGTGTTAATAGAAAACAGTCTGGATCCTGATCACCTGGCTTCATCAGATCTTGATCTACACTGTTTTCAAAAATGGTATATAAATCTGACTAAAGAGTGAAAAAGACATGGTTCTGAACAGATAGATCATGGACAGAACCAAGACATAATTCCTCCCCCTATGGTGGATGATAAAGAGTACCTACCAAATGGGCCATAACATGAGAAAACCTGACTTTGTTGCCTGTAAACAACAAAGACACAGACCAGCCTGTGCATTTGCACAGTCTGGTCAGTGCCCTTGTTATTTGCTATCTGAAAAGTAAAGTAGCCAATCTTGCTCCACGCAAAATTTCAATATTCCAGCTAGTCTCTGTAGCTGAGCAGACTGGGTTGAGTCTCACTTGGTCTGAAACCGTGAAGAAACATTTCTCGAGATGAGGCCCATATAACTATACCTGTCTTAATCGGCCACTAAAAACTAGACAAAGCAAAGATCTGAAAGACATGTGGTACCTTAGTGCAGGTCGAAAGTATTGCAGAATGCTTGGGAGCATTCTGCAAAACTTCTGACCTGCATTTAGCGACCATCAGTCTTGAAAACATATTTTGGTGACTTCTTTTGAGTGGCCACTTTAGACAGGTTTTACTATAGTACATACCATATCATCTTTAACATTGGGTGGAACATATGTTGGGAAGGTATGTTGTTTGATTTTATCTGCCGTCAGTTCAAGATCTCTAGGTATTATTCCCTGTTTATAACTATAGTACCTACCATATCATCTTTAACATTGGGTGGAACATAAGTTGGGAAGGTATGCTGTTTGATTTTATCTGCCGTCAGTTCAAGATCTCTAGGTATTATTCCCTGTTTATAACTATAGTACCTACCATATCATCTTTAACATTGGGTGGAACATAAGTTGGGAAGGTATGTTGTTTGATTTTATCTGCCATCAGTTCAAGGTCTCCATGTATTATTCCTTGTTTATAACTATAGTATGTACCATATCATCTTTAACATTGGGTGGAACATAAGTTGGGAAGGTATGTTGTTTGATTTTATCTGCCGTCAGTTCAAGATCTCCAAGTATTATTCCCTGTTTATAACTATAGTACCTACCATATCATCTTTAACATTGGGTGGAACATAAGTTGGGAAGGTATGCTGCTTGATTTTATCTGCCGTCAGTTCAAGATCTCCAAGTATTATTCCCTGTTTATAACTATAGTACCTACCATATCATCTTTAACATTGGGTGGAACATAAGTTGGGAAGGTATGCTGTTTGATTTTATCTGCCGTCAGTTCAAGATCTCCCGGTATTATTCCCTGTTTATTATCTTCCTCAATCTTTTCTTCTTGTTCAGCTGAAACATAAAAACATAAATTTAATAAGTTAAGAGGCAAAGACTGGGGTTAAGATAGAAACAGCTTTTAAAGGGCTCAGAGTCGGATAAATTCAACGGTGTGAAGGACTGGAGTAAGAGAAATCAGTGACGTAATGGGCTGGGGTAAGGGAAATCAGTGGTGTAAAGGACTGGGGTAAGATAGAAACAGGTATATATCTATATAGGACTTAGAGGAAGATATAATCAATGGTGCAAAGGATTGGTGTAAGATAGGATCATGAATGTGAAGGACAAGTCAGGGGTGTGAATGACTAAGAAATATATAATAAGTGGTGTAAAGGACTGGGGCAAGATAGAAACAGTGGTGTAAAGGACTGGGGCAAGATAGAATCAGTGGTGTAAAGGACTGGGGCAAGATAGAATCAGTGGTGTAAAAGGACTGGGGCAAGACAGAATCAGTGGTGTAAATGACAATAGCAAGATAGAATCAGTGGTGTAAATGACTGTAGCAAGATAGAATCAGTGGTGTAAAGGACTGGGGCAAGATAGAATCAGTGGTGTAAAAGGACAGGGGCAAGACAGAATCAGTGGTGTAAATGACTGCAGCAAGATAGAATCAGTGGTGTAAAGACTGTAGCAAGATAGAATCAGTGAAGCAAAGTTAATAAAGATGAAAGTTAATAAAGATGACTGGGAATTAGACAAAATCAATGCTGTAAAGAACTGTGTTTGTTAGTTTGTTCTGTTGCTTTATGTACCAGTCAACAGCTATGGTCATGTTCACCTTACCACACTTTTTCCTGGGCAAGTTTGAACAAGCGGTTAACCAGTAATTTGTGTACATACTTTCGCTTGAAACTGACAACAACCCTTCTTGAATGAATCAGCGGAAGGGAGGAGAATGAACATGATCAATCTCCACGAAAGTATGGGACCGGTCTGTAAAAAACTGTGACTAAAATGAGCCTTGATATGTGATTTCCAACGATTTTGACATGAATAGACTCAGACGAGCCTATGTAGCCTCCCTATAAGCTTAGAAACTCCAAATGCTGTTCGGTCAGTAGCTTAACACTCATAGAATATTCAAGCGACTAGCAAAAGCTCTGATCAGACTGCGCATATGCACAGGCTAGTCTGAATCTTTGCTGGTCGCACATACCACAGTGTTGGAAATCTCATGTTGTGGCTCAAATATTGTTGTGAGTCAAAAATGGTAATTATCTTGAGTCTATTTCATTTCAAAATATGGCTATGAATTATGCTTCCCAGAAAATGCAAGAGCAAAAGATTTTGGCTTTGTTGCTAATGATTCTTGAACATATAAGTTAACAAGTGTATGTGCCAGATCAACCAACCAAACCTAAGCAAAATAAAGTTTAGGAAGTAACAATAATAAAGTACTCACAAATACATATCAATGTATACTGTTGTGCCAACCAAGAGTGACAGTGACATAATACTTTGTTTACAATTGCTAAGTAACACACTAACGTGTGCTAACACGAATCGATAGATCACTTGTGTATTAATCCTATCCTGAGGATAGGATTAATACACAAGTGATATATAGATTATAAGTTCCTGATAGCTCTGTAAACTAAATATGACATCACTGTCACTCTTGGCTGGCAGGACAGTATCTATCAGCTTCAAATATAATGTGTTAATGATTGTTTTACACTTTGCATGCTGGGTAATTTTGCATACTTTTTGTCATCTGCTGATTTATCAACAAATTAATGATTTAAAAACATATTACAGGAATATGATCAGTGTCAAATGGTTTGGATCCTATCAGGCCTGACATTTTGTCCAGCCTAGTCTGGGTCTAAACTATTTATAAAATTGATCAGCAGACAACAACAGTTGCCACTAGTGGTTGAAGAGTAAATCAAAAGGGTCCATAATTGGACAATAAAGTATGTATTCTATGCGAACGTGAAAAAAAATAGAACTAAATATACATGACACCAAGTATGAGTGAGCAATGCTGGGTAATTTCTTTCAGGAATACAACCGAGTGCCAAACAGATTACTTGAAGTTTAGCCAGGCCTGATCTGGGTTCAAGCTGTTCACTAAGTCATCAGCAAGTAAAAAAGGTCACTACTAGCAGGGAAAGAGTTAAAATTCAATTATACAAATTATGTAGTAAATAGACACCCAACAAATAGAAATAGGGCTAAGGGTAACAAAGGGATATAGCTGAGTGAAACAAAGAGATATAAGGCTGAATGAAACAAAGGGACATAAGGCTGAGTGAAACAAAGGGACATTAGGCTGAGTGAAACAAAGGCTGAGTGAAACAAAGGGAAATAAGGCTGAGTGAAATGAAAAAAGTCAATAAGCAATGCTTATTAGATACCTCCTGCACAGTAAGAGTCAGTGAAAAAACTTGGCAAGTTATAGTTCAAACCAGCAGACCATAGTTTTGAAAAGAAGATTTCAGTAGAATCTGTGCAAACAAAAATTATAAACTCCTTCATGCATATATGTTTAATGTGCCTAGATTGTATCGGCAAAGTATCAAATTGCTCCATCAAAAGCTGTGGTAGGAGTTGATCTGCCCATGAAGGCACTATCCATGCATATACAAAAGCCATATAAAGGAATAATTGTCTAAGTTCTCATAGCTGTCATTTTGTCAAAATCAATTTTTTTCAACCAGACTCCTTCATGCATATGTTCAATGTGTCTTTATTGTATAGGCAAAGTATCAAATTTCTCCATTAAAAGCTGTGGTAGGAGTTGATCAGCCCTTGAAGGCACCATCTATGCATATACAAAAGCCTTATTAGGGAAAAATTGTCTAAGTTCTCATAGCTCAGCCTGTCGTTTTGTCAAAAATTATTTTTTGTGACCATGCATATGTTCAATGTGTCTACATTGTATAGGCAAATAGGCAAAGTATAAAATTGATCCATCAAAAGCTGTAGTAGGGGTTGATCGGCCCATGAAGGCACCATCTATGCATATACAAACACCTTATTAGGGAAAAATTGTCTAAGTTCTCACTGCTGTCATTTTGTTAAAATTATTTTTTCTGAACCAAACTCCTTCATGCATATGTTCAATGTGTCTACATTGTAAAGGCAAAGTATCAAATTGCTCCATTAAAAGCTGTGGTAGGAGTTGATCAGCCCATGAAGGCACCATCTATGCATATACAAAAGGCCTATTAGGGAAAAATTGACTAAGTTCTCACAGCTGTCATTTTGTCATAAATTATTTTTTCTGAACCAAACTCCTTCATGCACATGTTCAATGTGCCTACATTGTATAGAAAAAGGATTAAATTGTTCCATCAAAAGCTGTGGTAGGAGTTGATCGGCCCGTGTATGGCCTATAATAGCATAAGCATAAAACCCTATATTAAAAGCCATTTAGAACTACATAGGGAAATAACTCTAATAGAATTGGCCCCTAGCCCTTACTTTTTTGTCTAAAGTATTTGTCTTGCATATATTAACATGTTTGCAAGGTTTGATGAAAATCCAGCTACGACTCTTCAAGATATCAAGGAAACAAAATGTTACGGACGGACACACGGACAGACGAACAACGTGAAAACAGTATACCCACCACAAACAAAGTTTGGGGGGGGGGGGGGTATAAATACCCACCACAAACAAAGTTTGTGGGGGGTATAACAAAGGGATATAAGGCTGTGTGAAACAAAGGGACATAAGGCTGAGTGAAACAAAGGCTGAGTGAAACAAAGGGATATAAGGCTGAGTGAAACAAAGTGTAATATGGCTGAGTGAAACAAAGGGAAATAAGGCTGAGTGAAACAATGGAAAATAAAGCTGAGTGAAACAAAGGGAAATAAGGCTGAGTGAAACAATGGAAAATAAAGCTGAGTGAAACAAAGGGAAATAAGGCTGAGTGACACACAAAAAATAAGGCCGAGTGAAACAAATGGAAATAAAACTGATTGAAACAAAGGGAAATAAGGCCAAGTTCATCTGAAGGATCCACTTGTTCTAGTTACTGAAAAGGTCAATGGTGTTGGAAAAGCCAAACAAAGGGAAATAAAGTTGAGTGAAACAAAGGGAGATAAACTGACACAAAACTTACCATGTGGCTTCCCTGTAGGACAAACCGTCAGAAATGAATCAACTTAGAGTTTGTTACTTTACTTAGTTTTATCAATTATTACGGCCGGTACATGTAATATTCTTCATTTCTATTTGTTATTAATCACAACTGCATCAGATATCTAATTTTGCAATATTGATCGATCGATCTTTCTCACACTGGTCAATGTAAACGCACCGGTGGTTGCTACAACGAGCTGGTGGTTGCATTTTTCAGCCCCGGTGGTGGCGTAAAAGGTAAAAAAATCTATACCTGTTGACTTTATTATTTATTTATAAACTTGCATTTATTTTATTTGTGATGACACCTGGCGCACAGACCACCTGTAACATTGCAGTTTATGGCTCTGCCAAGCAATTGGTGATATAATTCATGGTTTGGACTGCAAATCCAACACAGTTCTGGAGTTTTGCCGTGACAGGTGCTTTTTCTAGTGTAACTGCCTAAATTGAGTGAAATCTGCATGTCTAAGCGCAGCTGTTGTCATATTCCCATGAAATAACATCCAAAAATTGATTACTACTTTGGGTTTTTTTCTTGGTAAACTAGCAAATGTTTTATTGAGGAATTTTTATTACAACGCACTGGGAGCATTTTTTGACGCATTGATACAACGCACTGATGGTTGCACAGAATTCCTGTGGTTGTTGTTGCAGACTCACCACATCATTCGCTTTTCACATAAACGTTGCAAAAATCGCCATTTCAACCAGCACAAGATATTTCGATACTGTATAGAAGGCTCAGGCGAGCCTGTGCAAACGTGCATACTCCCAAGAGCCTTTGCTGTCAGCACAAGAGATCTTGATATTTATTACATTGTCCAGTGACTGCCTTCGCAAATGTGCAGACTCACCAAAGCATTCGCTGCTGTCGTGAATAGCACACAAATCGCCATTTAAGGCAGCACAAAGATTTTGTGCAGTGACGAAGGCTAAGGTAAGCCTGTGCAAATGTGCAGACTGGCCAGATCCTTCGCTGCTTGCACACAATGGCATTCAATCGCCATTTGAGTCACCACATGATAATTTTGGAACTGTGACGAAGGCTCAGACTAGACCAAGCAATGTGGCCAAAGCCATCGCTGTTCGCATGAATGACACCCAAAAATAGTGAGTATCACAATCACAAACTGCAGACAAACCCAGGGCACTGAGAGGAATAGCCACACAACAATGACACCAGGAAGACAAACTAAGTAAAGCAGCCAACTCTCTCTCTTCCCCATCAAGATGATTGTAAAACAAGAATGGACATAAAGTAACAAAATATAGAACAATTACAGAATCCTGTAATGGGAGTAACAATCAACAACGAATCAACAACAGAATCACCGCCTTAGAACAGACAGCAGCCTATATCTATGGGGTGCTAAAATTGCATTTTACTGGTACCAAATCTTCACCCTAGAATCTGCTGTTGTTGAAGCACAAAAATTTTAAGCTCGCATGGAGGCTTCTTAACTCTTGTAATGTATCATAACGGACAAACAATCTCATTATTAAAAGTTTTGGGGCCAATCTGAAAAATAGGCGGAAACACTCTCAAAGTGCGAACAGGGCTAGCTCTGGAGCACCTCTGGTGAGGCTACACATTTGCACAGTCACGCTTGAGCCTTCATCAGTGTACAAAAACCACAGAATCTATGCCTATTGACTGTATGATTTCTTTATAAACTTGCATTTATTTTACTTTTGATGACCAAATGCGCACAAACCGTCAGAAATATTGCAGTTTATGGCTCTGCCATGCAATTGGCGTTTTAATTCATGGTTTGACCGACAAATCCGACACAGTTGTGGAGTTTGACAGTGACAGGTGCTTTTTTCTATTGTGACTGCCTAACTTCAGGATATTCTGCATGTCTAAGCACAGCTGCAGCTATGTTATCATAGTCCCATGAAATAACATCCAAAAACGATTACTACTCTCTATTTTTCTATGCAGAGAAGGCTATGGTGAGTCTGTACATTTGCACAGGCTCGCCTTAGTCTTCGTCCTGGTACTGAAATGTCATGTGCTGGCTCAAATAACGATTTATGTACCGTTTATAAGAACAATGAATGCTGTGGTGAGGCTGCATCAGCAACCACAGGAATTATGTGCAACCATCAGTGCGTTGTATCAATGCGTCAAAAAATGCTCCCAGTGCGTTGTAATAAAAATTCCTCAATAAAACATTTGCTAGTTTACCAAGAAAAAAAAACAATGTAGTAATCGTTTTTTGGATGTTATTTCATGGGAATATGACAACAGCTGCGCTTAGACGTGCAGATTTCACTCAATTTAGGCAGTTACACTAGAAAAAGCACCTGTCACGGCAAAACTCCAGAACTGTGTTGGATTTGCAGTCCAAACCATGAATTATATCACCAATTGCTTGGCAGAGCCATAAACTGCAATGTTACCGGTGGTCTGTGCGCCAGGTGTCATCACAAATAAAATAAATGCAAGTTTATAAATAAATAATAAAGTCAACAGGTATAGATTTTTTTACCTTTTACGCCACCTCCGGTGCTGAAAAATGCAACCACCAGCTCGTTGTAGCAACCACCGGTGCGTTTACATTGACCAGTGTGTTTCTTGATTACAGCAGAAATAAGGCTTGACATTTTATGTGAATCATCTGCCAGCAGACCAGAAAATTCACGTCATACCATTTGCTTTCTTAAGACAGCAACAAACTGAAAAATTTTGTTTGTTTATTTGTTTGATTTGATTCTTAACGTCTCAGTCAACAGCTATGGTCATGTTGAGATGGCCACACACTTTTGCCTGGGCAAGCTTGACTAAGCGGTTAACCAGTACTTCGTGCACATACTTTCGCTTACAACTGACAACTACCCTTCTTGAATCAGCGAAAGGAGGAGAATGACCATAGAAATTATTTCTCAATCAATCTCAAGCAAAGTATGGGACCGGGATGGGATCGCACTCGCAAGCCCTGGATCTGCAGTCAGACATGTTACTTACTGCACTTACGGGCCCGGTGCTTGTTATCTGCTGCAAATTTTAGGTGGCATTTTAAGCGAAAAACTTTACGCGAGCTTGTATTTTGTGCATCTAAAAATATGATTTTTTAAGAATAAATTTTTAATGCTTTTAGAGAAAACTGATCAATAAGATTCACTGTATTCCAACCAATAACTTCACATGGTTACTTTATGTGTTGTTCACACTACATGAACTTCTAGTTTTCAGTTCCGTGAGGCAGTTTGATAATAAATATGGACTTAACATAAGGATGAAAATGCTTTTGTTGCTTTCTGCTGACTTAATTTCAAAACCCACTTTTTAAAAATTCTTTCAGGACCCTAATCTGGGTCCAAATTGTTTGCAAAGCTTATAAACTGATGACAAAAGGAAAGCTAACAGATTTTAGAGAGAACATAATAGTTCCCTACACCTACCCATTGGTGCAGCGCCCATTACGCAGGTTACGCATGTGCGTACTAAAAATAGTAACATTCAAGGGAGGTCACCTTATGTGGTCAAAGTGATTTTCCTTACCATAAGGAATTGCTCTTCAAGGAAAGAATTAGCTCCCTCTGGGAGCAAATTGTTTCCTTTAAGAGAATTTCTCATTTTGAAAAGGGATGCAATTGAAGAGAATCATTGCTTGATCCAGTAGTCTCCCTTTTGTGTGTGTAACTTTTTCAGCATTGGGGGTACGCCATTGCCTACCCACACATATTCTATACAGATTGTGACTGTATAACTGTGAAAACAGGTCATGGTCACTGACCTCATGTCTCAAAAATATCCACAAATAATAGTGTAATTTGTGTGCACATAAAACAACATTTAAACAAAATACTGATTTACTAGAAATTGTGCAGACAGTACTGATGATTTACATAATACATGTGCATACACAGTACATGTAAGTCTATACAATAGGTAAGTCTATACAGTTAGAGTCTATACAGTAATAGTCTATACAGTATTTACAGTCAGTGAATACATTTAGTAAAGATGCATCATGCATCCCGGGGTTATAAAACTTTTTTCACGCTCAACTCAACTGAGCATGAAATTTCAACTGTTCATAAAACTAAAATACTGACAAAGTTTCTTTCTTTCAGACTCTCAGATTTTGTATTTATCATGCTAATACATTTTAAAATGCCAACAATTGTTGGCATTTTATCATTTATGAGCAAGATAAATTTCGCACTCAACTGAGTTGAGTATGAAAAAAGTTTTATAACCTCGGGGCCAGGTCTCATAAATATACATAGTTTCTACAAGCAATAAACGTGCATGTTTTTATTTTCTTGATCCACTCAGAACAATCAAAACTCTACATAATTTTTGATTGTCTGAAAGAAATAGGGTCACTAGTCCAATAGATAATTTGGGCCTCGACATGCGAAAATCTGTCTTTGGGGTTTTCAACCAAGTAAGACTCAAACTGACCTACTAAGCTACAGAGACTAGCCAGAATATCAAAATTTTGCATGAAACAAGTTTAGATATTATACTTTCCAATAAGAGAATAACAAAGGCCCTGATCAGACTAGGTGGATGTGCAAGCTGGTCTGCACCTTTTGTGTTTCGTATGCAACAAAGTCAGGTTTTCTTGCATCGAGGCCCATGTGGACCTTGATGCAAGCTAACCTGATTTTGTTGCATCTAATCAACTAAGGCACTGATCAGCACAGTCTGATTTGCACCCTAGCAAGTATAATAGCTTCACTTGCACATGCAAAGTTTCAATATCCAACCAACTGGTGAATGTAGCTAAGCAGACTGGTTTGAGTAGGAAACTCCAAAGACAGGTTTTCTCTAAACAAGGTCCATATGGGCCATGACGTGAGAAAACCTGTCTTCGGGGTTTCAGACAAAGTGAGATTCAAACCAGCCTGCTCAGCTACAGGGACTAGCTAGAAAATTGAATTTTCACTTGTAGCAAGCTTTGATATGGTACTTTCCAAAAAGCGTATAACAAAGGCACTGATCAGACTGTGCAGAAGTGCAGGCTGGTCTGCGCCTTTGTTGTTCGCATACCCCAGAAGACAGGTTTTCTTATGACAAGGCACATCATAGTGGAACATCAATAGAAGATGTAATGTGGAGAAAGTGTACTCTGTGACTTATTAAACACAAATTAACCTCCTGGTTCCTGTATTCTATGGTACTATGATATCTATGACTGATTAACATATCATTACAAGGTGAAAATGACCTTACCATCATGTGTATCCTCCTCTGAAAGGTCAAGGTCAGTTAAAGTTAACATGTTATGTCCCCAAATCTTTCAAAGACACTTTAGCTTTTAAAAATGAGCAATTTACATCTTACCAACAGGTACAGTAAAACCTGTGTAAACTCTCAAAAAGACCAAAAATTGGTTTTCAAGACCAATTATCGCCTTATGCAGGTCAAAAGTATTGCAGAATTCATTAAGCTAACATTTGTCATTAAGACTTTTTTTTTTCTATTGTTGAATGGCCGTTTTACATAGCTTTTACTGTACCAATCTTTAGAGTATGTTACAACATTTCAGTCTTTTTCAGTGAATCAGCACAGATGGAGTTGTGTGAAGCTACATGACAAGCTGATATTGTGAACCTTGTGGACGTTTGTTTGTTAGTGATCATGCTTTATGTCCCAGTCAACAATTTTTCAGTCATTGGAGGACATTTTCCTGTCTTCCTGGGATAACAGTACTAAGTAGAGTATATAGTGTCTTACTATAGGACATAACACAGAGCCTCCGGTGTGTCTGAAATCAACTACCCCTCGATCTCAAGTCTAACACACTACCACTGAGCTCTAAGTAATCCCAATCAAAATTATAATTTGAGTCAACATTTCCATTGTCTTGTAGGAGAAAAAAAATACTAGAAGGGCTTCAATTGATTGGCAGGTGTGGGGGTGGCACCGCAAATATCCTTACTTATAGCATTACATTTTTGGCCCTGAACTTTGTCTCCAAGGTCATACTGGCTTACTAAAACCTTTGTCCTGAGGCAAACATTGTGTCAAATATGAATATGCTTTATCAACAAAGTAAGAGAAGTTGGCATTTGAAGCCAAACAGCCTGATTTATATATATTTGACCTTGACCTTTGACTCAATAGTCATATTGGCAATCAGTGTACAAATAGGAAGCATCTCTGTCAAAAATACGAGAGGAGTTTGTGTAACTAGCCTTAATTTAAAACAGATTCTAAGTATATTTGACCTTGACCTTTGACCCCAAGATCATAGCAATGATCTGTGGCCTTCGTTGTAATCTACACACAATAAGCAATCTTTTTGCTTTAATTTGACCTGTGTATCTTACCTGTCAATGATCCTGCAGCATATTTCTTTTGTCTCCAATCATCCACCAGTTTCTTCAATGATCTAAGTTTATAATCTGCTCGCTGTCGAATAATTACCTATAAATAAAAGTGTAACATAATGTGACCTTCAATGACAAAATAAGAGAAATGATGATATCTTCTTTACTACTGGTAGTATTTCAATTGCAAGCTGAAATTGTCGCCTGCTGATGCCATCTGCACGGCAATGTTCCATTTTAACAGCAAATAGATTGCAACTTGCATACTACCAGTATGGACCAAAAACAGATTGTCCCATTTAGAGAAGTCTTATTGTCCCATTTAGAGTAGTCTTAATGTTTGCTATAGAGACTTCCATACCACATGAACAGACACCAAAGCACATGACTTTTTTGGAATATACTTAATATTGAAGTATTCTAAGCATTCTATAATCCTACCAAAATTTAAATACCCATTTAACACTTAACACTGCAGCAGATGACTCATATCTGATATGAACCGCGACATGAGATTTACGACAATGTGGTATGTGTGACCAGCAAAGGCTCAGACCAGCCTGCGCATACGCGCAGTCTGATCAGAGCCTTTGCTAGTCGCTTGAATATTCTATGAATGTTAAGCTACTGACAAAACATCATTTGGAGTTTCTAAGCTTAAAAGGAGGCTGCATAGGCTCGCCTGAGTCTACACTTGTCAAAATGCCACATTGTTGGAAATCACAAGTCGCGGCTCATATATATTCAGATGTCTAGATAAGCAAGAATAAGAACTTTCACACTTATTTTTCACTAAAGCAGATTAGAAATAAATTAAATTAAAGCTTAAGAAAATGCATTGAAATTTACCAATCATATTTTTGTGAAAGATCTATTGCTATCAATACAAGTTGAACTCTCACTGATAAATTCAACTCTATTGTATTCTTCTCTTCTAACAGATACTGATGACACCCATATGCAGTGCTCTAAGTCAGTATATGTTTAATATAGGGATCACAAATGTTTTTTCATGCATTAACATTTGCTGGGTCCCGAGGATGGTGTTTGAACACGAGGCCGATAGGCCGAGTGTTCAATATCCTCCGAGGGATTTCTCTACAGAAAATGGCATCGGCTATGTACTTTCGAAGTCATAACCGTACGCAACGTCTTTGCGAACAAAAACATCGGCAAAATGATCAGTCTGGTCTGCAACGCTTTCCATATATAACGTCATGTATAATGTAGGGCTCATTTTAAGTATTTTCAAGTTTAGACCCATGTTCAAACAGCATGTGAATCTTCTGATTTGAACATGGATTTTCGTTCATTTGACAACAGGTGTAAACAGCTATACCAATAGATATCTATGCAAGAATGATTTTCAATCTAAATACAGGTCACTGAGGTGCTATTTTTGGCAAAATATCCTCTAGTAAATCAGCTGATTGCACTAGTGGTTAAAGAAGAATCCTGTGGAATTACATCTTTGTTGTTAAAATTTTTCACAAAGATAATACAGGCACTGTAATTGGCAGACAAAATTGGGAATACTACACCAGATAATTACTTTGGTGATAAATTGTTATGAAAAAAAAGGAAAAAGCATTCCACAACATCTGTGTCTGAAAAGTGTGTGTGTTCTGGGACAGAATAGAATCCCTGGTTAATTGGAATAGGAACAGATAATATAGTGATATACACATACAAGGTATGCAACTAAAGAAAAAAATAAGTTACCTTTCTGGCGGCTTGAGCAAATTTATCAAGAGCTGCATGCCTTACATGCCACATATCATTTGTATAGGTATCAAATTGTGTGTCTTCCGATGCAAGCTGTAAATAGATAAATAAAAATGTTTGCTTATGAAGATACAGCAGACCGTGCAAAAAAATAAAGGCTATTTTTGCAAATACAGTTGAATCTCATGAAGTCCTTGGGACTAGAGGTTTTATTTCAAATTATCAGTAATTTATTGGAATTATAGGGAGGTAGGCATTATACAGTTTTTTGCATGCCTGTTTGTTGTATAGTCAAAACTATTACCCCGAGGTGCCGTGGACTACCTGATGCACTATTGCACGAGGCCGAAGGCCGAGTGCAATAGTGCACCAGGTCGTCCATGGTACCGAGGGGTAATAGTTTGACTATACTACAAAAAGGCATGAAATAACTGTTTTATTTCCCAACCCATTTGATGAAATACTTAGCAGCGTTCCTTGAATGGAGTTGCTGTAGACGATGTGGTTTTTCTTGCAAAACAGAAAATTTCACCAAATCTGCTCAATTTTGGTCTCAAAATGTTCCGCTCATTCTAACTAAGAAATCGAGTACCCACACTTTATGTTTCTGACCATAAAAAACGGAGTTATTGGAGTTTAAAGTTGCCAAGCCATGCCTCATTTTCACTATTGTTGAATAACGTCTCCTTTCATAAACGAACCGTATGCGCATCGTCCTCGCGCATGATAATAAGCGCCTGTGTGTTTTTAACAGGGAAGTGGGAAACCAGGCTCATGGTATAGTGCCAGTCTATAGTCATATTTATTGACCGGTGGAATAGTTCAGTGACTCATGACATAGCAAAAAAAAGACAATTACTCCGTACATAGACGGTTGGGTAAAATAAAATAAAATAAAATATATAACCCTCAAAAATGGGTATCATCAGGTTATTGTTTTATATATCAAACATTTAAATTTTAGGTGTGTTTCTTTTACGCTACCAAAACATGTTGTTATAGACAGTTATTAGAATTCCAGAGTGTCCCAAGTTTACTTCCAATTAGTAAGTATTTGGAAAAATCGAAGTTCGAGTTTTCGATATTTTACTATAAAGGTTTTTATGGTAAATTAGAAAAACAAAAATAACAGAGAGCAAATAAAGAGCAAATTCCTGCCTTTATTTTGAGTATAACCACCCCAAAATAGCCACCTAATATATGCAGCAGACTTCAATTTGAAATCTACCTCTTTTAAACCAAATGGATTTTCCACACTTTCCAGTTTTAGGAATGTTGGGCTGTATGGTATTGTTCATTCATTCAATATTTAATAGAACATTCTGTAAGCAAACAGTGAGGACTGATCAGATTCTGTATTCTATAAGGTTCAGATGACTCTGCGCAGTCTGCAAAAGGAATGGTAGTGGATAAAGACTAAGACCTAGGCCCACTGGATAAATGTGCATGCATGTTTGAAGTGTGACTTTAGAGCAGATGTGACAAGAACCAATATCTCATTAGCTTGCCAGAGTCCTCACTAGGATTTTGAAAACAGGATTCATAGAATCCATCCCTGGAAAAAGTTGAAGTCAAAATTGAACAATTGGAGTTTGACGTGGAAAAGTTAGAGTTTTTAGTTTTAGCCGAAATATGAATTTTTTTATTTACGCAAGTAATGTTTTTTATCATGCAAAATGGCAATTTCAAAATCATTGTGAGGACTAGCTGTGAACAAAAAAGATTTTAGACCAAAAATAAAGGTTTGTATTAGGTTATCGTAACAAACTTAAATCCCCTCTTCCCCAACCCCTAAACAATATTTTCTAAACATTGTTGGGGGATTTCAAAGGGGTTTGGCTATATTGTTTTCCAATCTTCTCCATCAAAATAAAAACATTTTTATATTTTTAAATTTCATATATCATGAAACACATATTTTTATATTTGGCCTTAAAAGTGAAAAGCTTATACTATTGATACACGTGGTTGTTTTATTCATTTACAAGCAGACAGATAGACGAACAGACAGACAGACAGATATATCTCGTAGATGTATAGATCTAGTTCAATCATTTAATTATTTGCATGCAAATGCTTTTTGTGCACCTAGTCTAGCTAGTCTACGGCGATTGTTCCAAAATTAAGATGATTATTTTGATTTCCTACCTACCTGCGAGATGATTTCAATGGGTCATTTGTTTGCATTTAATACCCTAAGAATAGTTTATTCGATGGAAACAAACGCCAATAATTGATTGCATCACTCATTTGTTGCTAATGACACTTCATTCGGAACGTTTGCCTTATCGGACTATATCCTATTTTGTTTACCAATGTACCGATATCTTCTGCAAATTCTAATTTTTATTTTATCAACCATCTGAACGTGGAAGCAATTTCATGTGTTCAAAAATGTAAGAATTATTTTAAGACTTGATTGAGACAGACAGTCACGAATGCACGACTATGATTTGTCTTTACTCGCACTCGTAAGAGATTAAAACCAATCGACCATGTGCTTCTCAAATTTGCATAGGCCTATTTATTGACCTGTCAATAAAGACGCAGTCGCTGTGCAACATTCT
Source organism: Loripinus fragilis (assembly GCA_964019695.1). NCBI lineage: Eukaryota > Metazoa > Mollusca > Bivalvia > Lucinida > Lucinidae > Loripinus > Loripinus fragilis. Next base: position 13,916,679 of record OZ026527.1, read on the forward strand.
GATTGGCCGAGAGCTAAATGAGATAAAGCCTACTGCAATCGGACGACTGGACATTTTATGACAAACCCTGGGGCATAGGATTAGCGGCTATCTTCTGATCTTTTGTGGTGGAAGCCAAATTTGGACACCCCCTGTCATTTTCAGATGTTTTTAAGGAGTTTGAAATGCGTCAGCAGAAAAAAAAATTGGCGTAAATTAGAATCCCCAGCAGGAAATGTACGCGTAAAAAACAAAAAGTTGGCGTCAAAATACGCCTGATTCGCCGTTTCTGAGAACTCTGCTTGCTAAAACAACTATAACTGTATTCAAAATTTTCATTTCCAGAGGTATATCCTTGGATATACGATCAGAAATTTAGTTTACAGTGACGCGCGAGCGGAGCCGTAAAACATGATTTCCAAACGTATATCGGATGATATACCTCCCCAAATGTAAATTTTGAATATGGTTATCACTATTCTAATGCACTTCTGCAGTTTTGTCTAAAATTTTAGTGTTGCAAGCCGCATAAAGCCGCATGTCATTCATTGAAATATGGAGTAATTCATGACAGCAAACTATTCTCACAGTATATCGCAGGATATACTGTCACAAATTTTTGATGTTATCCAATCAGACATCACCTTACAAAATCAAGTGCATTAGAGTATCTTGCAACAGGACTTAATTCTACCTGTGACTTGTCTCTCATAGTTCGTTTAAAGGTACAACTAGTGCATGTTCTGTTATATTCATCCTCCTCAATGGGATCTCCTCTTCTGTTAAACTGAAATTGACAAAAATGTTGGATTTTATACCTAGTGGGTAACTCAGTGATTATCATAAAATATAAATCATCACCAGTGAAGATATTATTTCAGATTTTTCCCCTCAAGCCACAGTGACTCTAACTTTCCTTTTTTGAAAAATTCAAAGTACAAAAATGTCTAAAGTATCCCTAATGTACACAAAATGGCCAAAATCCATAGAGCTTTGGTCATTCTGAGTACAGTAGTGCTAAAGCAGCTCTCTCCAATAGATTATGTATGGCGACTTTTCATTCTTAAGTATTTTTGAATTTAAAAACAAAAAATAACCTACCTTGTTATTTTTTTTGAGAAACTTCGAAAAACTCCTCACAATTTTCATCTAAACAAAAATATCAAATGTCAGATAGCTTGCAGGAGCCTGGTTATAAGCAGGAGTTTACAAAGCGGAAAAAAGTGTGGATCCTGATAAGCTGGCTTCTTATCCGGATCATCACTGTTTTCAAAATGGGATACATCCCGGTTTAGCATAGTGTGGGTTAAGGTGGCATAAAAATCTAATGGATATAAAATATGACTAATTTCTCTTTCTGATTTTCATCACAATTTCATTGGATAATTTTACATGCCATATTTTATTATATGTTAATATTTTTTAAAAAACGAACTTTTAAAAAAAATTCTTTTAGGGATACCAGTAGAGTGTCAAACATTTTGGATCCAGATTCAGCCATACCTTTTGTTGGGCCTGATCTGGGTTAAAATCTAACCAGCAGAAGATAAAAGTCGCCACTAGCAGGCAAAGAGTTACTTTTCATTACATGTTTACATGCGGGTCTTCATGTCACAGCAATGTGAATGACGTCATTTATGACTCTGAGGGAGCACATGAGGGTTGATATGGGCTCATGGGGCTATGTGAGCCGGCCATTATGGGTTTGGAATCACGAGCAGTATCAGCCCGGGAAACTAAGCATTTTGTGACTATTTTTAGTAAAACATGTAATAATAAAATAGCATAATTAACATAACAAAGAAAACAGTTAAAGTACCAATTAACTGCCAACTGAAATGTTGTCTGCAGCATTTTTTTTGCTTTTTCAACAAATTAATTTTCATTTGCAAGTAAACAGTATGAACCCTAATCAGACTGCGCCTTGTGGAGCAGTCTAATCTGGGCCCATACTGTTTGGTATAGGAGCTTCTAAAATTCATCAGCAGAAGACAAATCAGATAATTTATGTTGAAAATACTCAAAATATCTCAACCAAAGCATATGATGTGGGAAATAAAAATGACCACCTCAACAACATTATATTGTGGTGATCAGCATAACAATCCCAATGAGACATATGTCATGGTTGAGAAATAAAATAAGAGAAAGTTGGAAATAACTTGAAAATTTAAAACTTCAAAATAAAACTCAACATGAAAATATTTACATACTCCAGGGGAAGTATATTTAACCTGTAAATTGAGTACAAGAAAATAGGATGGCAAGAAAAACAAATACATGCTTACCAGTGACTTTCCAAAAAGGGTAAACAGTTGGAAAAAAGTAGGAAAAAGTAGACATTTTGAAGAAACACTTAGAATATATAGGAGTTTTTTGTAAAAAGAAGGAAGTTGCCAGAAAGTGGGATTTGACACACCTCTCAATGTTTTTTTTCTTTTATAAAGTAAACCCATAGTATATAATGTGTGTTCATGCCAGCCAGTATTGACAATTAAACAGGAAACTTGTTGTATAGGAATCTGATATAGAATGCATTAAAGAAGATTGTGTACAAATTAGGTCTAAAACAGTTATTATAGGCTGATGTGTCTGCGAGTGATAAACTTCATATATTAAGATTGATAAACCACTAGTGGTTTACATATTTCGCAACGTTATGTAATGGCATCCATAACAAAGTCGAGTATATATGATAGTGTTTTGACGTCTTTACGCCAAAAAACATGGTTTAAAAAATATTCTGTGTCATTTGATAAATAGATCCTACAATCATGCTTGTGTATTATTGAATTTATTAAACTCTCGATCATATGCATTACAAAAAAGTGATAAAATGCTCGGCAAGCCTCACATTTTATCTCTTTTCCGCAACTCACTTAATAAATTCAATAATACACTAGCACTCACGTAAGATCATGTATATAAATTTCTGAACTTACCCTATATTCATTCCATGCATCGTTTCTTTTTGCCAGTATTCTGGCTCTTTTATCAGTACTTATTTGATCATCTCCCAACTTCGATTGCCATCGTAACTGGTTCTGGCGTTCCTCATACACATTCTTTCGCACTTGGTGCTCAAATTTTGCTTCCTGATATTAAATCAAGCATGAATATTTTTATTTTCATGAATTATTCCAAATAATAATTCCAAAGGGAATAATAAACTATAAAATCAGTGAATTGTAACCACTCTTTCTCAAATTTTCGGCCATTGGCCTTATTAGACCCATGGCCAAAAATTTGAGAAAGAGTGGTTACAATTCATTGCCTTTACATTTTCAAATCAAGCTTATAATGAACCTTAAGATTTTCACAACTGTTCAAAACCCCATGAACAAAAGAAATATGACTGACAGTTATTATAAACTGATGTCACTTACATATGAACTTATTTGCCAGCCATCAACATAGTTATGATTGATGGCAAGCCACATCTTGTTCACATGTGCAAAACAAGCCTCTTGTCTGCTTTATTGGCTGTGCAAATTCTCGTTGGCTGTGTTCTGCTGTTCTGATTGACAATCCAACAATACCGTTCACTTTTTGCCCTCTGGGTAATTTTGCAAGCTTTTTTGTTGTCTGCTGATTTTTTTCAAAATCAACTTTTTTGAAAAATTCTTTCATGAATACCATCAGAGTGTAAAACAGTTTGGATACAGATCAGGCCCGACATTTAGTCGGGCCTGATCTGGGTCCATTCTGTTTGCAAAGGTTATGAGCAGATGACACTGGTAGGCAATGAGTTAATCCCACACTTATTATTCTTTTTCCATGAAACACAGGGAAACATACTATCAGCAGATGCCAGTAGGAGGCAAAGAGTTAATATGATGTTAAATTGTTACTAATCATAAAGTGTAAACATAAATTCTATATTATAGATGTATTATCATTATGAAAATGAAAATAAAAGAGGTGAATTTTGTTTTTGGAAGCTCCTGCAAGTATGAACACCATAGGTACAGTACATATTAAAAGTGACACTTTTCTGGTGTCATCCATTTTAAGCTGAAACCATGGCAGTCACCCTTTCATAATAAAATTCAGAAAAATGGAAATTCATTTCTTAAATAAAAGTGTATTTAAAGGTACTATAGATAAAAATAGCTATTGAATGCATTACTTAAATTTGAATTCTTTTGTATCTTTATTTGCTGAAAACATCATTATTTGTGTGAGGGTGGGATAAATAGAATCCATCATTGGTGTTCAGTGGGGACAGAAAAATCCCAATCCGAGGGCCGACCGTTCCAGTGGGAAACAAGGCTTGCCGAGTTTCTCACTGAACGGTGGACCCCGGGATTGGGATTTTTCTGGAACCACTGAACACCAATTATCGATTCTTTTTCTCATATACCAATCCGTACGGTACGGTACAATACAGTATAATATATGTTGATGACGTCACTGAGGTCGATGTTTACAGTCAATGACGCGCGCTGTAGCCTACAGCTTGAAACAGTGAATGAACAACGCATTAAACAATGAACAAATGGTAATTTCATCAAAATGGATTTACAAGAAATAGCTTATCAGCCGTGTAAGTATTTTTTTTTATTATTTTTTTTACATCGTCAAGACAAGGCTCCCCATCCCGGTGCATCCCAACACGTCAAATAAGTCAATCGCAATGCACTCAGCATGTTCAAAGCATTGAATAAATGTTTTTAAGTAAAAATACGCAGTTTTACTTTATACCACGTTGAAGGCCGACTTAAATCACTGAAATTATAACATTGAATTTTTTCCTGACTGTCAACAATTCAACTTTCGCTTTCGAAGGAATACAGTTATGCGCCAAAAATGTTATCCCGCATTAGCAACCAGCCGCGTGTGGTCTATCTCATATTAGTTACGCTTATCTCACATGGGTAGCGATGTGGGACAGATTTTTTCCGACAGCGAGTTAACATAGGGATCACTCGATCTTGTATGCCTTGGTATGTGAGAAAGAAAAATCCACCACTTGGGATCATCATTTGTCATCTCTCTGCAAGCCTTGTGATACCAAATGGTGATCCTCAGGACAGATTTTTCTATCCCACCCTCACACTAATGATAGATTCTTTAAATACTCACTTACCATATCTTAAGTTAATTTCCATATTTGAAAAAAAAACTTGTTAACCTTTCTCCTGTTGAATCTGAATTTATCCTTTTTTGAAAACAGTTAAGATCCAGATCAGCTGGCTTCTGACCAAACCATCTGATCAGGATCCACACTGCTTACCACTCTGGTTGAAAATACATGCTTACAACTTGAACGCTGCAGGTTTATCCGATTAAAATTGCTGAGTTGTGTAACACATAAAAGTATTCAGCATGACAGGGGTTTAACACTTTACTCCATAATAACTCCTTTTGACACCTTTGAAATATCATGTATTTGAAAAAAATATGGATAATGGAGCGTTTGCTCCAAAAGAGCAAATGCTCCATTTTCCATAATATTTCAAAAGTATTCAAAACTTGACATAATTTTTTCTAGGGTTTTTTCCAATATTGTCTAAAAATAGAAAATGATGTCATGATCTAAAAATAGCCTATGGAGTAAAGGGTTAAGAGTATCAAAGAAATTACCTTCATTTGTCTGGTAGCTGGTGCTTTCTTAGAATCTTTTGTCACCACTGAAAGAAAGCAAAACTCGCCGTTTGTTGGGTAATATTCAGGGGACAAAAATTTCACTCGCCTACTCGTAATAATGAGTGAAATCTAGAAAGGATGAGTCATTCTTCCCAAAGCACTTGTCCTACAGGACGAGTGCTTTGGAAAGAATTACTCAAGGAAGTCATATTACATATTACTCCCTTATGTTCTTTATTGCATAGGCTTTTAAAGGACAAGTGCATGTGTTTGCAGTACGTATGAAAATTGTAAGTCACTCGTCCTGCAGGACAAGTGCAATATTTAAATATTTTTGTCCCCTGATATTGCATGCTTTTTTATTGTATCAATTTATTGTATCAAACTCACTGTATGTTGGGTAATTTTGCATGCTTTTTTATTGTATCGATTTATTGTATCAAACTCACTGTATGTTGGGTAATTTTGCATGCTTTTTGTCTGCATTTTTTAAAAAATGAAAATAGCTTGTTCAAAATATCTTTCATGAAAACTAACAGGGTGTCAAATGTTTTGGATCCAGATTATTTCTGATGTTTAGTCTGCCCTTATTGTATCGATTTATTGTATCAAACTCACTGTATGTTGGGTAATTTTGCATGCTTTTTGTCTGCATTTTTTAAAAAAAGAAAATAGCTTGTTCAAAATATCTTTCATGAAAACTAACAGGGTGTCAAATGTTTTGGATCCAGATTATTTCTGATGTTTAGTCTGCCCTGACCTTTAGGGCTGGCATGATTAATCCAAATATCCGTTAATTGGTCGATATACAATAGAAAAACGCTTATCGATATGAAAATTCAAAAATCGGTTACTTACATGGATGTCTGTTCATTTATTCAATTAAAATTTAAGTGTAACTGTCTCGTGTGATGTTTTGTTTAGATCGGAAGTGCCTTCTTGTAAACAGTAGAAGAATATAAATTGCTGTTACGAAGTAATAAAAACGCTTTCTCTGCAGGATACACTCAACAGCTGATTGCTAGAAAAGTTAAACTTGTGCTTCTCTGGTTTAAAGTAGCACAAAATTATAAAGTATTTGTCAGATAAACAATCTAGTTTGCAAGGTTTTTTTTTTCTCTGCGGTAAATTTTGTGTCTAGAAGCTTTCAATTGTATCGACGATTTACAGTGGGCCTTATTTTACACAATGATGTTCGTGCCATGCCTACTTGACTTGACTTCTTTTTGTATGACATAACACAGCGTGACAACAACAATGGCCGACTGCGAGCTTAATTGCCAATTAGCAAGTCAATTTTCTACCAATTTTCTACCAATAGAGTGGATAAAGACTTGTTTTGAGCAATGGTGCCAACTTTTAATTAAAATCTATTGTGTTTGAGTAAATAACACACACTACTAAATGTTGCGTAGCAATTTGATGGGGAAATCAATTTCATGGACCATGCAAAAGTTGTCAAAACATTCCAAGACCGTCTTTCAAGTTTTGAGCGATTACTAATCGGTTATAAATCGAAATTCAAGGACCGATTATCAATTAGCATTTTGGCGTCGATTAGCCAGCCATACCGACCTTGGTTATCAGCAGACAACAAAATTGCCACTAGCAGTGAAAAATATTAATAGAAGCCTTTAAAAGATAAAACGTCTGTTTCTTTCAACCAAATGGAACTAAATAATAGTTTCTTTTCATATGACAATGTTGTTATAAATTCTGTGACAAGGATACGCTTTCTATTGAGGCATTGTGATAAAATCAAATTTTAAATGGTCATAAAATATAGAATCTCACATCCATGATTCTTTCTCTAAAAAAATATTCTCTGTAGTTCTCATTTGAAAGACATATGAGCCGCATGTAATGAACATGTGATTTCCAACAATGTGGCATTTTGACAAGTGTTGACTCAGACGAGCCTATGTAGCCTCCTTTTAAGCTTACAAACTGCAAATGCTGTTTGGTCAGTAGCTTAAAATTCAAAGAATATTCAAGCGACTAGCAAAGGCTCTGATCTGTCTGCGTGTATGCCCAGGCTGGTCTGAGCCTTTGCTGGTTGCACATACTATGTTGTTGGAAATCTCATGTCGCGGCTCATATATAAAATTTCAGAAAACCCTTGGTATGAGAAACAGGTTACACCATAGCAAAGTATATTAGAACATTAAAAAAGAAAACCATAAAGGGATTTTTTTTTTACTAAGCTACATATCAAGGACACTGTAAAACACAATATTTGCAGCATAAAATTTGGCTATTTTTAAAGACTGATGTATTTTGAGATGGTTCTTTTGAGTACCCACAACATATGTTTTAGTTGAGAAATAAGAAAATTAATTTTCAGTTACACACTCTTATCTGGAGGCCTGAGTTACACAACACTCAACAGGCCTCATCCCCTCATAAGGATGTTGATCTTTTATGTTTTTTTTCTGTCTTATGTTTGCTATGCCTTTGTGCGCGTCTGTTTATTTCTGCCTTGTAGTCACCTGCTTGGAAAGGGCTGACCTCTTGGCTCTCATTTGTGGTGTCTAACTGTGAGTTTGTTACTTTCCCATTGGTATCCTGGGTCAGGTGGGGTACTTGATTGTATCGATTCCTGATTTTTTGCACCCTAACTTACTTTCAATTCTCCCATATAGTGATAAGTTAGGGTCATAAAGCCATTAGCTAGTGGTAGAATTTTCTAACTCAGAAAATAAATAAAACCCATCCTGCCCCTGATTTCATTGTTGGCATTTTAAAATTTATAACCATAACAAATAATATTGTCTGCTGTTCTGAGCAGAAAGATTGCCTCATTTTTATATTTATTAAAATAACAAAGGAGTACGTGCATTGAGGGGCTATTTTGGTCCCCTCTAGAGCCAAAAACTGAAAATTGCTTTTCACCAATTTCTTTTGCTTGTTTTATTAGAAGAATAACTGAAGTGTTAAATTTCGGCATTTATTTTAGATTTTACCGTTGCTATGGTTACAAAAATGGCTGACAAAGTGGGCTTAAAATAGAGAAATTGCCATTTTGGACTATATTTAAGGCTTTTGGAAACCTATTTTTTAAAAACTAGATATCAGCACAGCCAAATACCAAAAAAACTTTTTAATATGTTGTGTGTCGTGATAATTCTCATCAGCTGTTAAAATATCTTTTTGGTATTTGCTTGTGCTCTATGTTAATTGGTTTGTCAAGCATCTCAAATTTACTCCAAAAATTGTCGATTTCCTGTTTTCAGCCTATTTTGGTGGCCATTTTTGTTACCATAGCAACATTTAAAGATGAATTAATTTGAGAATTTTACACTTTTTATATCGTTCTAATAAACCAATAAGAGCAAGTTAGTTAAAAACGATTTTCATATTTTAGCCTCATAGGGGGGGGGGGGGGGGGGGGGGGGGGGGGCAAAAGAGCCCCTTAATGCACATGCCTCTTTCATGCTCATGTGAGCTGAGTATGAAAAAAGTTTTAAAACATCTTGGCCTAGACATTCTCTAGTCACCTAGTCCTCTACTCACCTTCTCTAAGATCTTTTGCTCTGAGTCTTCCAGGTTCCTGATTTAATACTTGAGAAATAGCATAGGGTGAGTCTAGTTGAGCGGGAAACTTTAAACCCTGATACTCCACCTCCTAAAAATAAAGAGGTTTTAGAACAAAAACATTTATATTTCTTGAACTTGAGAAATAGAATAAGGTGAGTCTGGCTGAGTTAAACACATGGCACTTTACCTCTTGGGCATGAATACATAATTATTTATTACACATTAGTGCCTTGCATTCAAAAATTGGGATTTAAGCCAGTAAAGCAAGGTATCTAAATCATCGAATAAGTCATTTATATTATGAAAAATGAATTGGTGAGCAGGTAAATTATTACTTTTGAAATGGTAATGTGGCTACTTAACAACTTAAGAAAATCACAGGTAAATAAGCCCTTATAGCACCAGTCATGAATGCAGCAGCCAATTTTTGTGATAATTTTCTTGATTGTCTGGGAAAATAAGACAAGACCTTCGAAGCCTTAATTTGTCTCCAAGGGCAGGAACAAAATTGCACCTAAGTCACTCACATACCTGTACTTCATTGGCAAAAGGTGGAATTTTTAAATATTTCATTACACCTACAAGTCATTCACATACCATACTTTATTGGCAAAAAGTGGGAGTTATAATTACTACATTACACCTACAAGTCACTCACATACCTTACTTCATTGGCAAAAGGTGGAAGGTTTAATTATTTCATTACACCTACAAGTCACTCACATACCTGTACATGTACTTCATTGGCAACAGGAAATTTAATTCTGCTTCTTGTCTTCTTTTTATTTCTCGCTCTCTCTACTGGGGTCAAGCTTCTAGGGTCTAATATTGATTCATCATCCACTTGGAAAGAGTACTTGCTCTCCGTTATCTCTCTGTAATAGAACCCAATATAAGAAATTTCACGGAAAATTATATTTTGCCTCTTATGTATACTTTTACCACAACCTCTAAGTAATGACCCTCGATTCATTCGATGCATTTACCGTTACAGTCACGCCTCAAAGTGTGTTGTGGAAGTATACCCTGGAATCTGTGGTCAATTTGACAATTTAGATATCAGAATTCAATATTAATCCATAGGTCCAGATATGCAAACTTTTCGAGTGTAAAATTGTACTAATTTTCTTACCCATCAGTTTAAACATATGTTTTGGGTGCTCAAAAGAACCGTTGGTTGAAAAATAAGAAAATCATTTTGTTAATACACACTCTTATCTGGAGGGATGTTAATCATTTCATAAACACAAAATTCAAGCTGGTTAACAAGTGATCAATCTGTCAAAATATGTGAATCAGTTAAACAAGTAACCAATTTTTCTATCGGCATAATGTATATCAACAAGATCCTATATTGTGGGTGCTTCAATCCATGGATCTTTTTCAATTATTTATTTTTTCATAATTTATTTCAAAAGGAGAGTGATGCATTCCAATTTCTTCTGCAGATCAATGGTGGCTAAATATTCCATTTTAGAGTTTTGGAGGTTATGTTCCTTTTCTTGGAATATGCCCCTCAGAAATGATGTAGGAAGTGATGTATTGCATATCAAAAATTAAAAAACTGGTTTGCATTTTTAATGCTAAATATCACAAAGCAGTAAAATGTCAGGGCAAAATTCATTACAATTAAGGTCCCAAGGTCAAATTCATGATCAACTGACCTGAGCATGACATTTCAACTACTCACAACAACTAAAATGCTGAAAAATATGGACATTTTCTGCTTTTAAACTCTCAGATGTTGTATTAATCCTGCTAATAAATGTTAAAATGACAACAGTTGTTGGCATTTTAACAATTATAAGCAGGATTTATTTCATGGTCAGTTGAGTTAAAAAGTTCAACATTACAAGCTAATGTCTAATAAAACTCAAAGATATCCTACTTGAGTCGGCCAGGTGCTGATGTTCCAGTAAAGGTAGAGACTATTGGTTGTGAGTTATACTGTGATATTACAAGCTAATGTCTAATAAAACTCAAAGATATCCTACTTGAGTAGACCAGGTGCTGATGTTCCAGTAAAGGTAGAGACTATTGGTTGTGAGTTATACTGTGATATTACAAGCTAATGTCTAATAAAACTCAAAGATATCCTACTTGAGTAGACCAGGTGCTGATGTTCCAGTAAAGGTAGAGACTATTGGTTGTGAGTTATACTGTGATATTACAAGCTAATGTCTAATAAAACTCAAAGATATCCTACTTGAGTAGACCAGGTGCTGATGTTCCAGTAAATGTACAGACTATTGGTTGTGAGTTATACTGTGATATTACAAGCTAATGTCTAATAAAACTCAAAGATATCCTACTTGAGTAGACCAGGTGCTGATGTTCCAGTAAAGGTAGAGACTATTGGTTGTGAGTTATACTGTGATATTACAAGCTAATGTCTAATAAAACTCAAAGATATCCTACTTGAGTCGGCCAGGTGCTGATGTTCCAGTAAAGGTAGAGACTATTGGTTGTGAGTTATACTGTGATATTACAAGCTAATGTCTAATAAAACTCAAAGATATCCTACTTGAGTCGGCCAGGTGCTGATGTTCCAGTAAAGGTAGAGACTATTGGTTGTGAGTTATACTGTGATATTACAAGCTAATGTCTAATAAAACTCAAAGATATCCTACTTGAGTAGACCAGGTGCTGATGTTCCAGTAAAGGTAGAGACTATTGGTTGTGAGTTATACTGTGATATTACAAGCTAATGTCTAATAAAACTCAAAGATATCCTACTTGAGTCGGCCAGGTGCTGATGTTCCAGTAAAGGTACAGACTATTGGTTGTGAGTTATACTATATTACAAGCTAATGTCTAATAAAACTCAAAGATATCCTACTTGAGTAGACCAGGTGCTGATGTTCCAGTAAAGGTACAGACTATTGGTTGTGAGTTATACTATATTACAAGCTAATGTCTAATAAAACTCTAAGATATCCTACTTGAGTAGACCTGGTGCTGATGTTCCAGTAAAGGTACAGACTATTGGTTGTGAGTTATACTGCGATATAACAAGCTGGATCCTCATGTAGGCTGTCTGAAATTCTACCGGAGCAAACGTCACTGCTATCTGAGTCTCCTCATTGGCAGGAATAATTCCTGAAATACACAAATATTTACCTTTTTAGTACATTTCTTATACCAATATAGGTCCAGATCAGCAAAGTAGTTGTGTAAAATTTTGATTAATTTTCTTGTCCATAAGTTTTACAACCAGGCAACCACCAAGTTAGCATTTTCTTCCAATGAAACATCTTAAGATTAGCTGTCAATAATATAAAATTGGCTATCTATTATTGTGCACCCTAAACTACACAAAAACCTGTTTATTTCTATATGCTCATTACACTGAAACATAAAAAAAACAGTTGAGAAGTTTGAGGAGAAATGGTTATGGTGAAAAACATTCATTTATTGAATTGACACATACGTTGTAGGTGCACATTGGAATTGACTAATGAGGCAATTCCAATGTGTACCAACAACGTATGTTACTAAATTGAAGGAAACCTATTTTGAAATATGCATTTATAAAGAATCATGTCAATTAGCTTTGCCACTTTAAAACATCTTATTCTAATTTATTAAAATACCTGTCACTATATGGCAAATTGTTTATAAATTAACATGACGGCTATATCACCAAATTTAATTTCATGTATTATGCTTTTGCTAAGATGGTACTTGCAAGGTTGTAACAGGAGTTTTTGAGTGCCCAAAACAACCAAAACAATTCATTGGCACAAATTCTTTCATTGGGACAAATTCTTTTGAGTACCTACAACATATGTTTTGGTTGAGAAATAAGAATTTCAATATCAGTGGCCAAGACTGCTGTCCATTCAAAGGCAATGATTCTGGTATTGTTGCTCTCATTGTGTGTGGGTTTTTTATGTTGGGGCCTTGTTTTGCTTTGTGGTTCTTTATGCTCTTTTTAGTTAAGCACTCATCTTGCTGAGGAAGAGAGAGCTGGCTACTTCAATTTAAATGTGTTGTGGTTGTTTGCGTCTCTTCCTCACAGTGCTGTAGGTTGATCTGCAGACTGTGGTTGTGGCATTTCCTGGTCATACCCACTTACTTTTTTCTATCATAGGGTGGACAGAAAATCTTTCCTTAATAAATATGTCACCTAACTCACCTGTCATTGGATCAACAGTGAAGGATTGGTGAGGTTGTAAATATGTCACCTAACTCACCTATCATTGGATCAACAGTGAAGGATTGGTGAGGTTGTAAATATGTCACCTAACTCACCTGTCATCGGATAAACAGTGAAGGATTGGTGAGGGTGTAAATATGTCACCTAACTCACCCGTCATTGGATCAACAGAGAAAGATTAGTGAGGTTGTGAATATGTCACCTTGCTCATCTGTTATTGGATAAACAGTGAAGGATTGGTGAGGTCGTAAATATGTCACCTAACTCATCTGTCATTTGATCAACAGTGAAGGATTGGTGAGGTTGTAAAAATGTCACCTTACTCACCTGTCATTGGATCAACAGTGAAGGATTGGTGAGGTTGTAAATATGTCACCTAACTCACCTGTCATTGGATAAACAGTGAAGTATTGGTGAGGTTGTAAATATGTCACCTAACTCACCCATCATAGGATCAACAGTGAAGGATTGGTGAGGTTGTAAATATGTAACCTAACTCACCTGTCATTGGATCAACAGTGAAGGATTGGTGAGGTTGTAAACATGTCACCTAACTCACCTGTCATTGGATAAACAGTGAAGGATTGGTGAGATTGTAAATATGTCACCTAACTCATCCATCATTGGATCAACAGTGAAGGATTGGTGAGGTTGTAAATATGTCACCTTACTCATGGGTTATTGGATCAACAGTGAAGGATTGGTGAGGTTGTAAATATGTCACCTTACTCACCTGTCATTGGATCAACAGTGAAGGATTGATGAGGTTGTAAATATGTCACCTAACTCATCTGTTATTGGATCAACAGTGAAGGATTGGTGAGGTTCTAAATATGTCACCTAACTCACCTGTCATTGGATCAACAGTGAAGGATAGGTGAGGTCGTAAATATGTCACCTTACTCACCTGTCATTGGATCAACAGTGAAGGATTGGTGAGGTTCTAAATATGTCACCTAACTCACCTGTCATTGGATCAACAGTGAAGGATAGGTGAGGTCGTAAATATGTCACCTTACTCACCTGTCATTGGATCAACAGTGAAGGAATGGTGAGGTTATAAATATGTCACCTTACTCACCTGTCATTGAATAAACAGTGAAGGATTGGTGAGGTTGTAATTATGTCACCTAACTCACGCATCATTGGATCAACAGTGAAGGATTGGTGAGGTGTTAAATATGTCACCTAACTAACCTGTCATTGGATCAACAGTGAAGGATTGGTGAGGTTGTAAATATGTCACCTAACTCACCTGTCATTGGATCAACAGTGAAGGATTGGTGAGGTCGTAAATATGTCACCTTACTCATCTGTTATTGGATAAACAGTGGAGGATTGTTGAGGTTGAAATATGTCACCTAACTCACCTGTCATTGGATCAACAGTGAAGGATTGGTTAGGTTGTAAATATGTCACCTAACTCATCCGTCATTGGATCAACAGTGAAGGATTGATGAGGTTGTAAATATGTCACCTAACTCATCTGTCATTGGATCAACAGTGAAGGATTGGTGAGGTTTTAAATATGTCACCTAACTCACCTGTCATTGGATCAACAGTGAAGGATTGGTGAGGTTGTAAATATGTCACCTAACTCACCTGTCATTGGATAAACAGTGAAGGATTTGTGAGGTTGTAAATATGTAACCTAACTCACCTGTCATTGGATCAACAGTGAAGGATTGGTGAGGTTGTAAACATGTCACCTAACTCATCTGTTACTGGATAAACAGTGAAGGATTGGTGAGGTTGTAAATATGTCACCTTACTCACCTGTCATTGGATCAACAGTGAATGATTGGTGAGGTTGTAAATATGTCACCTAACTCATCTGTTATTGGATCAACAGTGAAGGATTGGTGAGGTTCTAAATATGTCACCTAACTCACCTGTCATTGGATCAACAGTGAAGGATAGGTGAGGTCGTAAATATGTCACCTAACTCACCTGTCATTGGATCAACAGTGAAGGATTGATGAGGTTGTAAATATGTCACCTAACTCATCTGTCATTGGATCAACAGTGAAGGATTGGTGAGGATTTAAATATGTCACCTAACTCACCTGTCATTGGATCAACAGTGAAGGATTGTTGAGGTTGTAAATATGTCACCTAACTCACCTGTCATTGGATAAACAGTGAAGGATTGGTGAGGTTGTAAATATGTCACCTAACTCACCCGTCATTGGATCAACATTGAAGGATTGGTGAGGTCATAAATATGTCACCTTACTCATCTGTTACTGGATAAACAGTGAAGGATTGATGAGGTTGTAAATATGTCACCTTACTCACCTGTCATTGGATCAACAGTGAAGGATTGGTGAGGTTGTAAATATGTCACCTAACTCATCTGTTATTGGATCAACAGTGAAGGATTGGTGAGGTTCTAAATATGTCACCTAACTCACCTGTCATTGGATCAACAGTGAAGGATAGGTGAGGTCGTAAATATGTCACCTAACTCACCTGTCATTGGATCAACAGTGAAGGATTGGTGAGGTTGTAAATATGTCACCTTACTCATCTGTTATTGGATAAACAGTGAAGGATTGGTGAGGTTGTAAATATGTCACCTTACTCACCTGTCATTGGATAAACAGTGAACGATTGGTGAGGTTGTAAATATGTCACCTTACTTACCTGTCATTGGATCAACAGTGAAGGATTGGTGAGGTTGTAAATATGTCAGTTGATACTCAAAATCTATTGGTGCATCACACTTTAATGGAAATACTTTTGTTAATCTGAAATACAGAAAAAAAACACATTCCACAGATCATATAAGAATTTCTAGCGAAAAGGCGGGCTATTTCCCTAAATAAGACGTTCATTTTATTTTGTTGAAATAACGACTGGAGACACTAGGCACACTAAACAAATACATATACATACGAGCCGTCTATGTACCCTTGCCTGCTAGTTGGTATATTTTAAACGAATTTTCCTAAATGCATGTAATATATCTACAGTCGACTCTCGTTAACTCAACTATGCATAACTCAATACTATCACTTATCTCGACCTGACGGCCCGGTCCCGGTATTTCCCCTATATATTATTGCAATTCTACAACGTTTATCTCGACAACGGCTAAGTCAATAAAACTGATAACTCGTTACGAAAAACTGGTCCCGCTGATCAATTTTAGTGTATTTTACAACGCCTAACTCGATTCCATTTCATAAGAAATTACCTTTTTATCTGAATGTGTCTCCAATTAATCAACCGCTTTCAACGTTAATTATCCCCATTAAAACCACCATTTGTTTGATCACTTGGTCCACGTGTGTGACACGTGCAATTGTAAATGAGTGTGTTGAATATGTATAATTACATAATTGACCGCGGTCGCCAAATTCTATTGATCTATTGTGGTACAACTTCAAAGCGGCTACATGAGCTAAGGTGTCATATTTGAGCAATCTCTGTCCGATGACTGCTCGTTTTAAATAAGGCCAAAGTATAGTTTAATTGTTTCTCAGCCAATTTATTTATTTTGAAAACAGACTTGTGCGTTTAAGGCTATTTTCGGACATTGGTCATGTCATGACCAAAAAAGATTAGGATGGCACATCAAGCCGACGAAAATTAAAACGTGCATGTACACTGTTGGTGCTTAAAATATGACGACTTACGGAAGGGAAAAATCTGCGACCGCGGGACCAGTTGCAGACTGAAAACGCTATGTTTATTTTATTTTGTCTTAGAAAGTGAAAAAATAGTCATAATGTCAGGACTGTAGCGGTACCTGAGAAATTCTAATGTTTCAATTTCAAATGTCAATTGATTCTTGGGTCAATTCATTCTGTAGTTTATTAATGAAATAGCTCCGTATAACGATCTATTAATAGACGAGTTGAACGTGAATTATTTCGCCCCAAAATGGTAGGTATACGTCATGATTTGGTTACCTGGAACTACTGATAACTCGACATATTTTGCCCAGTCCCTTGAAATTCTAGGTATCTAGAGTAGACTGTAATTCGTTTTGAATGAGAATTTATTTTGATCATCAACTGTGCTCGCTATGCAGTAACATGTTTGGGGAAATATAGCGTTAAACTAAGGTAAACAAATGTCTTACATTTATCACGATAGAGTATATTATATATATTTATACAGTTGATGTACAATAAAAACGACCAACTTGCAAAGTGGTCTATTTTTGTCAAATGATTGATGTCTTCTTTCGCGTATACAACCCCTTTCCCCCCCTAGACCCAAGACGCCCTTTATACATGTTGTAAATTTATATAATGACGTTCAATTGTCCAAAGGGCATCTTGGGTCTCAGGGGGGGGAAAGCATCTAAAAACAAACTGAATGACACCAGTTTCATCTTTTCAATGACAAATATCACGATTTTCAGTTTAATTCGTAAGCATGCGCAGAAGGAATACTGCAAAGTTTTGGAAACGAGGGGCATTTATATCCTTAATTATTTAGTACTTTTACTTTTTCAAAACCTATAATGGAATTACAAATATTCTGGTCTAAACGACACCCAGTATAAGGACGTAAAATGAGGGGTTGGAGTAGAAAGCGCAAGTTTTCAAGGCTTTGTAAATGATGAATCGCTTTGAAACGTATTTTGATGCTAACTATACATACTATACTACCCAAACAGATGAATTTTAAAATCATTAGTGCTATTTGAAAATTTAGCTTTTGTAATCATGTAAACTAGGGAAAATATACGCCTTATCGCTAGAGCTTCTTTAGCCATGACATGTGATTTTCAACAAGATTGGCGTAGCACCCATTACGCAGGTTACCCACATGCTTAATGAAAATAGTAACATTCAAGGGAGGTCACTTTATGAGATAAAAGTGATTTTCCATACAATAAGGAACTAGGAGCAAATTCTTTCCTTTAAGAGAAGTTCCAATTTTGAAAAAGGACGCAATTGAAGAGAATCACTGCTTGATCAGGTAGTCTCCCTTTGATGCGAGTAGCTTTTTCAGTGTTCTGGCTACGCTCTTGTTAGCCGTGACATGTGATTTCCAACAATGTGGCATTTTGACAAGTGTAGACTCAGACGAGCCTGTGCAGCCCCTTTTTAAGCTTAGAAACTCCAAATGGTGTTCAGTCAGTAGCCTAACAGTCATAGAATATTCTAGCGACTAGCAAAGGCTCTGATCAGACTGCACATATGCGCAGACTGGTCTGAGCCTTTGCTGGTCGCACATACCACATTGTTGGAAATCTCATGTTGCGGCTCAATTATGATGCTTATTTTTGAATGTTTATTATTAACTCTTTGCATGCTGGGTAATTTTCCATGCTTTTTTTGTCGTCTGCTGACTTTTTTTCAAATTTAAAGTTTTCAGAAAATTCTTTCAGAAACACTATCAGAGTGTCAAACAGTTTGGATCTAGATCAGGACCGACTTTCCGGTTATCAGCAGACGACAAAAGTCGCTGCTAACAAAGAAAGAGTTAATTTAGCCTGATCAATGTCAGGGTAGAAGATATTCATATAAATTACAAAACACCATGAAAGTTTTCCAATTTAATTCATGTAGTCTGATCAACACAAATAATAGTAAGTGAGAATGATCAGGAAATACCACAATCACGAACTGCAGACTAACCCATGGCACTGCGAGGAAGAGCCACACAACAATCACGAGACACCAGGAAGACAAACTATGCAAAGCAACCAGCTCTCTCTTCCCCATCAAGATGATTGCAAAACTAGAAAGGACATGAAGTAACATACAACAAAACATAGAACAATTACAGACTCCCACAATGGGAGAAACAATACACAACAAGTCTACAACAACAGAACCACAGCCTTAGAACTGACAGCAGCCTAAGCCACCTAGGGGCTAGAATGCATTTTACTGGTACCAAATCTTTGCCCTAGATTCTACTGTTGTTGAAGTGCAACTAAGCCTTCTAACTATTGCAATGTATCATCATGGAGAAACACTCTAATCAAATTAACACACTATGGTGAAACAAAGAAAAGGGCTCAATAATATTGTTTCTAGTCAAGAAAGTATATGATGAAAATACTTGGTATCCTTTAAAGAGCCAATCACAAGTGCAGCAGACAGCAACATTTTGGGATATCTTGATTTTTGAGAAGAAAAAAAAGATGTTATATCTCATGTGAATAGTCTGCTGCCAGTCATCTCACATTTAATATCAAATAGTTTTAAGTTTTGAAAGGCAACTACAAAATTTGAAAATAGCATCTGCTAAAATTTTTAGCCGACGCTTTAAGAATTTAGACTCTAGTCATTGCAGATGAGCAAGATTGTATGAAATATTTTACTAACAGAAATCCCTTAAAAATTTCCCCCAATTCACAATGGTTGTCATCTGATTTTTCTTCTGGTGATCTACTTTGGTAGCCTATATTGCAAACACTACATGGAGTATGAACCTAGATCATACTGCTCACTTCAAAACAGTCTGATCAGGGTTCAAAGGGCTTTATTTCATGATAAAAGTAGTCTGGAATGGGTTTGAATTTATGCAGTAGATGTAATAAGCAGACAACATTTTTCGAACAAAAAAAAAAGAAGTTAAAATGAAGTCCCTTTAAAAATTAACCCTTTGTATATGGGAAACCCCTAAACAGGTACTTTTACAAACAGTGAAGACCCAGATGAAATGCCCCATAATGTGGCATTATATCAGGGTCTACACTGTTTGTTAAGGTAAAAAAGATTTTACAATACAATACAATATTTTTCAAAAATTATAACCTGACACCCCTAGATATATACAATGGAATATGCCAAGTTTATTGTATCAACCCAGAAGGAAGAATCCATTAGTATAGAAAGGATTAATCAATAGATCCATCCATCATCCGATGCAAGTTTCATGGCTGTAGCTCTTTAAAAATAAATAATATATGAGCTTTCCTATAAATACAAGATATGCATGACAGATGAATGAGCCGAAAGCCCCTTCAACTTTTCATAATTTGGGGCCCATTCTAACACACCGCGCCTATATAGCCAATGGTTGTACTCAGTGATTTATTGGTTGATAAATCACTGCACATACTGGGCATGGACCGGGGTGATGTAATTTGATCACCAGTTTGATTTTCATGACGCCATCTATCACATACTGCATTGTAACGATGACAGTAGACAACGTAACGTCATTTTTACAACTATTGAAAGTTCAACATGTACGTAAAAATACGCGTTTCAGTCCAAACAAGAGATGCGGGAAATTCTTACAGTCTGTAAAGATGGCGGAATCATTATAGACTTTGAAGGATTCGTTTATGTTTTTAATCTTTTTGTGTGCTAGAATCAAAATAAATTCGCACTGGCAGTGATTTGTTTCTTAATATATCACTGTCTGTTGGTCAGTCGTACGTGGATAAATCATTTGCGCTTCACGCTCATGAATTATTCACTTTAACGACTGACCTCCAGCCAGTGATATATTAAGCAACAGATCACTGCAAGCGTGAATCTATTTGAGCCATGGCATGAGATTTCCAATAGTGTGGTATGTGTGACCAGCAAAGCCTCAGATAAGTCTGCGCATACGCGCAGTCTGATCAGAGCCTTTGCTTGTCGCTTGAGTATTCTATGAGTATTAGGCTACTGACTGAACAGTGTTTGGAGCTTCTAAGCTTAAAGGGATGCTGCACAGGCTTTTCTGAGGCTAGGCTTGTCAAAATGCCACGTTGTTGGAAATCATGTGTCATGGCTCATTTCTTAAATAAAACCCAATGTACTTACTTGTGGCCCACAGGCACAGGTGGAAAGTTGAACAATTGTGGAAAATCTTTTGTTGTCATCACTGGGTAGGCATGTATTGGAATGATTAGGTTGTCCTCACCCTGAAAATACAAACAAAAATCTAGTTTCAACTTTTTTTTCTCACACTTTCCACATGTCTATTATCAGCTGCAACAAGCTGCCATCTTAATGTACATGAATTGTTTAAGGGATACGTGCATTAACCCTTAATAAGCCAATTGCAACAAAAGTCGTCTGCTTTTCTCATCTGCTGAAATGTTTAAGAAGCCTCTATGACAAACAGTGTGGACCCAGATCAGACTGCTCCTATAGGAGCAGTCTGTTCTGGGTCCACACTGTTTGCTTCTATACTTAAATTTGTCATTAATGTTTGGCAATTATTTGCAGCAGATGACATTTTCAGATGCATTTTTTCTTGACGCTTTAAGGGTTGAGGGGCTAGTTTTGCCCCCTCTAGAGCCAAAAACTGAAAATTGCTTGTCACCAATTTCTTTTGATTGTTTTTTTAGAAGAATGACTGAAGTGTAAAATTTCAGCATTTCTTTCAATTTTACCGTTGCTATGGTAACAAAAATGGCCGACAAATTAGGCTTAAAACAAGAAACGAGAAATTGCAATTTTGGACCAAATTTAAGGCTTTTGGAGACCCATTTTTTAAAAATTAGATATCAGCACAGCTAAATACCAAAAAAATCCTTTTAATATGCTGTATGCAATGCTAATTCTCATCTTCTTTTAAAATATCTTTTTGGTATTTGCTTAATATCTATGTTAATTTCTCTGTCAAACCTCTCAATTTTGCTCCAAATTAAATGGTCAATTTCCTATTTTCAGCCTATTTTGGCGGCCATTTTTTGTACCCATAGCAACGGTAAAAGTCAAAGTAATTTGGGACTTTTACACTTTGGTTATTGTTCTAATAAACTAATAAGAACAAATTCAGGGTGGGTAGTCACGTGGTTTCTGTTAGGATACACTGTACGGAAAAATGGCGGACTTCTTTCCACACCGATGTTTTAAGCAAAAGTAAGTAGATATTTCTGCGTGTTTTTTCATCTTTACACAGAAAGTTATACACCATTTTCCAGCCCCCATTTTTCCCGATCTAACGATGCCAGGATAGCCTCATAAAGCTTCTTACTTTGAGTACAGACTCTGTCACAAAATTTTTAGCGGCGAAGATCGGGCCTGAATTTGGAAATAAGCTGTACGGACAACATTTGTGACAGAGTTAGTACTCAAAGTAAGAAGCTTAAAGATTCTATCCTGGTAGCGTTTGATACGGGAAAATGTGGGCTGGAAAATGGTGTATAACTTTCTGGGTATAGATGAGAAAACATAGAGAAATCTACCTACATTCGATCAGAATGTCCGTACAGTGTATTCGAACATCCGTACAGTGTATCCAAGCAAAAACCACGTGACTACCCACCCTGAAATTGGTGAAAAACAATTTTTATATTTTAGCCTCATAGGTGGGCCAAAAAAGCCTCTCGATTCATGTACCCCTTTCATTTTTGAACTACAAATACTAGGGGGCCTGTTTTGACAAATACTTGATGTCAATCTGTCACTGCTTCTGCAATCTGCATCACATTTATATGCTCCCTCAACTCATATTTTAGCTTGAAAATTATGAAGAATTGCCTCTCAAGTCTCTGCGGGGCCCTTAGATTGACAATATGCAGAAGATGAATTTGATAAGAGTAAGTGAGACTTATCTTGGTAAAATGAAGCTTAATTCTAGTTTCCTTGATTGCAATTTCCCCGATGGGCTCACACACCCAACCACAACCCATATAAAAAATTCTTCATAATTCTCCTTTGATAAGAAACTGCTTCTAGAACTAAGAATTTTCAACAGTTTTGTTTGCTCTTTAAAATGCTAAACAGGTCAGCTGCTAGATGCAGCGTCATCTGTTTAAAATGTTAAATTCTGTCATTTCAAAATTTCAAACACTTTTCTTTTTCTGTTTATCTCAAATAAAATACTGGTGATCAGGGCTGGAATTTGTAAAATGCTGGTTAGGATAGCAAACAGGGAAGACCCAGATCAGACGACTGCTTCCAATGAAGCAGTCTGATCTGGGTCTGCATTGTTTGTCTATTCCATTTTGATAAAAAACTAGAGTTTGAAAATTTAGAAGATATACCGTATGGACACTTACTGGGCAGTTGATTCTGATGTAGTACCAACATTCATTGGGTGTGAACTCTATCTTGTAAAATGCATGTTAGGATAGTGAACAGGGAAGATCCAGATCAGACTGCTTCTAATGAAGCAGTCTGATCTGGGTCTGCACTGTTTGCCTATGCATTCTTGGTAGCCAAGTAGCCGGCACTTAAGCCTTTATTGAAGGAGTTTCATTCACAAAAATAAGTGAAATAGATACATTTTGCACTAAAGCAGCCGGCTCCTTAGCTCAAAGTTGCAGGTGGAAATTGCAGGCCACTGGGGAATGTGGAGAACATTGCTTGTGTTTGAAATTTTAGAAGATATACCATATGGAAACTTACTGGGCAGTTGATTCTGATGCAGTCATAGTAGTACCGCCATTCATCGGGTGTGAACTCTATCTTGCATTCCAGTGTTAATCCAGGTACCAGTCGTTCCTGGAAAGTATTAAATGAAAAATAAATAATTAATTAAAATAATAATCAAGAAAAACAAGGCAAATTCGACGAATTTATATCCCCCGACGAAGGGTTATTTTAGAGAAACATGTAAATCACAAAACATAAATCCCATTTTTCTAATCCTTAGTTCACCTACAGTATCATTCAGATCATAACAAATGCCTGTCAAGTATGTTTTAGTGCTTAGTTCAATAAAAAATATACTTACATCTGCACAATTTCAATATCTGACCTTTAAACCCAGCCTCAGAGGTCAAGATTGTGTGTAAATTCAAAGTGTTACCTTGCATGTAGGTCTACACTTCTTCCACTTTACTTTGATATGCAACATGACCACTTTTAGTAAAGAACAAAAAATGACCTTTTGACCCCACCCCAGGGGTCGTTGGTGTGTGTAATGACAGCATACTTGCTTTCATGGTGCTCTGTGCTCAATTCCCTTTAATTTGATATGCAACATGACTACTTCCAGTAAAAGATATAGTTTGACCTTTTGACCCCACCCCCTGGGTCAAGGGTGTGTCTGTGGGCAAAATATTTGCTACCATGTTGCTGCCAGCGTCCTCAGCTTTAATTTGATATGCAACATGACTACTTTCAGAAAAATATACAGTTTGACCTTTTGACCCCACCCCCTAGGTCAAGGGTGTGTCTGTGGGCAAAGTATTTGCTACCATGTTGCTGCCAGCGTCGTCAGCTTAAATTTGATATGCAACATGACCATATTCTGAAAAAGTTTAATTTTGGCCTCAGCTCCACCCCCTAAGTCCACCCAAGGGGCTCGGACCCAGGCCTTCAAACTAAAATCCCGTTTGATATGTTTCATATCTATTGCTGCCCTGCCTGCATGCAAAATTTCAACAAAAGATATTAATAATTATCTTAGTTATTGCGAAATTTAAATATTTGACCTTTGACCCCTTAGGTGGGGTCAAACGGGGTGGGATAAAACTTTGACACTGCCATTCTTATCTACAGGCACTTGGCAATCATGGTCTATAGCGAGAAGTTGTTAAATATAATCGCTTTGATGAAATGTGAAGATCATCACACAAAAAAGCTAATAACGGTTTTGCCTTATAATTGCCTATACTTAAACAAGGGCAATAACTCAAGTGTTAAGGGATCGATTTTAACCAAACTTATAGGATATCCAGAGTCCATGGTACTTATCATTTGTACCAAGAATGAATTCAATCTGACCAATAGGTACTGAGATATGGTTCCGGACAGACAAAAAGTGCGGACGGACGGAATGGACGGACGACGCCAAAACTATATCCCTCCGACTTCGTCGGGGGATAATTAAACAAAGGTAAAAAGATATACTGCATGATTATGGGGAGTGAGGACAAATTTACTCATTATGAAGAGTTTTGACAATTCCTTTCTGTAAGCAAGGAAAGAATTAAGCAACATGTACATTGTATTATGAAAGTTTCCCTATTATTTAGACAGCTAGACCTGTTTAATGGCATTAATCCTGAAGGAACAGTCTGATCAGGGCTTACACTGTTTGCCATTTCCCACACCTCATTAGTTTTTAATATGTTCTAAAAGGAAAAGTAGGGTAAAAACAGAAGTCAATTTGCCTACTAGTGTTGTCTGCTGATAACCTTTGCAAACAATTTGAACCCAGATCAGGTCCGATAAAACATCGGGCCTGATCTGGATCCAAATTTTTTAGCACTCTGACTCTGATGGTATTCCTGAAAGAATTTTTCGAAAAAGTTGATCATGAAAAAAAATCAGCAGACGACAAAAAAGCAGGCAAAAAAATTACCAAGAAGGCAAAGAGTTAAGGTGTCCAAATATTTAAGGTAAATACAGAATGAAAAATAAATATAAAATACCTGTGTTTAGGGCAACCGGACCCTACCTAAATTTCCTGGTGAAACCTAGAATTTTTTCAGGTTTTCTGGAAAAAATATATACTTTTATGCATTTTGAAATGCCTTTCAAAATGCATAAAACAATTATTTAAAATTATATTTTTTTCCAGAAAAAAAAATGTGTGCCTACTCTACATGTACCTAAACTTTTCAGATCCATTACCCGAAACATACTTATTTTTTTTTTATTTAGACTAATATTAATTTTCTTTTCATTTAACAAAATAAACATATGTTGTGGGTGCTCAAAAAAGGTCAAAAATTGAGACAGTTCTTTTGAGCATCCAAAACAAATGTTATAGCTGATGAATAAGAAAATATTCTTGATTTTATTTTCAAAAATGTTGTGTATCTAGACCTTTGTGGGGGTCTGAATACTTACACTCTTCTGGTACTTGATGTAGAAATGTTTGGTCTGAGGTGGTATGATATGCATTCTGATCACTTCTGTGGACACATTGACAATACTTAGAGACAGTGTACTCTTCTCATCCAGCTCAAAACCACCAAAATGTAACACCGCTGGTTTAGCCATAACCATGGAATTTTTGGCAATCTTGGTGTAAATTTCTGGAAACAAATGAAAAATAATATGATATGGGCCATTGTTGCAATGCAAGAAAACATGATATGAAAAAAAGGCCCAAAGTAGCCTGCACATTCCTGTAGTCTTATCAGAACCTTTGTCATTTGCTTTCCAGAGAGTATAATATAATCATCTGAACTTTCTCTATAGATGAAATTTTTTAACCCTTAAAGTACCAAGAAAAAAAATGCATCTGAAAATGTCGTCTGCTAAAGTCGTCTGCTGCAAATAATTGCCTATCATTACTGACGAATTAAGTGTAGATGCAAACAGCGTGGACCCAGAACAGACTGCTCCTATAGGAGCAGTCTGATCTGTGTCCACACTGTTTGCCACAGAGGCTTCTTAGACATTTCAGCAGACGAGAAAAGCACTTTTGTTGTGATTGGCGCATTAAGGGTTAGCCACTTTCTGCAGCTGAGCAGCCTGCTTTGAGCACTAATATTAAAGTAGCTAGAAAACCCAAAAGACAGTTTTCTCCCGACAAGACCCATATCAGAGGAAGCACCTAAAGAACACCACAACAATGTTTCATGGATTCCCCAGGGACCAAGCTGGCCCAGAATTTTAGGGAGAAGTGACTTCTCCCTGCAGGAAAATTAGGGAGAAGTGACAGTCAGATAGGGAGAAGTTATAGCGCAAAATAACGGCATTTTCTGTCAATTTAGAAGCAAATTAGCCATTACACATACTATTGCCATTTAATGGAAGTAGAAACACGATGCAGTGGTAGTAGATTGTCAGATAATGTCACCGCAGCTTGCATTTGTGTGGTGACAGAATGAAAATGAGTCTCCCTAAAAAAAAAAAAAAAAAAAAATTTTTTTTTTAGGGAGACTCCCACTTCTCCCTGGGTCCCATTTAGGGCAAAATTTCGGCCCCTAGGGTGACTATTTCGCCCTAGTCGCCCCCTAGCTTAATCCCTGTTCCCTAACAGTCTCTGTGATTAAATACTCTTGAGCTCTTGACATGTTGATGGATTGTCAATCATTTGAGAAACATATTTCCTATCTATCTATCTCTTGTTACTGTATATCAACTATTACATAAGATATCAGTACAGTCTCAGCTGACAGATGATAAGATCAAAATTTATTTTATATATATTTAAGTTTGAAATCTTACGACACTCAACTATAGAAGACATCGAATGGATAAGATTCAGACTTTCAAAATAATAAACAACATTGATGATA
Organism: Loripinus fragilis; assembly: GCA_964019695.1. NCBI lineage: Eukaryota > Metazoa > Mollusca > Bivalvia > Lucinida > Lucinidae > Loripinus > Loripinus fragilis. Next base: position 13,944,005 of record OZ026527.1, read on the forward strand.
TTAAAATGGACGAACTCTTTGAATTCTTGACTCGACTACACGAGGCCATAGTTTGAAATTGAAAATGCCCAGTGTTGAAATCATTTAGAATGAAGTTCAACTCATTTTGCATCAGAGCTTTAGATAAGTGGAATAACTTGACAGAGGACATCGTGAAATCTTCTACAGTGCTTAGTTTCAAGACAATGTATGACAGATATATATTGGGGATCAGAAATACCATACTGGAGATATTTACTAGTGATATTATATTTAATATCTACAATTAGAGTTCTTATTAAAGATATATGCTGCCTATACACATGTAAGGAACCTGGTTTTTCATAAAGCTTATACTTGTCCAAACATGGAAGTGCTATGAACTATCAGATCTGCTTATTGGCTCAATGTTTTATCACAAGGGAAAAGGGTACCAGTCAGTTGGCTCTGGTTGGTTAAGTGATTTTGTATTATTCCAATTCATGATGAGTGGGGAGTGATGATCATTAGGGGTTATGGTAGTAGTAGAAAGCGTGGTAGCTCAGTGGTTAGCGCACTTGCCTCTGGTGCTAGAGGTCCCAGGTTTGATCCTCCTCGTGGCAAGGAAAATTTTGGAGTCTGAACACGGTTTCTCTAGTGTCATTTGCAGGGATGACACTAGATAATGCATTGATAAGTTAGGGGTCTTTCATGCAAACCAAATATCTATGTGTCTTGATCCACATCTGAATTAAGGGTGAGGTTGGCGCCGTTAAACCCGTTTAAGCTCTCCAGTAAAATATTTTACTGACCGTTCCAAGGCGGTACTTCTTTTGTGGATCTTTTATGTTTTTGTTCTGTCTTGTGTTTGCTATGTCTTTGTGCGCGTCTGTTTATATGTGCTTTGTGGTCACCTGCTGGGAAAGGGCTGACCTCTTGGCTCTGTTTGGGGTGTCTTCTGTGAGTTTGTCACTTTCCCATTGGTATCCTGGGTCAGGTGTGGTACTTGATTGTATCAATTCCTGATCTTTGCACCTTTCCTTACTTTAAATGAAATGTATGTGTGGTTCCTGTTGCCTACCTACCCTAATTTTTTTAACCCTACCCTAAACATTAAAATGGTCTTTGCAGAAAAAATACCTAAAATGGGCACTTTTTCAGATTTTGTCACTATTTTCTTTGTTAATGTTATAACAAAATTTAATAATTTCCCTACCTACCTACCCTAAATTTCGTTGGTATGCAACAGGAACCACACATATATTTCATTTAGGCCTAAGTGAGTAGTGACAGTGCCATTCCTAACAGCCTTGCTGTTGGGTTAACTCTTTAGCGACATGGTTAGAGTGGTGGACTGTCACGAAGGAGTTCTGGATTCGAAACCTGGCGGACCCAAAGTTTGTTCCCTTTGGAATTGCTTTAATGGTGTCAGAAGTGTTTGACAAGCTCATGCATGTAACGGCTGGGGCGGCCTCTGAGAGTGAGAGCGGTAGCGGGCTATGCTCCGTTGTATGTCTGTAGGAACGGTTGATGCCAAGCTCTCAAAAAGTAAAAACGGGGAAGAGTGTAGTGACAGTGCCATTCCTAACAGCCTCGCTGTTGAGTTAACTCTTTAGCGACATGGTTAGAGTGGTCGACTGTCAGGCAGGAGTTCTGGGTACGAATCCTGGCAGACCCACAGATTTTTCCCTTTGGAATTGCTTTAATGGTGTCAGAAGTAATTCTGTAACGCCTGGGCAGCCTCTGAGAGTGAGAGTGGTAGCGGGCTATACTCTGTTGTATGTCTGTAGGAACGGTTGATGCCTGGCTCTGAAGAAATAATAGAGGGAGAGTGTAGTGACAGTGCCATTCCTAACAGCCTCACTGTTGGGTTAACTCTTTAGCGACATGGTTAGAGTGGTCGACTGTCACGCAGGAGTTCTGGGTTCGAATCCTGGCGGACCCAAAGTTTTTTTCCCTTTGGAATTTCTTTAAGTGCATTGTCCTTCGGATAAGGACGTTAACAGAAGTTCCCCTGTGCAGGGAAAGTCAACCCTTGTGCAGGTTAAAGAACCCTCCCTTACGGAAAAAAATGCACTGCCGCGAACAATTTTCGCGAACAGCTAGCGAATACTCTGCGATTGTTCGGTAAACATAACCTTATATGGCTGACCATTATTCGCGGAATGTTCGCGAGATGTTCACTTTTCACATGCAAATTAGGTCTGCGGCGAATACTTTGAGTTAACAGCCTGTGAATATTCAGCGAATATGTGGCGAACATGATTCAAAACAACAAATGAAATATGCAGCCAATATCCCGCAAACATTCTGCGAATATGGGACGAACATGCATTTAAATATGTAAATTAAATATGCAGCGAATATGTGGTGAACAATAATTGCGACTATCCTGCGAAGAAGCAGCAATCAATAGCAACACCATTCGAGAACAATCAAAAGGTATCAACTCAAACATCATAGGAACAGAAAAACACATGAGAAGAGATTACATACCGTTAAAAGACTTCTCAACATTTTGTCATTTTCGCATCATGGCAATTATGACAGCCATTTAATTGAAGAGTTTTAAGGGGAGATAATTTTGAATCTATCTCTCCAGTAAAAAAATTAGATCTTTAGACTGAGAGCTATATGAGTTGAAGTTCTTTAGATGAATCCTCCGCGAATACATAAAAAGTTAAAGTCACTGTAACGAATATACAGCGAACAGTATCCAGAACTAAGTTCTTATTGCAAATACCGGGCGAAGAGTACCTTGTGCTTGAAAATAGTTTAAGTTTTTGCTGCGAATATGCAGCGATTATATGACAAACTGCAAACATTCAGCGAGACAAACTTTGTTCGCTGGGTATTCACGACAAGAAATGAATATATAGCGAACAATTACTGTAAACAATGCAGTTCACAGAATATTTGCAGCATATTCGTCAGATATTCGCATAAAGACAGCTATTCCTTAAGGGAGCTACGGTAATTTAGATATGGTTACTTGTAGGCTTTCATCCTGTAACTCGGAATGCTGATAATGCTCGGAAGCGAAAGCCAGGCGGGTAGTCTCTGGTTTACCGGGCGCATTTTATTCTAGGGGTTTCTACCATATTTTGATCCAAAAATATCGTAACATTGTGGCCTACAAATGATTTGACAGCCCTTACACGAAAAGAAAGCAGGGGTGTGGGGGCGCAGCCCCCATTATTTAACAAGCAAAACGTTAAGATTAAATACTACGTCATAAACTGCGCCCAATCTTCAATCTACGCCGTTACAGGCTGAACTTTGCACTCAGGTATTCTTCTCCAAATGTAACCAGAGGTGCGCCTGAAAGAAAGTAGCAGCTAGTTATGCATGTAATTAATTTGGCAGGGAACTGTATGACAAGATTGGAGGACCGAGCCATTTGGTACTGCCTATTGGTGCAGATATGATGGTATGTTGTTTTAGAGTTAAACACTTACTAGTTTCCAGTAAATGGTTTGGAACCGGCTGTGATTTTCTTGGTTCTTCAAGTTGCATGGTTTCTAGCAAGAGCCCAGGCTCAACTGGCATTCGAGGCCCTATAGGGCCTCTGCTTAGTGTATCCAGCGATGGCATTGTTTAGCGATTGAGAAATTACATTACTATAATAATTTAATCAAATTACTTCGCCATAAACTACATTTTTTGACAGAAATTATTTTTGCCTAATGTCGGCCATATTGTTTACAAGATATGCGGTTCATAGCTAAATGTATTCGAGGCAAAATATAGGCCTGTTTTATGTTTGATAATACATTTCATTAGATGCGTTTTGCTAAGTTTAATACACACCATTAAACTTATTCAAATATTTTGCATTATATTTTCCGTTTTGCAAATATGCATAGTTGAAATTACAACAGATTTTGTTTTAGGGCGGAATAATTTATTTATGAACTATTTTTTGGTTTCCATGTCGAAGCGTATTAGCTCCCTTGAATACTCGCCTTGGAAAAGGAATACTTTTTTGCGGGAATTTTTGTATACATCAGCAAATGTTGATCTAACAGAGGTAAACTTGAGTGTAAATGCCAACAGAGACACAATAAGTTATTTCTCAGACCGAAATTGTAACGACTATATTCGGGGAATGTCATATTTGCCATCCATAGCTTCTAAAGGCATTGCACCATGCTTGCTGTTTGGATGTCATGGGTTTTCGTGGTACATATTTATTAGACTTTAACTTCTACTACTTTGATGAGGTTCTAGATGGGGTATAATGATTAGTGAATAATTGCCCTTTTTTATAATGAATAGTGAATAATGAGCAAAAAAAATAATAATGAATAGTGAATAATAGTTGAATATGCGGCCTCTGTATGGGACCCCTGGCAGAAAAAATACATAAACAAAATTGAAATGATTCAACACAGGGCCATAAGATACATATTCAATGATTATAGCTTCACTAGTAGTGTAAGTAATATGCTATCTAAGCTTAACCTTCCAACACTTGAGAAACGCAGACAAATTTCATCTCTCACTATGTTTAAAAAACTGATAAAAACTCATCATCCTCATATTCATCAATTTTAACCTCAATAAACATTTTCATTACCCATTATATAAACACCATTCATGATGCCTATCTCTTGTTTTTCTACACAGTCATGTTGATTTCTCAGCTCAAAAACCAGAAAATAACAAAATTCTAAAAACTTGTGAATAAAAAATTGTTTTTGTTTTTATTTCTTTTTTTCGAAACCGTCATTTGCGCACGCTGCGCACTCCATGTAATACTCACTAGAGGTGTTTGGAGTACCTGGCAGATTCAGAATAATGAGAGCCCAAAAAATAATGAATAATCCTATTTTTGGAAACGATGTTTTCTCAAAACATCTGTTTCCAATGGTATCATATATACAAAATACACACAAAATCCCCATACCATTGAACCCCTGTTCAACATTACTACCCAGTCCGCATCTCTAGATCGTTACAGCCTGTATAAGTCACCGGGAACCAAATGACCTTAATGCAAACAACCCTTGTCCTGCTGCTAGACAAAAACAATATTGCTATTTATTAGTTTGTTGCGGTTTTCAGCTCTGAAATGTAAACCCAATGGTCAGTTAAACGTTGTTATGCTTGAAAACTTGAAAATTGAAAGCGTAAATATGATTGAAACAGAATTATAAGTTTATTTGTACATCAATCAGAGAGGGTCTCAATGGGTACCATAAAATCAGTATTTTGTTTGTTAAAATTACGCTAATCAGTTAAATTTAAGGACAGAAATCAGTGACAAAAATCTTTTTGTAATGCTGAATGTGCTAACTGGTAAAAATAAGTTTTATGAAGACGCTAATTGAAAAAATTTGGGACAAATTTGCAAATCAGTAAACCCCATTGGATGCCCCAAACGAGCGTCAGAAAAACAATGCCTTAGCATGAGAAAACCTGCTCTTGTACGAGGATCAACCGTTTATAATATCTATGGTGCCAACCAGATATTGCAGTTAAAAGCATAATATCTTGCAATCGTTTTTTGTCATTATAGTTTTCTTAGCTTTTAAACATTACTAGACGGACAATAAACGCAGCCCTGCCCTTTTGTCGTAAACCTGAAGAAGACACGTTTTCTTGTGGATTGCTCATGATGAACCGGACCACCACTAAAATAGTTCTAAAATTATAGTGCGTTAGGTATTAGTTAATAATAAAGTTTTTATGGACAGAATGCTAGCAGTGGCGTTTGAAATTTAGTCAATTTCACGAAAAGACACTGTGGATAGACAGAAACGAATAATAATAAATATCACACCTTAACTTTCTTTTCGTTTCGCGCAATAATATCATCACAACCGCGCGACGCATTCAGCCATATTGGAGAAAAGGATATCAACAAGGTCGGGTATAAAAGCCATGACCGCACCGCGCTGCCGCGCCAAAATTGCCGCGCCAGAAATATATTTTTCCTTTCCTGAAACACTAACAGCTGTAATTGCATATTTTTTTTGCTCTATCATCTGCAAATAGTATTATTAACAATTGCCAATAAAAATGCATTAGTTTTCCAGAAATAATGATTTTAATGGTGATTTGCAGGTGCCAGGAGTATGAAAGCACGCGCCGTGCCGTCCCACTTGCGTTAGTGGCAGTTTACCATAATTTTTTTAACAGTCGATTACTAGAACATTTGTCTTGGGTGCATTTTTACTAGAAATCATGGCAAGGATGATTCTGAGTGGGTGTTTTGGGCATGCAATGGAATATATTAATTATAATAATAACGCACGCACTCAATAGGCGCTTTTTCAAGCGTTGTAACATCTAGACAATTAACTGGTCAGTTAAACTTGTTCACAGTCCGCTTGCATCATAATATAATCAAGGGACCATCATTAAATGAATAATTAAGAAACCTATATAATCCTGTCTTTGATCAATAATAGAACCAAACAAGCTCATTAAAGATGCCTTTAATCATATCAATTTTTGTGCGATTAACGGATTCTAACACCCTCTTTAATCATTTATGATGAAAGAATTTCTAAAAAAGAAGTTTGTTAACTTCAATGTGAACTCTCTCTCTCTCTCTCTCTCTCTCTCTCTCTCTCTCTCTCTCTCTCTCTCTCTCTACTTGTCGATCCGCTGATGCACTTTGATTTTTCCCGAAAGGATGTGCATGCACCAGTCTCTCTCTCCCCCTCTCTCTCAATTTACATTTGCAAAAACGGTTTGGATCTAGATCAGACCCGAATGGAATTCAGGAAAGAATGTTTCGTCAATTTAAAAATTTGCGCATGTGATAGAAAGTACAAAAGTCGATGCACACCATAAGATGGTTTTTCTGTAAATTAGTGTATACATTGGCCCATGCCATGTACGGATCAAGAGGGGGGTCAAGGACGCCCCCCCCCCCCCCCCTGAAAAATCACAAAAGTATAGATTTTTTTTGCAATACTGGACCGGATCCCCTGAAATTCTCAAAGCTACATTGGCCGGTCCAATGCGCGGATCCAGAGGGGGGTCAAGACCTCCCCCCCATGGTAAATCACAAAAATATAGAATTTCTTAGCAATACTGGACCGGATCCCCTGAAATTCTCAAAGCTACCAAGCCAGCATTCAATGTTGCACCATCATCGGCACGCCAGCTCAGCGCCATTTAAATGGAGTTTCGCTGGCGGGCCGATGATGGCCCGCTTTTAGTGATATTTGGATCCTCTCTCCCCTAAAAAAGGAGAAAAGCATTGTCAGAGTTGCAGAGTTGGACCCCCTCTGACAAAACTTTCTGGATCCGCGCATGGGTCCTCATTGGAAGCAATGTAACAAGATTGATTGGTCGACCCAAACATTGTGTTTCGAGATTCTAAGAAACCAAGCCAAAACTAAATATTTGTGTGCATCCCTCTCTCTCTCTCTACTTTTACGACCTGCTATCAAAGTTTGTGAACCTGCTTGATTGAAAAAACTGTCGATGGATATAATTTTATTACAACACGGGACAAAGACTCAGACGAGTCTGCGCAAATGTGCATTCACTACTCACCATGACACACAACATAATCTCATGAACTGGCTTATTTCATGAAATTAAATATGTAAATGTTAAATTCATCAAGATGCAGAATCGTGCTACAATTAATTTACTTCTTGGTACATATATGTGCGTCTGTGCGTACATTATACCGGTAATGCACTCGTAGGACCATCCATGCGCATAATCTTGAGGACAAACAGACACGCCACGATCGGCTCAACAGTTTGTTAAAATGTTCCATTTTGAGGAATTTGATGTTTTTGATTAATAGGAATAGCCATTATTACATGTACTTAGAAAACCGCCGACAAGTATTTTAAAGACAACGTACGTAGATGTCTAGAATTTTTATTGGGCTAGAGTCTTCATCCACTTTAAACGTTGTTAGTGAGTGAGACCCTGACGAGATTGTGCAAACACACATGCTCTCCTGAGCCTTCGCTGATCACATCTGTCATAAGTACCAGCAGGGTCTATACCAGCTCATATGGGCTCCGCGCAAGTTGATTTCATGCTCGGGTCCAAGCTGTGTTCAAGAAAAGAGCACATGCATAGAATGATAGAAGTGCCCTCCATGTCGCACGTGGATTGGACATATTGCCGAACTGGAAAATCCTTTAAAATGCTTTAAAGGGAGGGGAAGGTAGGGATGTCAGTCTCACACATATTTAAGCCTTAAGTTAACGGTAATGTACTGTGAATAAAAATGAGATGATGACCACGTGTGAGATCTGGCAGGCATGTAGGTAAAAATATTAAATGTACGGTTGCTTTATTTTCCGCACTGGATGTCTCGGTAAGAAAAAAAAAACATGCGACTTGCACGATTTTCTCTGCATTTTGCACGAAACTGAATGACTCCTTGTGTTGCAAACGTCCACGGCAATCACTATAAATCAACTTATTTTATTCTCTCTCGCCTAAGTGATCGTCTCATTTTCCGCAACTCCCTCTCTTCGGGGCTGGTATTTTAGAAAAAAAAAAACGAGCACGTGTCGCATGTACAGCACACTATTGAGAATTGCTCAGCGTGTGTCAACGTGCATAATTCACGTACAATTAGCTGAATCGCGACCTGAAGGTCAATGCTTGGTCAGTAATTAATGATCTCAGCCATTTGGGTGGATACATATACTCAAAAGGGTTAGTCAAAGCAGTTTCCAAATCGTTGCAGGAACTTGTCTGTGCATCAAGTTCGTCAATGCTGGTGACCTTGAATAATGTATAACGTCGCGCGCTGGCATGCGAAATAGAACGTCCCGTGCCAGATTACCCATCTAAGTAGAATGGAACATTCCAAATGTCGCTACCGCTCACGTGCTGTACGGTAGAAGTATACCGAACACAGATGGGACACAAACAGATAAACGGACATCGGTTTTCCGCCGAAAATAACGTGTGTTCGTAATTTTAGAAATTCATTTTTCCGAAAAAGGCAGTGTCCGATTTTTTAGGATGTTTTAAAAATTATTTTCGGCGATAATTTTAGGTGTTCGTAATTTTAGAGTGTTCGACATTTTAGAACATTTACCGTGCCTGTACATTTTTTACTACATGTACCGTAAATAATACAAAACTGAAAGCTCAACAAAAGAAATACTTTTGAAGGAATGAAAGTGTCCCATTTAGCATTGGAAAGTAAAACTGATTCTAACTAGATCCTTTGAATATTACGTTTGCTTTGTTTAAAGGACATTGCGTGTCGAAATGTATTTATAGTGTCCGAATATTTATGGTTTTCATATACGTGTATATCCTACATTGGATAATATATTGAACACTAAAGTATTTACCAGTTATAATGCTTTGCATGCCAGTGGAGAATTTTGTCGTCTGCCAATAGCCTTTTGCAAACAGTTCAAACCCAGATGAAGACCAACAGAATGTCGGTCTTGATCTGGATCCAAACTGTTTGACACTCCGATGGTGATCCCGCGTGGTTTATTTGTAAAAACTTAATTTTGAAGAAAGTCAGCAGACGAAAATAAAAACATGAACAATTCCCTAGAATGCAAATAGATAAGTACAGGCTGTGTCTTTAAACAACACTGATTTTTTTACTTATGAAAAAATGCATAAACCTTGCTAATTCTACTTTTAATCTTTATGTACTTTAAATTAAACTAGCACAGAATACAAAGCAATTCAGGCGGTTGGTTCTAGAGAACTTCATCACTGTCATTCATTTCTTATTCGGTAGAAAAGGCATTTAATAGGCTTAAGCCCTGGGTTTTTGGGCTGCTGAACACCTTTCCCCCGCTTGTGCCAGCAAGCCACTTCCATACAATGTGTAAAATATGGGGGGGGGTGATTTTTAAAAAAATGTTTTCTGATTTCTATATATTTTAATGTAAAACTGATTGTTCTACCCAAAATTTTACATCTTTGAAGCATTTAAAATGGAAAATGGATTTCACTGTCATAAAATTCTCAGGTCAGGGTAGCTTCAAGTAGAAGAAAGGGACGATTGACAAACTTTTATTTTTTTCTGAAAACCATAGGCATTTACCCATAACAAGTGTCAATGATCCTTCAAATGTTCCTAATTATCATCTTCAAAAATTGCACTCTGCTTAGCCTACAAGAACTTAAATCACAATACATCGTTTCCATCAGTACTCTCAGTGCTTTGATTGTTAATGAATTGAAGAAAAAATTAATGAATAGTGAATAATCAGATTTCTTTGCCACCTTTCTTACTTTTAATGAATAATTGGTCTTATTTTAATGAATAACCCAAAATTTTAAAGAGATGAATCATGGGCTAAATTTTTAATGAATAGTGAATACCAGACCCCCCATCCAGACCCTCTTTGATACTGCCCAGGGCCTAATAATCACAGGCAAGATTATTTCCCTTCAAAGCCAAAGTGCGATGATGCTTTAGAGAAGGCCATGAACTATACCGTCAACGGTGAACTCGCACCAATACATACTCCTTCTTCCCAAGCACCATCCTCATATGGTACCAGCTGCCAGAGTGTGCCGTCTCAGCTCCCAGCTTAGAGACCTTCAAGCAGCGACTACACCTTCTAACCACACCATGAAATCATGTTTTAGTCTGTACATAGAATGTTTTTAAACCTGCACAATCCTTCTCAGACGGCACATGTTCTTCTTCTTAGGTCAGGATTCTTCTTTCTTTCTTTTGTTACTGGTTCGCTCATACATGAGCATTACACCAGAGAGTGCGAATTTGGAAATTTTGATAAAATAAAAAACAAAAACAACACAAAAAAAACAAAAACTTTTGGCTGAATTTTTGTTTAAATAAGGAGTGCCCTAAACTCCTCTGTGGACTGGGTATTTGCCACAGAAGGAGGCAGACTATTCCAATGTGGAATAGTTTGGGGGAAAAAGGAATTCTTCAGGGCATCACTGTATGTCTGGTGTCTGCAGTATTGAGCACTATGTGATGACCTGGTAGTTTTCAAACTGTGAGCAGGGGTCATATACTTGTCTTTTTCAATAGACACTGCTTCACAATGAATCTTGTGAAAGAGAAGCATCTCCTGCAGGTCCCTCCGGGCCTCAAGAGATGGCCATTCAAGTTCATTAAGCATTTCGCCGACACTGCTTGTGTTCCGCCATCTCCTGCAGGTCCAGCGGGCTGCTGTCCTCTTAACTTTCTCAATCTGATTAATCTGAAGTTTCGAGTGAGGGCTCCAAATGGGTGCCGCATACTCTAGTTTAGGCCGAACCAAAGTTTTGTATGCAACTTCCTTTGTACTTCTAGGTGCAAAAGCCAAATTCCTGCGAAGGAAACCAAGTGTCTTAGTTGCTTTGGAAGAGATTTTTGAGACATGCTGACCCCAATCCATGTTATCTGTAATGGTGATACCAAGGTATTTTGCCGACTAAACATTTTCCAAAGTTTGATTGTGTAGTGAGTAGATTCTTCGAAAAGAATGTACAATTGACCAGCAAGGGGAAAAGAGACAGCCATCTCCTTCCAAGATTAAAAACAATTAAAAGCTTGTTAAAAAGTCTGCGTAGATAATTAGGACTGCAGGGCTAGACCTAGACCAGCGCGGAATTCCTCCAAGATGGCGGCATCTGTGACAGAGGTGGGTAAAGTGTTCCACTCTTGGATGGTCCTTGGGAAGAAGGAATTCTTGTAGACTGACACAGTTGCAGCTGGTTGATATAGTCGTTGTTGACCTCTGATGCCCTTGTTGCTGGGACGAATTATGTCATCAGTGTCCATTTCGACCAAACCTCGCTGAATATTGTACAATGCAGCACCCTAGATAAGCAGCGTATTTGCGTAAATACGCAATTAAAATCCTCAAAAAAGCAATTTAAATGAAATGCGTGCGTACCGAAAAGCAATTCTAACGATCGGTATGCAATTACATGCGATGTCAGTGCGTACCATTTGGTCCATTTCGGTAATAAACAAATGGCAGTCGGGTATTTTTTTACTAGCAAGCGTGCAATATAACTCCAGTTTATGAATAAAATATCAGTGCCAAGTCCAGTATTTTGCGGAAAAACACTACGATGAAAGTGAAACTTTGCAAAGTGTACACGCTCGGATGTCAACAAGGGGATGCGATTTGCTTCAGGTACAGTAAAATCCGCTAGTTTGATACTTTAGAAAGGCAGACGATGGGAGTGAATGAATATGCAATTACATTCCCTATGGCTTCATGCAATAAGAAAACGTGTAATCACAGAAAAAAAAAACGTGGCGTAAAAAAATATTAAAATACGCAATTGTTTTTGCAAGTACGCAATTTAGGATAACCAGGTTGCGTAAATACCCAATTGACCCAAAAGCTTATCTAGGGCACTGACAATGTTGATAGTCTCTCTACCCTTCTTCGATGTTGAAGTGGCTCCCATCCAAGAGCACTGACCATCTTTGTGACGCAATCTGGTGCTCTAGCTATCATGATAGTTGCTGTGAGCAAACCTTGCTGCCTGTAGTTAAACCTTCTCCTGTTCTGTTATGTCTTCAACGGATGAAGGGTCCCATGCCGCTGAAGCATATTCTAGGGTTGAGTGCACTAGAGAGGTGTATGCTGCACTCTTCACTTGTTTGGTGCACTCACTGAGATTACGCCTTAAGAAGCCAAGTGTCTTTGATGCTTTTGCCGTTGTAGTGTCTATATGGGTATGCCATGATATGTCGCTGCTCATATTCACGCCCAGATACTTCCCACTGTCCACTACCTCCAGTGTGTGTCTGTGTAGCTTGTAGTTTGACTGTCTCTCAAAGCGTTTGTTGGTATTGATTCTAATGACCTGGCATTTCTCAGGGTGGAACTTCATCTGCCACATCTTTTCCCACTTTTCTAGTGCCTCTAGGTCTTCCTGTGGTCTCTTTGCATCAGCATCTGATCTGATAAGTCTGTATAAGAGACAGTCATCCGCAAAGAGGCGGGAGTCAGAGTGGTTGACAGCTTCGGGCAGATCGTTGATGAAGGCCAAGAATAGTAAAGGCCCCAACACTGTGCCCTGTGGTACACCAGAGATAACATCTGCTTGGGAAGATCTGCACCCATTCAATAGCACCCCCTGTTTTCTATGGCCAAGGAAAGACTCAATCCATTGTAGTGTATGTCCTCTGACTCCATAGTATCCTAGTTTGTATAGAAGTCTATGATGGTAGTGTTTCCCCTAGCCAGTTTTAGCATGGCGCCGCGCCATGCCCTTTTTCTCTAGCGCCATGCCCTTTTTCCCAGCGCCATGCCCCTTTTCTAAAACTACATAAAATGCCCTACATTTTGGTAAAAAAATCATGAAAATCTGACAAAAACTAAGGAAGTTACAGTTTTTTTCAGTTTGAAGCCTGAACTAGCAAGGAAGACACCTGCTGTTACAATAGTTTACTCAGTGTTAATCCTTTTACAATGGTGATTAATTACCTGAGGCAATTTTGACACATCACTTTGATGACAATACCCCAATTAGCAAGGATTTAAAATGAAGTGTGAATCTGAACCAGGAACAAGTAAGATTGTCATAACAAGTACTGGAAAGAAAGGCAGTCTTGTTAAAAACTTAGGAAGTGATCTTGGCAATTGAAAAAAAACATGATTCCCATATAAATAATGTGATTCTGATAAATTTTAATAATTAAAAAATAATAATAATATATTGAGTGTTTGCTCAAATAGGAGTCCTAAAACTGGTTTGAAAATTCTAAATAATAATTAAATAAATAGTATATTTTGCATTTAAAAAGGACAGATAACAGCTGCATTATGCTAAGGGACATAAATTTATATATATGACAATATCAAATTATATTAAGAACTTGGACTGAAAAGTGCCCTCTTAGCCTGTCGCCGCGCGTTCCAAAAGTGCCCTTTTAGCCCGTTTTCGCGCGCTTAAAGTGCCCTTTTCCTGGAAACTTTACCATGCCCTTTTTGGGGGCTGGGGGAAACACTAGATGGGGTACTTTGTCAAAGGCTTTGGCAAAGTCCAACAGGATGACATCTACCTGGTCTCTTCCTGACCGAAGCTGACTTGCTATGCCTTGGATGGTAGTAACTAGCTGGGTAACACAGGACCTTTTTTCAGAAAACCGTGTTGCTTATCTGTTAAGATGTTGTTCTGGTCAAAATGCCTCATAATATTACTATGAACTATATGTTCAAGCACTTTGCAGGCCACTGAGGTTAAAGATACAGGTCTGTAATTTGATGGCGGTTGCTTTTGTCCTTTCTTAAAAAGTGGAACAATGACGGGCTTCTCTCCACTCTGATAGCACTTCTCCATTATCCAGGGAAAACTGGTAGACTCTACTCAGTATTGGTGCTAGCTCTTCTAATGCAGCCCTTAGGATGAAAGTGGGTATACCATCAGGTCCTGGTGCCTTGTAAGGTTTTAAGTCCTTCAGTAATTTCTTCACACCGTTTGAGTTGATAGATATCTCATGCATTGAAGTGAAGGCACTTGGACCTTTGTCAGGAATGTTGTCTGTGTCCTCTTGTAGACAGATTGGAACTGATCGTTCAGGATCTCAGCTTTGGCAGGGGTATTGCTTTGCAGGAAACCATCTTTATTTATCAGTTGTGCAACGCCAGAAGCTTCTTGCCGTCTGCTCTTTATGTAGGACCAGAATCTTTTGGGCTTTTCCTTCAAATCAGCACTGACAACATCTTGCATGTATGATCTGTGGGCCTTTCTTGTTGATCTCTGTATTTCTGCCTGTAGCCTCTTGAAACACTCCCAGTCTCTGGGCGGACCAGTCTGTTTGGCCTTACGATGAGCTCTTTGCTTCTTCCTAATCAATCTGCGTACATGTACATTTCACATGGTTCGAAAATACCCGGTCAATGGAGGGATGAACTACAATGGGAAGATGAAGAAATGACATAGAGAAGGGTGCAGGACAATTCAGCCTAAAACCAACTTGGCCTAAGTCAACTTGGCCCACATGAAACTCGGCCAAAGACAACTCTGCCCAATGTCCACAACTCGGGGCCCATTGTAAAATTCAAAAGAAGACAACTCGGCCCACATTTTTAGATGGACTAAAGCCTGTGGGCTATGTTATTACCTAGGAAAAAGGCACCCCTGTATTGTTGCATGCCTTTGTAAAAATAAAACTGGCGTCATCCGACAAAGTTATGCTGAATGATAAAGGCACTTTTAAAGATACTGGTTGTTGCCAGTGATATATGATATGCATGTTTGTTTTTTTATTTGTTTTTTGATGCCAAAAGAATCGTCAATCACCATGCATACAACGTCATCCATACGTACACTGTACCCACGATGCTGTCAACTTTTAAGCCATTCTAAATCTGGAGAGCCATACATATATGCTCGAACCCAGTATTCATATCCCAGGTACGAGATACATGTATATGCGAGCAGCGAAGCCTTTGGGTAAGAACTGTATAAGCCTGTGCAAACGCTCATTCTCTCAAGAGCATACACTGAAAACATATTATGCATCTAGCCCCACTAACTAGCTGTGCCGTCCTTTCACGGTTAATTTCATTCAGTATGTCATATAGCACGCATGCCGTTAATAAAGGGTTTATCTACTCAAAATATTGATCAATCAATCAGTATAAACCAATTACAATTGCTATTAAATTCTTTGACGGACTTGGTTATAAACATGGCCCCTAACACGATAACGGACTAGTCCAATTGAAAGAGTGGAATATTCCAATGAGCTTAACTGTTTGTCCCCCTTGGAAATTTTTCTTGCTGTCTGGTGATTTTTTTCTCAAAATCAACTTTTTCAAACAATTCTTTCAAGAATACCATCTGAATGTCAAATAGATTGCATCCAGACCAGGCCCAAAGTATTGTTGTGCCTGATTTGGGTCCAAACCGTTTGCAAAGATTATCAGCAGACGACACTAGTAGCAAATGATTGGGCGCTAAAAAATAAATATATAACAATTTCCTCTCAGGCAGCAAAGGCTCATAAGAGGCTGCAAATGTGCGCATTATCGCAAGAACACTCACTGCAATAACTAACAAAAAAAGGGGTAGATGATTGTGGACAGAAAATTAACCAATACAAAAAGGAATCTCTCCTTTTTGGTAGAAAGAAAAAAAACCCAAACACTTTCCTCTTGAGCAGAGAAGGCTAATATGAGACAGCACAGTGTTGTGTCTAGAGCGCAGCATTGTAGGATTCCCACGATTTTTCCTTCAGTGTTCCTTGAAAAAGCATACCCGATTTTTTTGCGATTTAAAACTGTTTCCCAATTTAGCATAACCTAGAAAAGGGAAGTAAATAGCGCAATTTAGACTGTGCATGTAGTATTTACCAAATATAATATCACATTGGGTATTGATTTTTCTACCAGTCCAATGCAACAATAATGGCGGAAAATCAAATTTTTATTTAGCAGAGGGTCAGGAGCTATTTTAATAAAGAAATAGTAAATTTTCTGGTGAATTCAAAACTACTACAATGGCAGAAACTACTCCACTCTTCTCGAGCCAAAACTATCAATATCAAGCTCGAAATTAAATAAAAATAACAGAAACTTTCCCAAAACTGTTTTCAATTTAACAGGTAAAAATCGGATGGATTTCGTGTGTCCCCCAGAATTTGCAAATATCCCCCTGAAAATCAGGTAGAGAGACACTGGTGTCCCTCAGAAATCTTGACCTAGGCACAACACTGCTGCACATAAGGGCATTCCTGAAAGAAAACTTTCTGCTATAAAATAACCAACAAAAACGGGCAGATGATTAGACAGAAATATGCTCTTAAAAATATAACACTTTCCTCTACGGCAGCAAAGGCTCATACAAGACTTCACATGCGCATGTTCGCATAAGAACGTTTGATTGGGCCTGATTTGGGTCCAAGCTGTTTGAAAAGGTTATCAGCGGACGACACTAGTAGTAAATGATTAAGGACAGAAATGGTTCTGAACAAAGAAATATAACATTTTCCTCATAAGCAGCGAAGGCAGATACAAGACTGCACACACAGGCATTCTGGCAAGAACGTTTTGTCGGGCCTGATGCTGGGTCCAAAAGAAATATAACACTTTCTTCTCCAGTAGTGAAGGCTTATGAGCCCATTCTCACAATAACACCCACTGCTATAAAATAAACAACATATAAAAATGAGCACATGATTGGACAGGAATGGATTGGAGAAAAGGGCGCTAAAATTGTAATAACACTTTCCTCTCGAACAGTGAAGGCTCATTTGAGACTGCACAATTAGGGGATAACTGTATTCAAAATTTTCATCGGGGGAGGTATATCGTCGGATATACGGTCGGAAATTTAGTTTTACGGCGACATGTAAGCGGAGCCGTAAAACGTGATTTCCGAACGTATATCCGACGATATACCTCCCCAAATGAAAATTTTGAATATGGTTACCCCCATTCTAATGCACTATCAACATTTTCCCTTCAGAATGACAGTGAAAATGTACTTTGTTGCACTTATGCTTCCAACGGCTGCCAGCTGCATAAAACCGCTTTCCAGCTGCATATATTCACTTGTCAACCAATGGAAAGCGATGTTACGTAATGATGTCGGGTTTCCGACAGTATATTGCAGGATATACTGTCGCAAATTTATGATGTTATCCAATCAGACATCGCGTTGCATTTGCAAGTGCATTAGAATATCATATGATTTTGATACTTGTTGCATTTTTGAGCAAAGAAGGCTCAGATGAGCCTGTGTAGATTTGCGAGAGTCTTTCCTTCTCACATACAATAACACAAAGTAAGATGATGAAGATTCAGAAGATATGGACCTCTAGATACGATAAAATGGGCGTTAAAGGAGGCTTTTGCGCATACATGCGCATGTACAGAGAGGTAGAAAAACAGATAGAAACATGAGTGTGCATGTGTGGACAGACCTATAAAACATCCATACATGCGCATAATGCGCATATACAGACAGACAGACTGATAGAAAAATACATGCACATACACTCATAGACAGACCTATGCATGTGTACAAATAGCCAGGCTTATAGAAACATGCATGCACATTATGCATGCTACATGTAATGTACAGACAGACTGATAGAATCATACATGCCCATGCATAAATAATCTTGGTGCGAGTTGTCTGTGTACTGTGTTATGGAGGGAAATAAATATATAGGCCCAGTTGTCTTATAAATTTGGGCGGTGTTTTGTTATAAACTTGGGCCGAGTTTTATGTGGGCCAAGTTGACTTGGGCCGAGTTGTCGATTAAAGAGATAGAGAATGACCTGACAGCAACATTTCCATTCTTTCTTGTATTTCACTGAATAAAGTGCAACTGCCTTCGTCAGTTATACACTAAGAGAGGGGAGTGTCTATTTATACTGGTCCTTATTCTTTCCCGTGTGCTTTATTCTGTTGACGGGAAAGTTTGAGGATATAGCCGACCTGACATCCTGGAGAAGAGAATGCACTGATTCTTGCAGTAGTTCAACAAGTCCCACTGAATTTTTTTCCCCTCAAAGCTTTGAGATAGTTGAAGGGGCATATTGCTTTGGGCTCATCCGTCTGTGCGTCTGTCTATCTGTCCGTTCAAAATTTAAGATAGGGTTTTGAAATTTCATAGATGGATTCCTCAACCAAAAATAACTTGCACATATTTTTTTTTATATCTGGTTTATCTCCCTTTGTGGAGGTACACCCCTTTTAAAGGGTCATTATGAAATTTTGTAATCAGATTATTTCAAAAACTATTACAGCTAGGAGCTTCAAACTTGGTCAGCTGATAGAGGATTATAATGAATAGATAACCTGGCAAAAATTAAAAAAAAACTATTTTTTATTTATTTTTTTGAGTTATTGCCCTTTGCAAATTTAGACAGTCAATTTGATATCTCAAAAACATTACAGCTAGGAGCTTCAAACTTAACAGCTGATAGAGCTTTTTTTAGTGATTGCCCTTTGCTTTTCGAAATTTAAGATGGGGTTTTGAAATTTCATAGATGGATTCCTCTTCAAAAAATAACTGACCAATATTTTTTCAGCGGGAGCTGTCTATAATCAAATTTACTCTAAATTATCCACCAATCAGAAACAATCTTACATCTGCAAGTCTGCTATCTATGCTCATTGAAACGGACTATCTAAATTATCCACCAATCAGAAACAATCTTTCATCTGCAAGTCTGCCATTGTCTTGCGCAGGCGCGATACGAAAGATTCTAAACAGTGTTTGATAAAATGCTTCCGGTCGTTGACAAGGGCAAGTCTGCTATCTATTCTCATTGAAACGGACTATAATTTCATGAAAATCACAGCAGTTTTCTTCGGGTCCTGTTTAAAAGAATTCCATTCTGTCTGGAATTGCCTGTTTATAAAACAAAACGCAAAACTTTTTCAACATAATCACCTTTTGTTTGAAATATGTTGGGGCTATTTGTTTTGGAGTATCCGGTAGTGATGGGCCGATGATCGACTATAGAAAGTCAGTTGGTTTGGGCTTCCGATTGCAAAATGACGCAATCGATTGTAATCGGTTTCAAACCTTAGTCTACAGGCTGTGCTCAAATCTGCCTGTTACGATTTCCATATAAACCATTTCATTTTGCGGTGAGAAAACACAGTTTTTTCTGTGTTTATAAAGCATTTTTCCCAAGTCAAACGTGATCGGTAAAGCAACACAATAACCTACGAAAGTTCCAAATGGAGCGTCTGTGGTTACCTCCGTACGATTGGATAAAATGTCTGCTGTTCCAGTTATTTCACCTGCGTATTAAAAGCCGATTCGTACCGATGTCAAACAGAAAGAATACAAAAAAAGTTCTTTTTCTTCCCGTTTCAGTTCATCCCTTGGGTGATAGGGTATTATCGAACTATTTAGCAAGTAAAACCATTCATTTCAGACCAAAAAAGCCTGGAGCTTTTAGTTAATTTTTTCCGTTATGGTGGTGCATTTATCGGAAATGTTGTACGTCAATGGGCGTAGACAGTATAACTAACGTTCAGCATTCAGCAAGAAACATCTTTTCTTAAAAGTTTGATTAAGATATATATTGGCAAAAAGTTAGCCCAAAACAGAGCACAGAGGATGACTCTAATCCTGCAGGGGAAGGTGTAAAGTGCTTTGACTGCACGTTATCATGGGCTGTGCTTCAAAGTATAGAAAGGAGATGAAGTTAAAAATGAGTTGTGTTCTAGACTCTAGTCCAATATGTTTAACTAAGGTCAGGATCAAGATGCTCATGATTATGTATAATAGATGTAGTCTGGCAGCCAACATTTTCGAAACAGTCGGATTCTGTCTAGTCAAAATGTGTTTGAAGTGTTAGTATTTTTTTTATTCCTTTACATGTACCATAAAAGCACAAGCTTAATTTTAATCAACATAAGAAAATGCTGCAAACAAAAACATATACTGAATGTAGCTAAGCATGTGTGATCACTTATAAAAGGTATAGGGAATCGATTGTACTATCTGTAGCTAGTTGGTTTAGTCTTTCCGATTCTAAACCGATAATCGATTGTGATTAGTATCCGGCTCAGCCTGGGTTACCCATTTCACCCAGTTGTGTCTAAAAGCTGTAACCGAACCGAATTCGGCCGAACCTACCAAACTTACCGAATATTCACTGTTTTAACCTATTGATTATAGGTATGTGATTTTCTTTATATCCCTTTAAATTTTTGGCCAATATCTCTGTATCCTTAAAACCCCTTCCAGTGCCTCACTAAGAATAAAGGTGTCGTCGAGTTGTCTCATAAAGTGTCGACGAATTGTCTCAAAATCTGTCGACGAGTTGTCTCCAAAAACGTGTCGCCTTCGGCGACATTCCGGTATATTTCGGTATGTTCTGCCACCAAGTTTCTTTGTAGTAACTATAAATAGCCTACGCATGTAGATAAATACAACGGTCTATATATAGATGCCAGATTAACATCATTACAAGGTTAGCTTTTAAAAAAGCTTAGAACCATCGCATGGAGTTTTAGAGTTATTAAAGAAGAACGTTTATAGGGGAGACCGGGGCTAGTTCGGCCTCTGGGCATGTTCGGCAGAGGCTATATTTAGCATGTAAACTAAGATATGGGGCCAGGAAACATATTTGGAAATTACTTGTGACGAGTTTGTCTACATGAGTAGGCCTACACAATGGCTGCATTGTTGAAGGGTAGATTGATATTGTACCAGAAAACTCGTTTTCTTGCATGATTAGTAAATTTTTCATAGTAATTTCTACTTTTAATTCCTTTCTTTCAATCTTTACTGGTTTCGCTCATACTTGAGCATTACACCCAGGGATGGAGTACTCATACTCGTACTTGTACTCGTACTTACTCGAGTACTTTTTTTCAATACTTAGCTGTACTCTGTACTTGGCGAAATTCATGAGTACATGTACTCGTACTTACTTAAGTACTGTTACAAAAAACCCTATACTCATGAGTACATTACGAGTACCACTGAGTACTTTTTTTTTAATTTCAATCAGATAAGAACAAAAGTTAATTGTTTCTCAGGCCCTCCCTCATCTGTTTCAAATGCCCCTCATCTGTCTTTTTTCAGACTTGCAGAAAAAGCTGCCTTTCATAAAAGTGGCTTGTTTATTTTTTAGCCATATCCTAATATTTAGAAAGAGTGTATTTTACCTATCAAGCTTTTTTTAGGTTAGTGTGGCCACATTGACTTTATTATTAACAATGGACCAGATGGAAGGCCTAATGATGCATATAATTGGCCAGGAGCAACATACTGCACTTTAATTAGTATATTGTTGTATTGGTAACGCTTGCTGCAAAGTAAGACACTGTATTTACCCCAAATATTAGGACAGATATATACCTGAGCAAACAGTGCACACCCAGATCAGGAGCAGTCTGATAATGGTCTATACTGTTTGACATTTGATCTGCATTCTGACATGTACATGTACAGCAGCGGTCAGTTCAGCGTTCAAACTTTGTTGAACCTGGTTTCAACTATTTGACTTGTCACAACAACTTTACTTTCAACAGTCAATCAATTAGTTTATTTTAGCCATAATTCAAACACAGTCCTGTCAAAGCTACCTGGATGAATGACAGCTCCTTAAAATATCTTTTGTCCAGCCTCAAATGACCAGTCACTCTTGTTACCATAGCTATCCAGTTAAAAGTTTCAATGAAATGTAATAGATTTTATCAAATGTATGGCTCATGAAAAAATGCTGAATATCATCATCATCATCATATGTATGGCTCATGAAAAAATGCTCATCATCATCATCATCATCTGTATGGCTCATGACAAAATGCTCATCATCATCATCATCATCATCATATGTATGGCTCATGAAAAAATGCTCATCATCATCATCATCATCATCATCATCATCATCATCATATGTATGGCTCGTGAAAAAATGATGATAATAATGATGATGATCATCATCATATGTATGGCTTGTGAAAAAATGATGATGATGATGATGATCATCATCATCATCATCTGTATGGCACCGGGCCGCTTAGCGCAGTCGGTAACGTGTCTGGCAACAGATGCGAGTCCGACTGCAGATCCAGGGGTTGCGAGTTCAATCCCGGCCCGGTCCCATACTTTCGTGGAGATTGATCATGAAATAATTTCTACTGTCATTCTCCTCCCTTCCGCTGAATCATTCAAGAAGGGTTGTTGTCAGTTACAAGCGAAAGTATGTGCACAAAGTACTGGTTAACTGCTTGTTCAAGCTTGCCCAGGAAAAAGTGTGGTTAGGTGAACTGACCGTCCCGCAATGACCATAGCTGTTGACTTGGGACGTAAAGCAACAAAACAAACAAACAATCATATGTATGGCTCATGAAAAAATGCTCATCATCATCATCATTGTCATCATCTGTATGGCTCATGAAAAAAATGCTCATAATCATCATCATCATCATCATCATCGTATGTATGGCTAATGAAAAAATACTCATCATCATCATCATCATCATCATCATCATCATCATCATCATCATATGTATGGCTCATGAAAAAAACGCTCATCATCATCATCATCATCATCTGTATGGCTCATGAAAAAATGCTCATAATCATCATCATCATCATATGTATGGCTCATGAAAAATGCTCATCATCATCATCATCATCATCATCATCATCATCATCATATGTATGACTCATGAAAAAATGCTCATCATAATCATCATATGTATGGCTCATGAAAAAAACGCTCATCATCATCATCATCATCATCATCTGTATGGCTCATGAAAAAATGCTCATAATCATCATCATCATCATATGTATGGCTCAGGAAAAAATGTTCATCATCATCATCATCATCATCATCATCATCATCATCATCATCATCATCATCATCATATGTATGGCTCATGAAAAAATGATCATCATCATTATGTATGGCTCATGAAAATATGCTCATCATCATCATCACCATCATCATCATCATCATTATCATCATCATGCCATCATCATATGTATGGCTCATGAAAAAATGCTCATCATCAAGTGTGTATTAAATGTAGATGCTATGAGTAGAAATAGATAATGAGTTTATCATTTTGTCTGGAAATCATAAGACTTGAAAGTACCACTAGTCTTTTGAAAGTACCACTGATGGCTTTTGCACTTTTCTTTATTGAGTTTCAACCCGGACCCAGTATACACCATTTAGAATAAGGCTTGATATTTCATATGAATCATCTTCACATGAAGAACCATCTTTCATTTAATTTCAAAGACGGCAACGAAATTTAAGTCAAAATTTTGAAGGTCTCAAGACATAGAGGAATACATGGAATATACATGACTGGGGCAGGGATGTAAGTTTTATTTTAGGATGTCTTTGTTTACATGATATTTGACACCCAAATCCAGCAGACAGGTTGGATAAGTACACACATGAAGGCGTTGCTTTCTTTTTTGATAAAGCCAATCAGCATCAATCATGTGAGTTTGTTCAGCACTGACTGACAACTAGGATATAAACATAGGTTCATCACAGTAAAATATTGATTATTGAATAGCTATACATTGTAACTGACTTCGAGACAGTTTGAACGCTTTATTGACCACAGCTTTATGCAATGATGAAACATGCTGATCACTTTTCCAGACAATTATGTCAATTATTTTAGGTGTCCAAATATTTATGGATAAAAATATCAGGAATAATATAATCCTTAAAATAGAACAGAACAGATCTCAAGCTCATCACATAAAGCGCCAAAATCAAAATCTAGAAGACAAACACTGTAGATTCAGATGAGGCGGCTCGGATCTGCAGAGTTTGCAGAATCCGCTATTTATTGTTTTATTTAGTGCTAAATGCTTAAGGTTTTATCTATTGAAGCTTAGATGTCACTGCTATGTATTTGCTTGTAAATATTATAAATATTTGCAGTCTGTTTAGTTATTTAATTTGGCTTTGTCCTAAATTTTTATTGCATATTTGATAGTACTCTTAGTACTCAAATGTACTCATGAGTACTTTTCTAAAGTACTCTGTACTTACTTAAGTACATTTACAAAATGTGTACTTAGTACTTACTCAAGTACTTTCAAAACAGTCAGTACTCAGTACTTACTTGAGTACTTTTTCTTAGTACTCGCTTCATCCCTGATTACACCAGAGATTGCGAATTTGGAAATTTTGATAAAATAAAAAACAAAAACAACTCAAAAACAAAACAAAAACAACACAAAAAAAAACAAAAAAAACTTTTGGCTGTATTTTTGTTTAAGTAAGGAGTGCCCTAAACTCCTCTGTGAACTGGGTATCGGCCACAGAAGGAGACAGACTATTCCAATGTGGAATAGTTCGGGGGGAAAAGGAAAATTCTTCAGGGCATCATTGTATGTCTGGTGTCTGCGGTATTGAGCACTATGTGATGATCTCGTAGTTTTTAAACGGTGAGCAGGGGTCATATACTTGTCTTTTTCAATAAACACAGCTCCACAATGAATCTTGTGAAAGAGAATCTAGGAGGACTGGTCCCTCCGGGCCTCAAGAGATGGCCATTCAAGCTCATCAAGCATTACGCCGACACTACTCGTGTTTTGCCATCTCCTGCAGGTCCAGCGGGCTGCTGTCCTCTGAACTTTCTCAATCTGATTGTTCTGAAGTTTCGAATGAGGGCTCCAAATGGGTGCTGCATACTCTTGTTTAGGCCGAACCAAAGTTTTGTATGCAACTTCCTTAGTACTCCTAGGTGCAAATGCCAAGTTCCTGTGAAGGAAACCAAGTGTCTTAGTTGCTTTGGAAGAGATTTCTGGGACATGTTGACCCCAATCCATGTTATCAGTAATGGTGATACCAAGGTATTTTGCCAACTGAACATTTTCCAAAGTTTGATTGTGTAGTGAGTAGTCGAAGAGAATTTGTTTGTGATGCTGATGCCGAGTCACTCTCATTGAGTGACATTTGGCTACATTAAATTTCATTTGCTTATCGGCTTCCCACTGTCCTAAGCTGTTGAGGTCTTCTTGCAAGGCCAAACAATCCTGAAGTGATTGTATATTCCTATACAGGACACAATCGTCTGCGAACAGGGGAACAGAAGACCTGATGTTATCCAGCAGATCATTTATGAAGATGAGGAACAGGACCGGACCTAGGACCGATCCCTGGGGCTCACCGGACAGCACTGGGACTGGATCTGAGGCTTGGCCATCTAAAACAACTTGTTGAGTGCGCCCAGAGAGCCACGAGTTGATACACTTGTGGGTGGATCATTAATCCCATAATATTCCAATTTGTGAAATAGCCTCCTGTGTGGAACCTTGTCAAAGGCCCTAGCAAAATCCATTATGATTAAATCTGTCTGTCACAGCCCCATCCAGGTTGCTGATGATGTTGTGCACAAACTGGACCAACTGGGTTTTGCAAGACCTCTGACTTCGGAAAAGATGTGTTAAGATTCTGATTTAAATTCTATATTTTTTTATTACGAAAGGATTATGTGCTTTGATATAAAAACATTGTTAATTTCTTCTCCTGCATTTTAAAAGGAGCTGTCATGTGATATTTGGAAATAGTCTGTCAGGGGAAAGTTCGGCCACTTAAGTCGGAGCAAGTTCGGTCCATAGCCAAACTTGCTCCACACTTACAAAAAATACATGCCATTATTATTATTACTATTATTTTCTATTTTATTTTGTTTTTACACTAAAACGAGATGTATTCAAAGATTGGAAAGAAATAAGTTAAAAAACCTCTAAACCCATACAAACCTAGCGCCTTCCTCTGGGCCATTGGTACACAGTAAAGACCCAGATCAGAGACAACAGAGTGAGGATTCAGATCATGGTCTCCACTGATTGTTTACAGATTATAAAATTTGATGAAAGTTACTACCCAATAGCCCTTTGATTCCAAACTGGTTTGTCCGATTGATAAAGGTGGGACATTTTATTTGGCATTAATGGGTTAGGCAGGCCTAAGAGCAATTCAACGAATAAATTGGCCCAAAAAGCAAGACGATAACTGGGAAAATTTAATGCGACATTTTAAGCCAAATTTTTGTTCAATTTGTATTCCGAAGAACCAACTTGGATATTCCATATGTTAGGTTAATGTCGTTACATATTCTTGGCCCTTTGCAATTCCAACTACAGAAGTTTGACTGTATAATATTGGCCTTTATCCAACTTGCCCCAAGGGGTGGCCAAACTTTCCCCATTGCGGGGCAAGTTCGGCCACCATGACCTGATCTCCTTAAATGAAGATTACCCTTTATCGTATAGAGACACATGTTGTGGGTTACCGGGACTGGTACCGCCCTATTGGGCCTTACTTAAATATATAGGTTTCATAGACCTAGATTTAATAGTCTTTCGAAAACTGTACATTTTCTAAAATAGGGCCGAACTAGCCCGGTCTCCCCTAGTGTTTTTATATTGCATTTGCCGAAGCCACTATTTTCAGTGTTTCATGTGTTTCAAGCTATGGGTATTTTTGTTTTAGTGAACGATTTGTATATAGGTGATCCATTGGAAGCAAATTAAACTCAGGAAATATGCATATTCCAGTAAGACTCTGCTCATAAACACACTGAATAGTGGTAGAGTTAACCTCCGCCCCAACCGTATTCCTCAATCGAAGTCAATGCACAAAATGCCTAGGGGGCATATTGTAACTGACCCATCTACATTTAGTTATTTCATTACTTTAGCCTAGAAAATCCGAAGGCTCCACGTTTGATCTGGATTCAAGCTCAGTGGTAAGACTCAGGTGTCTAATTGGCCTTTTCCTTTTTAGAAGCAATCCGGATTCCAAAGTTTATCAACATCGCTCACGCAATGGTGGAATTTTGGAAGTAGCTTGATCGACGGGGAGTTTGAAAAAGAACTGTAAAAGACACTGCTGCTGGGGAGAAATCAACTTGCTTATGGAACAGGCCCGAATCGAACACTTTTAATCCCTTTATTTAATATTAAATATGAAATATACAAAATATACCATAACTCCAAACATTCTTAGTTATGAACTACTTATAACACTGCAATGGTGTAACAGGGGCTTTGAAACCTACGCAGCCAGATCAATGCTTAAACTCACACTTCTCTTTTACACCAACTGACTTTCCAGACTGATTACAAATTTTCACCGTGTCCCTACAACAGGCTTTCAATACACTTTATCCCTTTGATCTGCAAAAGACATCGTTCACATACTCTGAGTCAAACTTTCACATTGGCAACCTTCAATTTTTCACCTCATCCAATCAATCAACATCTAACACCAGTCTTTTGTGCATAAAAAACATCTTCCAATTACAGCAGGACTTTAAATGTATGTTCTCCTTTGAATGCCGCTGAATATCTTTTTTAAAGATATTTCTTGTTAAGTCTGGATTATCTCCCTTTGTGGATTTATGCCCCTTTTAAAGGGCCATAAAGAAATTTTGTAATCACGATATATAAAAAACTATTACAGCTAGGAGCACTGATAGAGGATAATGCGTAGATTACCTGGTTAAAATTTAAAAAAAGTTTTTTTTAGTTATTGCCCTTTGCGAATTTGGACATAACTTGATATTTCAAAAACTATTACAGCTAGGGGCTTCAAACTTGGACAGCTAATAGAGGAAAATGAGTAGACTTTAAAAAAGTTATTTTATTTCTTAAGTTATTACCCTTTGCATTTTTCAAGTTATTGCCCTTTGCAAATTTGAACATTTGTAATAAAGATATCTCGAAAACTATTACAGCTAGTAGCCTCAAATTTGGTCAGCTGAAAGAGGATGGTGAGTAGATTACCTTATGAAAAGGATGGTCGACAAGCTTCTGGTTAGGGGCATAATGTTTCATTTACACAATTTCTAGTTGTTGACAAGATCAGAAGTAAAGATAAGGTGTGTATTTGTGTAAATATGCAATTAAAATCGTCCAAAACCTCCAAAATTAAATGCATGCATGCCCAAACTCAATTCCGCAGATCTGTATGCATTCATAGCGGCAGGTTTTGGTTTTTCTTTGCTATTGGTGAAAGCGAACAATGCATAATATTTTGAAGCAAGGTGACGAAATTTACTGCAGAGGTATGACAAAATCCCCTAGTTAGATATACTCTTGAAATATACTATACAGGGGATTTTCTGCCCTTCTCTAGGGGCGGAATTTCGGCCCCATTCTCAACCGAAAATAGCCACCTTTTCCCCAATACCATGTCTATTTTTATCCTCACGCTTTTTAAAAAAGCGCTGGGGATATTGCAATCGCCCCGCCCGTCCGACAGTCATGCTATCTCCTAAAGCATTAGGCAAAATCCAACCAAATTTGGTGTATGAGTTGCTTACATGGTAGGGGTGTGCAACAGCACAATTTTTTGCCCAGCCCCCTTGGGCCGTGTTGGGTCCTTCTGTCTGTCCATCACGCTTTCTCCTAAACCATTTGGCGAAATCCAACCAAATTTTGGGTGTGAGTTGCTCATATGAATGGGGCATGCAATGGCACAATATTTTTTGGCCCCGCTCCCTGGGGAGGGGAAAAAGGTCAAATATCACTAAATTTCAATTACAAATTCAATTACGTCATTGAATGTGTTCTAGTTCCCAATTAAGAAAAGTAAAAAAAAAAATTTTTTTTTTGTTACTTTTTTTTTTAGAGACCACTACTACTTATTAGAAACAATGACTCATATCAGAATGATACTTAAACTCTTGTGCTTTAGTGGTATGCTTGGCATAATACAATCTAAAATAACTTGATTTTGAGGATATATTTTGTTACCCTTGTTATGTTCTATGTCGTTAATTTCTCCCAATTTTGATGTGAGGTTGAACTTTTTTCCCAATTTTGGCGGGGAGCCTTTCCCCAAAATTGCTGGAAAAAGCCCTGCTATATAAATTTGAAAAAAAAGCACACAGTGCACTAATTAGATTGAATACTGAATAAATAATTGAATAAGATTGCATGTTTCATAATTTATTTATTTTATGCGGTTGTTCACCATTTATGGGTAAGCTAAATATCATGTCACTGTCTGTAACTGGAATATACAGTAAAACCTGTGTAAAACTACCACTCAAAAATAGACAAAACAAAGATCTTAATGACAAATGGTAGCTTAATGAAGGTCAAAAATATTGCAGAATGCTCCCCATTGGAGCATTCTGCGATACTTTTGACCTTCATTAAAGCTGCATAGTCTGTAACTTTTGATCTTTTAATTTAAGAACTAATGTTTCTATTTTTCAAGAACACAGTAAAATAACTAGATTTCAGATAAACATTTTACCAATTTCGTAAACCTTAACAAATTTTCAGTATCAAAACAACAGCATTTATGTTAAAATTAACTGTCTATAATTATTGGAGGGACGCAAATAATTACCAACAAGAGAAAAACACACCTTTTTTATAAGATAATTCACTTTTTTTGCAGTTTTCAGCTATAGTGAACAGATTTATTGTGAAAACATAACTTAATTTTACTTTTACAAATGATTTAAAAAGAAAATAAAATTTTTTGAAAAATGTTCACAGTTGCAGACTTAGTCTCTTTAAGCGATAATTGGTCTTGAAAACCAATTTTTGGTCTTTTTGAGAGTGGCCGTTTTGCACAGGTTTTATTGTATTCAGAATGTCATTTCAGGTTTTTGATATGGAAGAGCGTGCGATCAGAAAGTTAGACGAGGTGGTTGTGAACAGAATAGCTGCAGGAGAAGTTATACAGAGGCCTGCAAATGCCTTGAAGGAGATGATTGAAAACTGGTTGGTTCAGGACTTTAGAGTCATGGGTGAAAGTTTTCAGGATTATTCCTGAATTCAGGATTTTAAGGCTGACTTTCCATAGAAAGTCAGCCTCAAAATGCTGAATTAGGCAGTTTTGATAGATTCTCTGATTTATTTTCAGTTCATCTTATGACAATTGATCATTTAAATTTGAAATTGTTAACACTTTGTAGGCATACATCAACTTTTAAGAGTTCAGGATTTTTGAAATTTTGAACTTTCACCTATGTAGAGTCCATAGGTCAAAAAAAGTAAAATAATTAAGCATAAAATAGTGATTATTTTGTTATCTATCAGTCTAAAGATCAGTCTTTTGAGCACCGTCACATTTAGATGGTTCTCTGAGTACTTAGATGGCTTTTTTGTTTTTTGAGTTATCCACAACATATGTTTTGGTCAAAAACAAATAAGAAATTTGATTTTAAATAAGCTCCTGCTTTAGATATTTATTTGGGCATAAATTTATGATGATAAAAATTTCCAAAACTCAGAGCTATAGCTCTCAGACAAGGAGAATGTTTTTAATTTTGCTATTTTCAGGGAGAAGCTTTGGTTTCAATATTTTATTCACCTAAATCATTTCAATTTGATCTATCAACCTATCTAATGTTATATATTGTCATGATTTTGTACAATGGTACTATTCCCTCAGTTTAAGATATTGAGGTATGCAGGGATAATTTGGAAGGGGCATTTGGAAAGTATATGTAAATGGTGTCTGTATGGTCGCACTTTTCACCAGTATGCCTTACCTGGGCGAAAATGACTTTTTCAGTCCCACAAAATACTCCCCTTGACTAGGAAACACTTTTTCAGTCTTTCAATCCAGTCTAAAAATACATTTCTGTAAGACTGGCAGCCCCTATGGCAGGGGTGTGGAAATAGTAAAATTTTCTACTTGTTCAGGTGACAAGTAAAAAGCCAAAATGTACTTGTCCGTAGAAAATTTAACTTGTCCGAAAGAACAAATTAGCTTATACCTTACAGTGCTTAAACAATTTATTCTTTCAAAAACAGTATGAAACCAGATATATATCAACCTTTGTAAACAGTATGGATCCTGATCAGCTGGCTTCTGTTATAAAACAGTGTAGATCCAGATCAGGATCCACACTGTTTTCAATGCAAGATGTGAGCTTGTAATAATTAATCAAAATATGAAATACAGAATTGTATTAACTTAATACATTTGTACTTGTCCAAGGACAAGTAAATAGAAATTTTCAACTTGTGCTGAATGAAATGGGACCAGGTCGGACAAGCTGGGCATGGTATTTCCACAGCCCTTTCCTATGGGTATACATGTACTGTTTAGAGACTGGAACAACCTGCTGGCTGCTACCCAAGGTATGATGAATAGGTGTCCTTGCAGGCACGATTTGATGTTAGGCTTGAGCCAAAAGTCATAACATGAGAGTCCAGGACTATATGAGCCTTGTCGCGAGAATACTTGTCTTCGGGGTGTCCGACAAAGCGAGTTTCAAACCAGTCTCCTCAGCTACAGAGACTAGCTAGAAAATTGAAATTTCATCTGAAGCGCGTTTACATATGATACTTTTCAGAAAGCGAATAACAAAGGCGCTGATCAGACTGCGTGGGTGCGAGGCTGGTCTGCACCTGTATTGTTCGCAAACACCCAAGGAAGGTTTTCTAGGGTTTCAGCCTATATTAACTATGTGGCAGGGTTTTAATGTTGTGTTCAATATTCAATAACCAAGGTTGATCTATGCACAGGAGCATTTTCCACGCACTTAATGGCATTTTGCTTTTGTGATCAGACAAATATGTTCTTAAAAGGGTATCCTTTGGAAGCAAAGACTGCACCAAAGAACTGAAACTGCTGTCTGATGTCAATTTTCAGTCGTCAATAATTTACTTCAAATGACATCTCCTAAATGGATAAGATCAGGCCCTACAAAACAATCTGGCTGGACACTCTGATGGAAGAAAATAATTGAAAAAAAAATTAAACAAATTTCCCAGAAGGTAAAAAGAGGTTGAGGGCTGTAAAATGTAGATGCAATCCGAACTGCCTCGGACAATTCCGTGGAATTCCATGGAATCAGACCTCAGCTGTACATCGAGGATCTACTTTGATAACGTGATGATGATTTTACATAACATGACGCTGATGTCACAGAACCCATGCCAACCCAAAAACAGGTGTGATAGCAGTGAAACAAACGGTTATAAATGAAGTTTATGTTTTTTTTCAATAAAATATTGCTATAGCAATATTTTATTGAAAAATCATAAAATTCATTTATTCTGTTGATAAAACTTTTCGGGTAATAAAGAAATGGATTTTAATAGGACTGGACCCACATGCCACAGTACTACGGTAAATCTTGTATTAGTTCGTACACTCGAATAGTTCGTACACCATAAATTATTCATGACCGGTCAGCTCAAAATGTCATGTATTAGTTCGTACAGTGGTCATTTTTCCTATTTGTAATTTTAATAGTTCGTACACAACGTTTTTTCCGTTCATTTGGTCAATCAGTGTGTCTGTCTACGATGCTTTCGTTTTTCGTCGAGCACGTCAACAAATCAGCGGAACAGGAGCGTTTCGCCTGTCAGTGCGATAGTCAGTGTCGCTTATGCGCGTGCATCCAGCATTGATGCATGCCAAACTTTTATTCAATGATAAACGCTAGGTTCAATGAACGTTGGACTGATGCAAATCGCGGAGATATTTTGTCCAGTCATGATAAAAATCGAATACATGTACGCAACCACGCGCGCGTGCACACAGTGTCGTCCTACGTGTCTGTGATCATTGAGTCTTTCTGTGTCATAAATATGCCCAAGCGTCTATGATTTTTTGAATCACTGGATCCGAGCATGACGAAACCATATCGGCTGGTGTTTAACACAAATGTTATCAGCGAAGGCTCAGGGGAGCCTGAGCTTTTGTGCAATCTCGTCGGGTAACTCAAAGTTTTGGAGTGGATGAAGAATCTAGACACCTACGTACCCCCACTAATTAGCTGTGTTTTAAATGTGCGTGCATCAATTTCACAAAAGGCCCACACAATAAGCGTAATAAAATAACTATTATACATTGTATATCCGATGGAACTTTTTATCAAACAAAGACGACACTGATGAGCCTAGCGCAGCGTCCTCATGAAATTGTATTATCGGTCTTACACATTAAATGATTCCTGTGGATCATCACACATACGCACAGACGCACAAACCAAGATGAAAAGTGATTTATACATGCTTCTGAATCATACTTTACATTGGGCTGTCTATGAAACGAGCCGGTTCATGAGATTATGGTACCTCTCGCACATGCAACCAGCGAAGGCTCAGACGAGCCTGCACATCTGCACAGTCTTGCCAGGGGCATAAATGCTCACATACAAGGAATGTAGATGAAGGTGCATGTCTAAAGTTAGGCTTATAGTCCCACTAACACCGCAACAATTGATTGCTTTCAGATACGAAAAAAATGGTCGAAAAAGCCTCTCGTTTACCGTCCCTGTATATTTAAATTTGCAATTTAGTTTTTTCACTCATTTCCGCGAGAAACTTTTTTGTATGCAAACAACAAAGGCGCAGATAAGCCAGCGCACCTGCGCAGTTCTACCAATTATCGCTAGAAAGTATGATAGCTTAACCTGCTACATGCAAAAAATAAAATTCCTATCAGACACGCGTGCGCGGATCCAGACAATTCCAACGGGGGGGGGGGGGGGGGGGGGGGGGGGGGGGGGGGACGGGGGGGGGGGACGGGGGGTCGAATTGCTTCTCGAGGGAGGTTCGTACCAGTTTTTCTTCTAGGAAACAAATGGCAACTTATGATTTTCATGGGGACCCCCTGCCCCCTCTGTCTCCGCCCATATCAGAGTTTCAAACAGTTTGGATTCACATTTTATTTTTTATTTTTTGCTGGTTCTGGTCAATTCACATGGGAGCGCAGTGGCTCAGTGGTAGAGTGCTTGACTCGAGACTGAAGGGCCGCGGGTTCGAGCCATACCGGCGTCACTGCATTATGGGTCTTGAGCAAGACACATTTATCCTAGCTTAGTACTGGTTCAATCCAGGAAGAACTGAAAGATTGTTGATGGGACGTAAAGAATCAAATCAAACAAACAAATGGTCAATTCACAAAACGTCTGCTAATTATATCAGCTGACGCCAAGGGCAAAGACAGCATGATCCTTTTTAAGATCAAAGAGACCGCGCACATCAATTCCGGCCACGTGTTGTTAAGTTTTGGGTCGCACGTGATGATGGCCTTGAGGCAAGAAAATGTACATTACACATTAAACAGTGGCCTGGGCGTTATGAACAAGTCGAATAGGGTTCATGCGCGGATCCAGGAATTTTTGTCAGGCGGGGGGGGGGGGGGGGGGGGGGGGGGTGGGGGGACGGGGTCGAGGCTCGACGGCCAGAAAACAGTCTGGACAATGTTTTTTTTAGTCATCAACTTATTTTACAGTTTACAGAGTGTATCCAATGGTTTTATTACAGAGGGGAGGAGGGGGTCCAACTTCTTCCAGGGGGAGGGGGTGTCCATAGAAACCCATATAACTTGTGATTTTCCAGAGGAGGGGGGGGGGGGGTCCGGATCCCCTAATCCCCCTTTGGTTTGCTTACAGAATCATGGTCTATCAAAATTTAAATAAAACTGAAAAATACCACCCAACGACGACTAAACGGAAAAAAAAGCTATCTCCTGCTGGTCGAGATAGCAAGTGCGGATACAGAGGGGGGTCCGGACCCCCTGGAAAATTACAAGTTATATGGGTTTCTATATGGTATAAGCAATTGGACCCCCCTGGAAAAAGTTGGACCCTCTCTTGAACCTTGAAAAATGATAGTTTTCTTCGAAATTACCCATTTGACTTCAGTAAAATAAGCTGAGGACTAAAAATAAACGTTGTCAGGGCTTTTTGTCAGATTGACCCGGACCCCACCCCCCCCCCCACCCCCCCCCCCCCCCCCCCCACCCTGACGAAAAATCCTGGATCCGCGCATGGAAAGCAAGGTGTACACGGGATAGCATGGCGTTCAAATAGCAGTGCAAAGACTAGCATGTGCATCCAACCCTGTTTCTGGCTGTAAAAGAGTCAGTCAGCCTCAAATCACGAAAGACACCAGATTTTCCCATGTAATGGCTTTTCCATGGTCAAGCGACCGAAGATGACAAAGTACGGAATCTGGTTCTACATTGATTGCCATTATCATAATCTTAAAATGCTAACAGCCTAACACCGAGCTACATTGGGTCCGAGCTAACACGTAAGGGGGTGTGCGAACAAGCTGAGCATGTTATGTCGCCACAAGGAATACGACGTATGATGGAGACTCGAACCAACCAACCTATGCAGAAATATAGGTGTTCATACAAAGCCTTTAAATGGAATAAGCATTCGCAAAAAACGTAAGTTGTGGGTCTTTTTACAAAATGAAGGCAGAGAAATGTACTACTCTGATTCATGAGAGTTCTGCATTCCAGTTGTTCATAGAAGTCGCCATTTTCATTTTCAGTTTTCATTCCAAATCAATGAGTGTACGCGTACGTCTAACCTGTAGGACTGAATGTACGTACATGTATTGTCTTGTCTACTACTATGCTGCACTTTCGAGGGCTCTAAGAAAATAAGAATCTACATCATGACCAAAAACGAAAGCTGCGATATACATTGCTTTGTTACGTTGTAGAGCTAGCCGTCGGTAGTGAACAGAAGTTGTATTTTTGTTATGATTCCTCGGACCCGGTGGGTCCGAGTATGATTCCAATCAAGACAATCGTCATAGAAAAAGTCCGAGGTGACATCTCTTCCGTAAAGCAGGCCTATGTAAAGTTGGCCTGTAACCGGGTGATATCGCCGGGTATAACGCACATTGCATGTGAGTCGGTTGAAACGGCAATCCGGACTTTTTTGTTTGGTTGTTTATTTTCAATCTTTCACCATGCTATTAAGAATGTTAGTTTAATTGAAAATACTGATCAGACATTCAGCCTGTAATTAGGCTAAAAGGATAAACAGAAATTCCTCCCTCTTTGGCAATGTTCGCATGTTTTTGGTCCCGTTTTTCGATCTTCAGAATTTCATTTTATTAGTTCGTACAGTCCCGTTTCTCAGAAAAATATTTTTTATTAGTTCGTACACAGCGAAAAATAATTATTTTTTACTGTACGAACTAATACAAGATTTACCGTATTTTTCCTTACGCCAGTTCAGGCTAATAAAATGGAGCTTTTTCAAACATAGTACTACACCTAACGTACACCAAAGGCTTGAATCTAGAATTGAGCCGAAGTTTTCAGATTGATGTAGATGTTGTTTCTTTATTCTACAGTTTGGATGCCAAATCAACAAGCATTACAGTGACTGTGAAACAAGGTGGTCTCAAGTTGTTACAGATACAAGATAATGGCTCAGGGATACGGGTAATTCTTAATTAATGCTTTTCCGACCAGTTGGAGAGCAGTGGTTCAGCGGTAGAGTGCTTGTCTCGAGATTGAGGGTTGTTTCAGCCTCACCGGTGTCACTGCAGTGTGTCCTTGAGCAAGACACATTAATCCTTGCTTTGAACTGCTTCAACCCAGGAATACCTGTACCGACATAACTGAAAATTGTTGACTTAGATGTAAACTATCAAAACAAAAGGATCATTGACACTTGCTATGGGTAAATGCCTATGGTTTTCAGTAAAAATAAAAGTTTGTCAATCGTTTCTTTCTTCACCTTGAAGCTACCCTGACCTGAGTACTTTATGGCAGTGAAATCCATTTTCGATATTAAAATGCTTCAAAAGATGTAAAATTTTGGGTAGAACAATCAGTTTTACATTAAAATATATAGAAATCAGAAAAGATTTTTTAAAATATTCCCCCCGTGTGCCAGCAAAAGCTTTTACCTGTATATGTGTTACCATATTTTACACATTGTATGGAAGTGGCTTGCTGGCACAAGGGGGGGGAAAGATGTTCAGCAGCCCAAAAACCCAAGGCCTAAGCCAATAAAATGCCTTTTCTACCGTATAAGAAATTAATGACAGTAATGAAGTTCTCTAGAACCAGCCTCCTAAATTGCTTTGTATTCTGTGCTAGTTTAATATAAAGTACATAAAGATTAAAAGTAGAATTAGCAAGGTTTATGCATTTTTTCATAAGAAAAAAAGCTCACTGTTATTTAATGACACATTCTTTTGCAAACATCCTATACTTATCTATTTGCATGCTAGGGAATTGTTCATGTTTTTATTTTCGTCAGCTGACTTTCTTCAAAAGTAAGTTTTTACAAATAAACCACACTGGACCACCATCGGAGTGTCAAAAAGTTTGGATCCAGATCAAGACTGACATTCTGTTGGTCTTCATCTGGATTCAAACTGTTTGCAAAAGGCTATTGGCAGCCCACGAAATTATCCACTGGCATGCAAAGAATTATAACAGGTAAATACATTAGTGTTCAATATATTGTCTCATATAGGCAGCTTTCAACTTGGATATACATGTATATGCATAACATAAATATTCGGGCACATTAAATACATTTGACATGTTATGCCCTTTAAACAAAACAAAAGTAATATTCAAGGGATCTAGTTAGAATCAGTTTTACTTTCTAAATGGGACACTTTCATTCCTTCAAAAGTATTTATTTCTTTTGTTGAGCTTTCAGTTTTGTATTATTTACAGTACATGTAGTCAAAAATGTACAGGTAACTTCTAAATTATCTCCCCAAAATCATTTTATTACAAAACATATTTTGTTTTTAAAGCAATGTCATCAATTATTGTGCGTTAATACTCTGCATATAATATGTTCAATAGATATCACCATGGGTACCAAAAAAATCAAGAAAACATCCAGAAATCACTTTTTAAAGTACTTTTTATTGTCATGAAATTTCAGACCCCCTCCCCTTTCTACCCGCCAAAATGCTCAAGTGCATAGGAATTTTGAAAATATTTTGCTAGCTGGCTCTTGCCATTAGATTCACCTATTGCGCTGATACCACATGCACCACACTAGGAGCTCAAAAGCAGCGTTTTGGAATCAGAAAAATAGGCCTATAAGGCCCAATAAGGCTATAAGGCCCAAACCGTCAATGATCCTTTTCCCGACAGTAACAACTTTTGTCATTTATTTCTCTTGTCCGCTTATCTTCTTAGATAGACCGTATTGCAAACAATATGTTCCCATGGAGCAGTCTGATCAGGGTTCATTATCATAGTGTTTGTATCCATGAAAAAATTTAGTCTGAAGTGCATTTGAGTTTATGCAGCAGATGTAAAAAGCAGAGGACATTTTCAAGATAAAATAGTGGCAGGATTAGTGTCAACACTTTTTTGTGTGTAAAATATCAAAGGTCTAGATAAGATGTGTTTAAAATTATGACTATTTGCTAACCCATCAGTTTAAAACATGGGTTTTGGGTGCTCAAAAGAACAGTCTGATTAATATGGTTCTTTTGAATACCCACATATAATCTTTTAGGTTGAGAAATAAGCAATAAATATTTAATTATACTTATCTGGAGGCTTGAAATATAGGCTCTTTGTGAGAAAAAATCAAATTTTTAGCTCTGACATCAAAACGTAGGCTTAAGCAGGAAAAAACGAACCCAGTAGCACTGTCCGTAGCGAATCCGACTGCAGAGCCAGAGGTTGCAAGTTCGATCCAGCCCCGGTCCGGTTGATCATGAAAAAATATCTACAGTCATTCTCGTCCTCCAGCAGATTTGAGACGGGTTGTTTTCAGTTGCCAGCTGCCAGTGAAAGTATGTGGGCGAAGTACTGGTTAACCGCTTAGTCAAGCTTGGCCAGGAAAAAGTATGGTTAGTTGAACTGACCGTTTCGACATGACCGTACCTGTTGACTGGGATGTAAAACCTCAAACAAAACAAAAATCAAGCAGGAAAAATTCTAGCTGAAAATTTTATGAGAGAAAATATCTCATTCACCAACATTCGATGGATAAAAAAGAGGTAATTGACCATTTATTGGTATTATTAACCCTTAAAGCGCCAATCACGACTGCAGCAGACGACAGATTTTGCAACATCTTTCTTAATTTTCAAAAAAATAAGGTATGATATTTCATGAGAATTGTCTGCCAGCAGACGATTTTCATGAAATATGCCTTATTTGTTATTTTCCAAAAGGCGGCAAAATTTGAAATTGTCGTCTGCTACAAATTATAGGTGGTGCTGTAAGGGTTAACATGTGTTGACGACTGCATATTATTTTTACAGAAAGCTGATATGGAAATTGTTTGTGAGAGGTTTACAACAAGTAAACTAAGCAAATTCGAAGACCTGAACTCAATCGCTACTTATGGGTTCCGAGGAGAGGCACTTGCGAGCATCAGTCATGTAGCGCATGTTACCATAACAACCAGAACAGCAGATTCCAAATGTGCTTATAGGTATGTACGGAGCATTATAGTTGACCTCACACAAATCAGACTGTCACTTTGCTTTCATCATTAACCCTTTGTATACTGGAAACCCCTAAAAGGGTACTTTGACAAGCAGTGAAGACCCAGATGAAATGCAGCAAAATGCTGCATTTCATCAGTGTCTGCACTGTTTGCTAAGATTAATAAACCTTCATGGACAGAAATATTTCTTAAAAAATTTAGAAAATTCTACCTGTTTCGCTTAAATTGCACAATGGGCAGTCTCATACTTATTGTATCAATATACATGGGAAAATCCATAAGAATGGAAAGGGTTAATTATACCCCCCGCAAACTTTGTTTGTAGGGGGTATACTGTTTTCACGTTGTCCGTCCGTCCCTCCGTCCGTGTGTCCGTGCGTCCGTCCGTAACGCTTTGTTTCCTTAATAACTCAAAGAGTCATTGCTGGATTTTCATCAAACCTTGCAAACATGTTCATATATGCAAGACAAATACTTTAGACAAAAAAGTAAGGGCTAGGGGCCAATTCTATTAGAGTTATTTCCCTTTGTAGTTCTAAATGGGTTTTTATATAGGGTTTTATGCTTATGCAAATATAGGCCATACACAGGCCGATCAACTCCTACCACAGCTGTTGATGGAACAATTTGATACTTTTCTTATACAATGTAGACACATTGAACATATGCATGAAGGAGTTTAGTTCAGAAAAAATATTTTTTGACAAAATGACAGCTGTGAGAACTTAGACAATTTTTCCCTAATAAGGCTTTTGTATATGCATAGATGGTGCCTTCATGGGCCGATCAACTCCTACCACAGCTTTTGATGGAACAATTTGATACTATTGCTATTCAATGTAGACACATTGAACATATGCATGAAGGAGTTTAGTTCAGAAAAAATATTTTTTGACAAAATGACAGCTGTGAGAACTTAGACAATTTTTCCCTAATAAGGCTTTTGTATATGCATAGATGGTGCCTTCATGGGCCGATCAACTCCTACCACAGCTTTTGATGGAACAATTTGATGCTTTCCCTATACAATGTAAACACATTGAACATATGAATGAAGGAGTTTTGTTCAGAAAAAAATAATTTTTGATGAAATGACAGCTGTGAGAACTTAGACAATTTTTCTCTTATTAGGCTTTTGAATATGCATAGAGGGTGCCTTCATAGGCCGATTAACTCCTACTACAGCTTTTGATGGAACAATTTGATACTTTGCCGATACAATGTAGACACATTGAACATATGAATGAAGGAGTTTGGTTCAGAAAAAGTAATTTTGACAAAATGACAGCTGTGAGAACTTAGACAATTATTCCCTTATATGGCTTTGTATTTGCATTGATAAGTGCCTTTATGGGCCAATCAACTCCTACCACAGCTTATGATGAAGCAATTTGATACTTTGTCAATACAATGTAGACACAATGAACATATGCATGAAGGAGTTTATAAGTTTTGTTGAATTTAGACAATTATTCCCTTATATGGCTTTTGTATATGCATGGATAGTGCCTTTAATGGCCGATCAACTCCTACTACAGCTTTTGATGGAGCAATTTGATACTTTGCCGATACAATGTAGACACATTCAACATATGCATGAAGGAGTTTATAATTTTTGTTTGCACAGATTCTACTGAAATATTCTTATCAAAACTAAGGTCTCCTTGTTCGAACTATAAATTGCCAAGTTTTTTCACTGACTCTTACTGTGCGGGGGGTATATAATAAGCATTGCTTATTGACTTTTTTCATTAGTCCTGATGATCACTGTTTGGCATTACAGTGCATAGGTCCAGATAAACATGAATTTTGAGCACATAAATTTTCATTGTGAATATGCCACTCGTGAAATAACCACTTTCATCGTTCATTCGATGATATAAAATTCCATCTTCCACCTAAAAAATCAAATCTCCTCTCTGTCTTTAGTAACTTAAACAATCATGTCAAAACAGACTTAGGGCAGCTAACCCATTTAACTCCTTGTGTTTTAGAATTTAGTAATGAATATTAACTAAGTTTATTCATACCGTTTCTTATACAGTAAAGAGAATATCACATCAGTTTATTATGCCCCCACCATGACAATGGCCGGGGCATTAAGTGTTACCCCTGTCTGTCTGTCCGTACGTACTTACGTACATACGTTATGTACGTACATCTGTCCAACGACGTCCGCTCTCTAAGACGAATACTTTTGATCAGAATTTTATGAAACTTGGTCACATTGTTTAGTACCACAATGTCTTCTTCAAGTTCGATAATGTTCCTTTGTTTATGAAAATTCAGCATTTGAAACGATGTCCGCTCTCTAAGACAAATACTTTTGATCAGAATTTTATGCAACTTGGTCACATTGTTTGGTACCATGATGTCTTTTTCAAGTTCGATATCGGTCCATATTGGACCATGCCTTCAGTAGTTATGGCTCTTTGTTTATGAAAATTCACCATTTGAAATTATGTTCGCACTCTAAGTCAAATGTTTTTTAAACAGAATTTTATAAAACTTGGTCACATAGTTTAGTACCATGATGTCTTCTTCAAGTTTGATAATGGTATATATCGCACCATGCTTACAGCAGTTATGGCCCTTTGTTTATGAAAATTCACCGTTTTAAATGATGTCCGCTCTTTAAGTCAAATAGTTGTGGTCAGAATTTTATGAAACTTTGTCACATTGTTTAGTACCATTATGTCTTCTTCAAGTTTGATAATGGTTTATATGGCACCATGGTTTAAGGAGTTATTGCCCTTAGTTTATTCAAAATTGTCGGTTGAAACAACATCTGCTCTCTAAGATGAATAGTTTTGATTATATTTCTATAAAACTTGGTCACATTATTAAGTACCATAATGTCTTCAAGTTTCAGAATGGCCCATATCGCATCATGCCTTCAGGAGTTATTGCCCTTTGTTAATGTCAATTCCCTATTAATGCGAATTTGGCAATAGCGGGGCATCCGTATCCCATGGACACATTTCTAGTTTCTGATTGTATAACAAAAGAACAGTGCATAAGATGTCAATATGGTAGCGTTCATTAATGATAGCTTGTTGCATTGGTAGTAAAAAAGAAAAGAGCAGAAAAAGAAAAAAATTGCCAAGCATGCGAAGAGTCAAAATGCGATTAAAATGTGAGCATTATTTTCAACATGAATGTGTTAACTTATGTATTTCATGCAATAT
The DNA here is from genome assembly GCA_964019695.1 of Loripinus fragilis. Lineage (NCBI taxonomy): Eukaryota > Metazoa > Mollusca > Bivalvia > Lucinida > Lucinidae > Loripinus > Loripinus fragilis. Next base: position 13,986,700 of record OZ026527.1, read on the forward strand.
AGTGATCATACATGATTTTTCTTGCATTGATATTTGCTGGGGCCATGGAAACTTTATAAACAGCAGGGTTCCCACAAGCTCTGGAAATTATGGAATACCTGGAAAATCACTAAAAAAATTCCCTGCATGGAAAAATCATGGAATTTGGAAAAAGCCTGAATAATTATTGAAAAATCATGGAATTTTGTGAAATAATTTGAGGAAACCACCAGGAGCCAGAAAACTAGCTGTCGGACACTTGTGTGTCCAACAGCTAGTTTTCTGGCTACTGGTGGTTTCAAGTTTTAATTATTATTTCAAAATGCATGCATGGTCTACATGCATGCTGTTGTTGCTGCATTCCGCATTTAAGCTCAGCGTGGTGAAGATGCTGCTAAAACGAGAGGTTGGAGGCCGTGCATTAAAAAGTCATGGTAATTACATTGTTGAACTCATGGAAAATCACGGAAAAATCATGGATTTGTGTTTTTGAATTCCTGTGGGAACCCTGAAACAGGCTGTTAGGCTGAGTTTTGGTGCATCTTCAGAGAAACCTAGCAAGTGTTAATGTAATGAAAAAGTGAAGTGATCATTATACGCGCATTCCAAACAAAGTTGCACCAAAATTTCTGGTAAAACAGCCGCTTGTCTCACAATATTGTCATTCCAAACAGCAAGGCTTTCCTGTGTAACATCATAGAAATACAGATCAAGAGCAGTTTCAAGGATTTTCAAGTTAGCCCTTAAAGCGCCAATCGCAAAAAAAGTCATCTGCTTTTCTCGTCTGCTGAAATGTTTAAGAAGCCTCTATGGCAAGCAGTGTGGACCCAGATCAGACTGCTCCTATAGGAGCAGTCTGTTCTGGGTCCACGCTGTTTGCTTCTATACTTAATTCGTCAGTAATGCTAGGCAATTATATGCAGCAGACGACTTCAGCAGACGACATTTTCAGATGCATTTTTTTCTTGTCGCTTTAAGGGTTAAAACAGATTCTAACAGCATACTGCATATAGCTGTTAGAAGCCATTGTCAATCGAGACCAAATCCATGCAGAAATCATGAAGTTCATATACTGTTTAGGCCTAAATGAAATGTGTGGATCCTGTTGCATAACAACAAAATTTAGGGTAGGTAGGTAGGGAAATTATTAAATTTTATTATAACATTTAGCAAAAAAAATAGTGACAAAAACTGAAAAAGTGCCCATTTTAGGTAATTTTTCTCCAAAGACCATTTTAATGTTTAGGGTAGGGTTAAAAAAGTTAGGGTAGGTAGGCCAACAGGAACCACACATACATTTCATTTAAGCCTTATGTAAGAATACTTAAATTTACTTATGTATTCTTTGACTTATCAGGGGCAGTTATGTAGATAGCAAGCTGAAGGAGCCAGTGAAACCGTGTGCTGGAAATGTAGGAACACAGATCACTGTCGAGGATCTCTTCTACAACATCGCAACAAGGCGGAAAGCTTTGAAGAGTCCTGCTGAGGAACATGCTAAGGTGACTGAGGTTGTTAGCAGGTAAGGGAGTAGTCACAACTGTTGGAGTAGGCTGCAGGTTCGAGCCTCACCGGAGGCACTGTGTTGTGTCCTTCAGAGGTGTCAAATTCCACTCCCCTGTTCCCATTTACGAGTAAAATGCTATGCAAGTCAATATAAGTTTTGACAAGTTGTGTAGAACTTTTCTAATTTATAGCATCAGAGAAAAATTGGGGGCATGAAGGGCGAGTAACTTATTTGGAAATTATACACTCCTGTCCTTGAGCAAAACACTTTATCCTCTGCTTAGTACTGGTTAAACAAGAAGACCTGTCCCGACATGACTGAAAAATTGTTGACTGGGACATAAAGATCAACAAACAACATTTGGGGTAGCAAGTTAGCATTCAGGTAGTTTTCAGTAAAATTAAGTCTGCACACTGATATGGGCCTTGATGTTAGAAAACTCACCATTGCTGCATGCACAGTCTGATCAGCACCTTTGTTATTTGCTGTCTGTAAACATGGGTGAAAGTTTTCAGGATTAATCCTGAATTCAGGATTTTGAGGCTGACTTTCCAAAGAAAGTCAGCCTCAAAATGCTAAATCAGGCTGATTGTATTAGCTTTTCTGGTTTATATGTTGATTATCTAATGACATATGACCATTTAAATCTGAAAATGTTCATATTTTAAAGGCATACTGCAATGTTTTAGAGTTGGATTTCTAAAGTTCAGGATTTTTTAGATTTTTAACTTTCACCCATGTGTAAAGTAGAATAACTTATCTTGTATCAGGCAAATCATCAAACAGAAAAAATACATTGTTAGATGGTGTAACATCGTTTTGACGCTTGAAAGACTTTACAAATACTAGGGGTGGGTATCACCTCTGAAAACCGTATCGCGATATATCGAGATTTTCGGGTTCGTATCGAGTTATGAATCACGATATACCACCAACCTTAATTACAGGTGCATTTGTGGGAGGGGAATTTTCTCAGAGCCGACTTTATTCAACATCAATGGCAATGGAAGGTCATGCTAGCATAGGTCGATCGAAACACAGCATGAACATTTACAACTTTTGATGATTCATCGAAATCCGATCCTTCAAATTCGCTTTCTTACGAGAAATCATTAAATAAAGAGAGAATAGAAGTGCCTTCCCCCTCGATCTCGTTCGGGTCCGCCATTTTAGTTTTGGCCAGGGAAATCCTCCTCTTAGCCAATGGTATTAACGTTTTGCACATAGCCCGTTTTGTTTATCATAGTTACCAGCTTTTCATTGGCTGTCGGACATCCCGCTTCTGTTAATTATCAAGCGAGGTAAAATAAATATTGACATGCAAATAAATACAGCTCGAAACGAAAGCAGATAAACTATGCTCTGAAAATTGACGGAGTTTGTCGAGTGTACTGGTACGTCAAAAGCATATCGCGAAACATATCTCAGGACTCCTAAATAGAGATATACCGGTATACCGGTAATATTGCGCAGCCCTAACAAATACATGTAAACAAATGCAAAACGGTCCAACTATTGCAGGATTTCTAAAGTGCAATGGTAGGAAGACTTCAAATGTTTCGTCAATTTCGTCATTTACTGTGTGTTCATATCAAAAATAGATCTGCTCTAGTGTGTGAATTGTTGAGTAATAAATCACTGTTTGTCGGTCAGTTGTATGAAGATAAATCACTTGCGCTGCGCTGCAGGCTCGTGATTATATCTTCTTTACAACTGACTTCCAAACAGTGAATTAATACTCAACAATTCACTGCTAGAGATGATCTATTTCTTAATTTTACCCTGAAAAAATTGCTTATCTGGACCTATGATGGAATAATAATATACTGCTCAAAAAAAGATAAGGGTCAAACAATGATTTACGAATTACTATTCCCCATTTAATACTATAGTAGCAAAATAAAGTTTATTATAATCTCATCGGTCAAAGATTACTTTAGTAAAGATTTTTCAGAAAACAATTAACAGTCAGCAGTCAATAAACCGCCATATCTGAAACTCACACCCTTTTCATAGAAATGGATGGGGTAATGTCTTTTTGAAATTTGTACCTGGGAAGCATTTTTACTAATTTTGGTCAGTGCTTATATCGTGTGTGGCTTCCACGAGCCTCAATGACTTCAGTACAGCGTGTCCAAAAGCTCAGCACTAGTGTTTTTATGTCTGAACGAGGGATTCGTACCCACTCCTCCACAAGAGCATTTGCAAGCTGCTGGGCTGTTTGTGGTTGTGCCAAACGTGCATTAATTCTTCTCTGGAGAGCGTCCCAGGCATGCTCAATAGGGTTGAGGTCAGGTGAGCGTGATGGCCAGTCCAAATGTTCGATACCCTCATACTCAAGATAATCATTGACCACACAAGCCCTATGGGAACGTGCATTATCTGCCATTAAAACAAAGTTATCACCGACTGTCCCTGCGAATGGTCAAACATCGACATCTAGAATTTCGTCTCTATAGCGTACACTCGTCAGTGCCCCATTCTGGATGACATAGAGATCGGTGATTCCATCAAATGAAATGCCCCCCATACCATTACAGATAGACCACCCCATCGGTCATGTTCAGCAACACAGCAGTTAACAAAACGTTCGTTCTTCCTTCGCCAGACACACTTGCGTCCATCACTATTATCAATGCAGAATCTTGACTCATCGGTGAAGAGGATTTTCCTCAAACTACCCAAAGGCATGTCTTCATACTGTGCTGCAAATTGACGCCTTGCAGTTCTGTGATCACGTGTCAATGGGGGTCTCACGGCTTGTCTCCGAGCATGAATTCCGATGTCATGAAGACGATTTCTGATTGTCTGTTCACAAAAAGTGATACCAGTTGCATTAAGGAACTGCTGGTTTAGAGTTCTTGCCGTGTCAAACCTCTGACGTCGAGACATAGTGACAATATACCGGTCATCCACTGCTGACGTCTTTCTTGGACGACCACTTTTTGGTCGTTCTTCAACACTCCCAGTGTCAAGAAAACGCTGCCATATGCTCTGAACAACAGATTGGGTGACGCCAAACTGAGCGGCTGCATAACATTGGGTTGCTCCAGCCTGAAGCATACCTAAAATTCTCTCCATGTCCCTGACAGACAAATGTCATCGATTTGGCATTTTAGTACACAAATGACTTCTAGTGCCACACTTCACAAAGCACAGAGAAAATTGGCTCAAATATCCAGAACTGCAACTCTCCAAACAACTGACTTCCACACAATGATTAGTCATAAATCTTGGGTAGGCAATATGAACACGGTTTACTCGTGCTATATGTGCTATCATGCAAGAAAAAACACAGAGGCCAGTTACCCCATGAATCGATATATGTTAATGCAGTTCAAACTTTAAAGAAAATTATTTGACAAAAAATGGTTTTACGAAAATCTGTTTGACCCTTAACATATTTTGAGCAGTAGCATTGTCTTTGCATTTGATGGGCCAATGTGGTAAGCGATGAATATAGAAACAAATGGCATGTGAATTGCAAATTATTCTTTATAGCTGACAAATGGTGGCCTGTTTACTGCCTCATTATATAAAAATGAAAATAGATCTTTGACCTTAAACTCTGATCACGAATAAAGGAGCTGAAATATTTTATAATATCCTTCAAGATAATGCTTGGCATTACATTTGAATTGTCTGCCAGCAACTTGCTGACTTATAGGTTTCAAATAACAGGTGCAAACTTTGAAATTTTGTCAGCTTTAAATTTTTTGGCAGCATTTTCAGAGCTGAACATGACATGCAGCTATCCAGTGGGTTGGGTTTTTAGTCTGATCTGAGACCTAGTGGATGGCAGTAGCTCAACTGAGCGTTAGACTGGGGATCGAGGATTACTAGGTGGAGACTCAACAGTATCACTGTGTTGTGTCCTTGATGTCACAGGCTCTTTACAACTCTGCCGGAAACCATTATGGGCTGGTACACCCATTCTCGAGGGGGTTCTAGGGTCAATAATTACAATGACATTGATATAGGCTTCAATCTACATTTATTGATCTCTCGGCAAGCACTTGAAGATATACATTATTGTATCCTTAATTAAAGGAATATCCTACATGTAAACTGCTGTGGCGAGGAACACAAGTTCCTCACCCTCTTATAACAAATAAGACAAGCTTCACTCGTAATGCTGAGGTTACTGAGGGGAAATACAAATGTCACAAATAATGCAATTATTTACAATTATTAACAAAATGATCAAAATGATATAAGGAAACGCATACCTGAAAATATATATTATTGTATCCTTAATAATAGGAATATCCTATATGTAAACTGCTGTGGCGAGGAATGTGAGCTCCTCACCCCTTCACAACAAACTGAAGAATGAAGGAAAGGGTGTTTTAAGTGAGTTTGTGCATGCTCATGCATATAAGCATGAATCCTGTGAAACATGTGCAAAACAAACCATGAGCAGTATTTACTGAATGTACACTACGTAAAAGATGACTTATATGAGAATATGATAGAAAATGCAATGAATCAAGGAGAAAGTATAGGAGAAAGTATGGGAGAAAATATAAGGACAAGATCTCAGAATAAAATATGCAGCGTATGCATAAAATGACCCTGCGACATTGAGCAAGACACTTTTTCTGCTGCTTAGTACTTGTTCAACCCAGAAAGGCAAGAAAGCGTCCCAACCATGACTGAAAAATTGCTGACTTGGAAATAAAGCATCAACAGAAACAACAACAAAAAAAGCCCAACAACTTGAGATCTAGTCTCCATATTTGTTCTTTTTATCAAACAGACTGGAGAGACTGTAAATTCACAGGCTGTTCAGAATCTTTGCTGGTGGTCTTGATTTTGTTGGAAAGTCCTGGAATCTTATTTAAGATAAGAGTGTGTATTGGAAAATGACTTTTCTTGTTTCTCAACTAAAACATATGTTGTCGGTACTCAAAAGAACCGTCTCAATGAGACGGTTCTTTTGAACACCCAAAACACATGTATAAATTGATAGGTAAGAATATAATAACAATTTTACGTGGGTTAGTCAAAAATAACTGAGCCCTACCTTATAACATTTAGTTCAAGTAAAATGGACACAAATTTAAATGATATTTCTTTGCAGTTATATTTCATCTATTCAATAACATAATTAACATCTGTTGGTAGGCTTTATATACAGGTTGCTAGGCAACCTAACATGTCCTGTCGAAGGGTTGCATTCACGCTGTAATACATCAATATCTAAGCGTTGCCATGGAAACGATAATGTCAATGTAATGCTGCATTCACTGTCGTTTGATACCTATTACATGTACCTACTCAGTGCCACTGAAAACAAAACAAATGACCCTAAATTATAAATGCTTTGGTAGTTTTATTTCAGAATTTAGCAATTTTTTACGTGCCTCAAGTCCTATAACTTACCCCACCCTCATTCATTTTAACACAATTTTAATAGAAAACATAAAATAATTGCCTAATAATGCTTATGCAGTACTGCATATACAAATAAACCCACAGAAATATTAAATTCCTTGTTTGGAATAAATGATTCTGTTTCCATGGCAACACAATCATCATGTATTTGAAAATTTGTGAAATTTTGACTTATTTTGTTGCTAGGCAACGCATGCAATCAGTTTTCACCCAAACATTTACGAATCAAGTATAATGAAAGGACAATATATCCGAATAAATGTCAAATATGTCTTTCTCAAAAACTACCAAGCCCACAAGCTTTTTTAAGACATACTGTATATTCCTGGTGGCTGAGATCGTGAACGCATTGCTCTGACTGACGATCTTTAGTTGCCTAGCAACCATAACAGAAGCTTTACCAGGGTACTTTTTTTGGGTCAAAACGTCTATGACATGTTAAACTTATAAAAGATAATCACATTTCTTGTCTACAATGTGATGCTAAGATATAATGAGGTAGGGCTCAGTTATTTTTGACTAACCCTCATACATGCAAAAAAAATATCCTGATTTGGACCTACCTTAGGTTCTTCAAAACTCCTTGAATTTATAATCCCGATTAGGACATGGCTTCATCAAGGTCTTTGGGGAAAAGGTTTCAAGCTAAATGGTTAAAAAATTTAGGGGAAATTTAGCTAACAGTGAAAAATCAGGCCAGCTGCTTAAGTTTACAGTATCCCCAAAGGCTTCACTGTTTGCACAGTCTCTCCAAAGCCTTTGCTGTTTGAGGGAGCGCAGTGGCTTAGTGGTAGAGTGCTTGACTCGAGATTGAAGGCTTATTATTATTTATTATTATACCAAATTTATATAGCACCTTTATCATATGTGCATACGTTCAAAAGTGCTTTACACAAAATACATTAAAACATACACAGATACATTAAAACACACACAAATACAAATAAAATAGACAATTCGATCTACAAATTGAACAGTTAAACAGTAAACTAGTTTACCGCTGTTTGGTTTAAAATTATTAATGTCTTATGTTCCTATAAACTAAACTGTTTAAATTTTAAAAACAAACTTATATAGTAAAATCCACTTACGATCTTTGTAAAATGCGCAAGTTAAACAGTTTACCAATGTAACTAATTACTGTAAAACATTTAAAACAATGTCACCCTGTTTATATAAAGTTCATTTATACTCTAAAATAATCAGTCTTCACTTTCCGTACGTTTGTATGAAAAAGTGTGTCTTAAGTGACTGCTTGAAAGCACAGAGTGTGCTACAGACCCGAACCCCAGGTGGGAGAGCGTTCCATAGTTTTGGAGCAATTATAGCAAAACTGCGATCACCATACAACACAGTATGGCTTCTTGGTACCTCAAAAATAAGAGGGTTATTTTGTGAACTTAAGTCTCTTCGTAGCCTATACACTTGGAGTAACTCTTTAATGTAGACTGGGGATTGTTCATGCAGTGCTTTGTATGTGTGAGTAAGAATTTTATACTGGATCCTATATTGTACAGGTAGCCAATGAAGTTCTTTCAGTATAGGGGTTATGTGGCAGTAACGAGATGTTTTGGTTACAACACGCGCGGCTGTGTTTTGAACATTTTGTAATTTATTTAGAGTTGTCTTCGGTACACCACTCAACAATGCATTGCAATAGTCTTATCTTGATGTTACAAGAGAATTAACTAGGGATTTTGTTGCATCCATTGTTAAATATTTTCTGATATGACCAATTTGCCGTATTTGTCCAAAGCAAGATTTACAGACGGAATTCACATGCCGCTCCATGTCCATCCTGGAATCAAGCCATGCACCAAGATTCCTGACGCATGATGAAGGCTTAATGGCTTGAGGATTCGAGCCTCACCGAGGGCACTGCATTGTGTCCTTGAGCAAGACACATTAATCCCTGGTAAGTACAGGTTCAACTCAGAAGACCAGTCCCTACATAACTAAAAAAATGTTTACTGGGATGTTAAGATTTAAGTATCAAATCAAACAAAAACAAACCTTCATGGTTTGCTGGCCTATTAGTTTTAATTGAGAAAAATAAAAATACAGTCAAATCTGGTAAATTTGAAGTCCTCTGGACTAGATGTTTTATTTTGAATTATCAGTAGTTTGAACTATAGGGAGGTAGATATGAAAATATATAACCCCTAAAAATGATTATCTTCAGGTTTTGCTGTCCCTGTCAAACATAAGTTTTGGGGGTGAAAAAGAAACGCCTCAAGGAGACGTTTCTTTTATGCACCCAAAACATGCTATTTTTGATGGTTATTAAAATAGATCATGAATAGGTCCTAATCCCTGAATCCAGTGTGTCCCAAATTTATTAAGAATTAACGCGTATTTCGAAAAATCGAAGTTCGAATTTTTTGAGGTTTTACTGTAACAGTTTGCTCTCCCCTGCCCATTCTTTGGGGGAGCTTTGAGACTTGGTCCACATCTGAACTAAGGGTGGGGTTGGTGCACCTTGGGCCGGTTTGGGCCCTCCAGTAAAATATTTTACTGACCATTCCAGGGGGGGTGCTTCTGTTGTGGATCTTTTGTGTTTTTCTGTCTTGTGTTTGCTGTGCGTTTGTATGCGTTTGTTTATATGTGCCTTGTGGTCACCTGCTGGGAAAGGGCTGGCCTCTTGGCTCTCGTTTGTGGTGTCTAACTGTAAGTTTGTTACTTTCCCATTGGTATCCTGGGTCAGGTGTGGTACTTGATTGTATCGATTCCTGATATTTGCACCCTTACTTACTTTGGCTAATGTAGGATTTTCTCCTTTGCAGATACGCTGTCCACAATAGCGGGGTAGGATTTACACTTAAAAAGGTAATAGTGGCTTACAGTAATGTGTAAAGGGCCGTCACTCTTTTTAACTCACCTGAGCCATTGGCTCATTGTGAGCTATTGTGATCATTGGATGTCCGTCGTCACAGTCCTCAACAATTGCTTCAAAGGACATATCCTCCTAAACTACTGGCTGCATTTTGACCAACTTGGTAGGAATGATTCTTATATGACCCTCTTTAAGAATTGTTCAAATGGTTCCAGTCCAATGCATATCTAGGTCACACAGGATAAAAATAGATTTTTAAGATGAAAACTTTAAAGATCTTCTCTGAAACCACAAGGCCTAGAGCTTTGATATTTGGTATGTAGCATCACCTAGTGGACCTCTACCAAGTTTGTTCTAATTATCCCCCTGGGACTAAAAATGGCCCCGCCCCGGGGGTCACATGTTTTACATAGGCTTATATACGGAAAAAGTGAAAAAATCTTCTTCTCTGCAACAACAAGGCCTAGAGCTTAGATATTTGGTATGTAGCATCACCTAGTGGACCTATACCAAGTTTGTTCAAATTATCCCCTTGGGGCCAAAAATGGCTCTGCCCTAGGGGTCACATGTCTTACATAGGCTTATATAGGGAAAATATGGAAAAATCTTCTTGTTTGAAACCATAAGGTCAAGAGCCTTGATATTTGGTATGTAGCATCACCTTGTGGACCTCTACCAAGTTTGTTCCAATTATGCCCCTGGGGCCAAAAATGACCCCACCCTGGGGTCACATATTTTACACAGGCTTATATAGGGAAAACATCGAAAAATCTTCTCTAGAACAACAAGGCCTAGAGCTTTGTTATTTGGTAAATAGCATCACCTAGTGGACCTCTACCAAGTTTGCTCAGATTATCCCCCCTGGGGCCATCCCCAGGGTCACATAAATTTACACAGGCTTATATAGGGAAAACCTGGAAAAATCTTAAGGCCTAGAGCCTTGTTATTTGGTATGTAGCATCACCTAGCGGACCTCTACCAAGTTTGTTCAAATTATGCGCCAGTGGGCCATTTTTGTTCAAATTATCCCCCTGGGGCCATAAATGGCCCCATCCCCGGGGTCACATGTTTTACATAGTCTTATATAGGGAGAACCATGAAACTCTTCTTGTCTGAAACCACAATGCCTAGAGCCTTGATATTTGGTATGTAGCTTCACCTGGTGAACTGTTTCCAAGTTTGTTCAAATTATATATTCCTGGGGCCAAAAATGGCCCTGCCCCTGGGGTCACATGTTTTACATAGGCCTCTATAGGAAAACACATTGAAAAAAATCTTCTTGTCTGAAACCATAAGTCCTAGAGCCTTGATATTTGGATGTAGCATCACCTAGTGGGCTTCTACCAGGTTTGTTCAAATCATCCCCCTGGGGCCAAAAATGGCCCCACCCCAGGGGTCACATGTTTTACATAGGCTTGAAAAAATCTGCTTGTTGGAAACCACAAGGCCTAGAGCCTTGTTAACACCTAGTGAACCTCTACCAAGTTTCTTTAAATTATGCCACAGGGGCCAAAAATGGCCCCACCCTGGGTTCACATGTTTTACATAGGCTTATATAGGGAGAAACATGAAACAATCTTCTTGTCTGAAACCACAATGCCTAGAGCCTAGATATTTGGTATGAAGCATCACCTAGTGAACCTCTACCAAGTTTGTTCAAATTATATCCATGGGGCCAAAAATGGCCCTGCCCCGGGGGTCACATGTTTTACATAGACTTATATGGGGAAAAACATGAAAAAATCTTCTTGTCTGAAACCATTAAGGCCTAGAGCCTTGATATTTGGTATGTAGCATCACCTAGTGGACCCCTACCAAGTTTGTTCCAATTATGCCCCAGGGGCCAAAAATGGCCTCTCCCTGGGTTCACATGTTTTATATAGGCTTATATAGGGAGAAACATGAATTAATCTTAATTCACATGTTTTACATAGGCTTATATAGGGAGAAACATGAAACAATCTTCTTGTCTGAAACCAAAATGCCTAGAGCCTTGATATTTGGTATGAAGCATCACCTAGTGAACCTCTACCAAGTTTGTTCAAATTATATCTCTGGGGCCAAAAATGACCCCATCCCAGGGGTCATGTTTTACATAGGTCAGTATTGTGAAAAACATGAAAAAATCTTCTTGTCTGAAACCATAAGGCTTAGAGCCTTGATACTTGGTATGTAGCATCACCTAGTGGACCCCTTCCAAGTTTGTTCAGATAGTGCTCTTGGGACCAAAAATGGCTTGCCTAAGGTGTCACTAGGGACATGGACAGCTTTCAACCTATTTCTATATGTAAATTTTAAACAAAACTCAAGTGAGCGATTTAGGGCCACTTGGCCCTCTTGTTTTATAAGCGTACACTGAGAACTTTATGTGCTGTTTACACTAGGTGAACTTTTGATTTCAAGTCATTTCTTTATAAATTTAACCCTTAAAGCACCAGTCACAAACATTTTTGTCTGGTTTGTTGTCTGCTGAAATGTTTCAGAAGCCTTCAACAAACAGTGTAAAGACAGATCAGACTGCCTCTATACTTAAGTTGTCAATATTGGTAGCAGTTATATGCAGCAGATGGCATTTTTAGATACATTTTTAGCAGGCTCTTTAGGGTTAATACGAATTCACTGTGCGGAAGAAAACTTGTAGATTCTGATCAGCTGGTTTCTAATGAAGACAGCTGATCTGGATCTATGCTGTTTTCAAAATAGTACAGAATTCATGCACACGTTATGCTTATAAATCAAAGAAACAAACAGGTAATTAATAGCCCTTTCCTACCAATATTTTTTGTTGTTATAAAACTGGGTGTGTTGCTGTTTAGATTGATGGAGTATTCTAATTACTTGCTCTCCCCAGTACATAGTATAAACAGACTTCAGTTAAGGGTGCGTAGAAGAAAAATAATTCTTATTTCTCAACCAAAACATATATTGTGGGTACTCAAAAGAACCGTCTCAATGAGACGGTTCTTTTGAGCATCAAAAACATATGTTAAAATTGATGGGTAAGAAAATATTTACAATTTTAGGTCAAAAATTTTGTTCATCTAAACATGGTATATAACAGGTAAGATGGCTTGGTCACTTAGTGTACTAATTACTATTCTAGGCATTAATTGTCCTTAATGACTTAAAGGGACATTTTATTGTGGTGTGACTGATTAGCTACAAAAGTACCTATCACAAAAGTACCATAGGAACTATTTAATTTTTGACCTCAAGATCTTAACTGTACTAGAGGGGATGTGAGTTTGATTCCCAGTCCTGTCAAATGAGAGTATTCTCTCCCTACTGTTGATTCAATAAGATTTGCAGTGGGTCAGTTGGTAGAGCGTTGGGTTGGGGATTGGTTTGAGCCTGGCCGATGGCTGAGTCACTAATGTGTTTATGCGCTGCTTAGTACTGGTTCAACCCAGGAAGACCTGTCCCACATGACTGAAAATGTGTTGACTGGGACGTAAATATACAAAGCAAACTGCTGATTCAAAAAGAGCAGTTGTCATAGGTGCAGTTAAGCAAACTTTTTTGTGATTATTTTCTTAGCTATCAGCTTAAACATGTGTTTTGGGTGCTCAAAAGAACCATCGTCTTAAGAGGATTCTTTTGAGTACCAACAATTTGGTTGAGAAATAAGAAATTTAATTTCCAATAACACGCTCTTAGCTGAAAGCCTGATATGAAAATACTAAGGACTGGTAAACGGCATTAACACTTAAAGCGCAAGAAAAAAATCATCTGGAAAATGACGTCTGCTTAAGTCGCCTGATGCAAATAATTGCCAAACATTACTGACAAATTAAGTATAGAAGCAAACAGCATGGACCCAGAAAAGACTGCTCCTATAGGAGCAGTCTGATCTGGGTCCACACTGTTTGCAATAGAGGTTTCTTAAACATTTCAGCAGACGAGAAAAGCAGACGACTTTTGTTGGGATTGGCGCATTGAGGGTTAAAGCAGCCTGCATGCACAGTAACTGTAACATAATAACTGATCATTTGGACATGGCTGAAAAATTGTTGAAAGGGATGTTAAGCAGCAACACAGCAACAATTGGACCTGAGCCTGTGCGGAAACACCTGACCTTTGAATCAGTGGATTGTCCGCAAAGATGTTGACATAAACAGTGTTGATTTACCTGTACCTAATTCAAGGCCAACAGTAATGAAGTACAAAATATGTTAAAGTAAAATATTACTGGACTGCACACCTTTGATCAGTTAACTCTTATATTGTGTGCTTTTTTGTCGTCTGCTTATTTTTTTTCAAAATCAAATTTGTTGAAAAATTCTTTCAGGAATTAGAACAGAGTTTCAAACAGTTTGGACCCAGATCATGCCTGATGTTTTTTACTGGCCTGATCTGGGTCCAAACTGCAAAGGTTATCAGCTGAAGACAATAGTTTTTATGTTCTACACTCCTCCCCAACTTATATCCTGTTAACCTGCAACATTCCAGTTCTAAGCATGTATTTTCAGTGTGGAAAGCAATGTTGATCCTGATCAGATGGCCTCTGATCTTGATCTACACTGTTTTTCAAATTAAACCATGAAGCCCAAAGCTTTTATATTTCCATAAATTTTGCCAGTCAAGCCACTGAGGTCCATATTGGCCATGCTCCTGGGGTCATTTTCTCCAATAGGCTCATTATGAAAACATCCTGTTAATTTTTCTCTGAAACCATTGGGCCAACAGCTCAGGTGAGCAGAATTGGCTTATGGAGTCTCTTGTTCAATTGGGAATGGGTCCAAAATAAACCCCTTGGGACAGGGTTCTGAAATTCAGGATATTGGAAATCCTTTGTGTATTTCAAAAAGTACGCACACATTTTGATTGGTAAACTGATAATGGACCTGTACAGAAATAAATTGATCTGTTTGCGTGATGCTTTAAGTCCCAGTCAACAATCAACGTCTCCGTCATCCGGACATTTTCTGTCTTCCTGGGTTAAACCATTTCTAAGCAGAAGATCAAATGTCTTGCTCAAGGACACAACACAGTGCCTCTGGTCTCATTGGATCCCAAGTCTAACACACATTGCGGTCGAGACATTGTGCAGCCGGATTTGGAATGTCAAGATCTACAAGATTGAGTCTGTTTTATATTAGTAGTTATTCAAAATTCAAAGCATGGATGATGGCAGGCAACAGCCAGAACTCCATATTTAAAGTCCTCGAGGATGCATAAAACTGGGTGCAGTGAGTGTGCTGCATATGCATAATTTTGTTGGACCTCACTGTGCCCTCAATATAACTGGAAAAAAAGGAATATAATAATAAAAAAAAGTCTAACACGCTAACAACAGAGCCATAGCGCTCTCCATCTAAATTGATTAGTCAGAATAAATAAAATAGTGATTGGAATTCAAATGTTATAGATCCTAAGCCTGTACAGGAGCAACTGACGATCCAAATTGGTCAACTGTTGACCTAGCTGTATTATATCTAAATATAAACCAACTGATCTCAGGGGCATTTGGTACAGAGTTGATTTTCTTGCAACTCCCATCAAAACATCAGAAGACCCATAGCAGCTAGATGGTTCTTTTGAGTGCCCAAAATACATGATTTAGATATTTGAGAAGAAAATGATATTTGTTTGCTTATGTCAACCAAGCCTCTAGATAAGAGCCTATATTTGAAAAAGATTTTTCTTATTTCTCAACCAAACATAATTTTTATTATGTTGTGGGTACTCAAAAGCACCGTCTCAATGAGACGGTTCTTTTGAGCACCCAAAACATATGTAAAAATTGATGGTTTAGACAATATTTACAATTTTAGGCTCAAAATATATGTTTATTTCAACCTATGTAAACCTAAGTGCTTTCTGGTAACCAGTCACCAAACAAGAGAAAAAAACATATTCTGACAAGAGCAGCGTGAACTCAGCATTTTTAGGTAAACACTTGTTTTTGTGTCGACATTGATTGATTACGGAAATAATAAAATAAACCGCAAAGAAGAAAATGTCCCCTTGAACCTATATTACAGTAAGAACTTGACAGTTTGAACTCCACCCCCTCGATTCTATCTGTAGCCAGACAGTCAGGTACAATACCAACAGTCTTGTTAACCAGGGCATGTGCTTTTTAGTCATTCTAAGCCGTTTTACAAATAATTAAACCAAAGAGTAAAAAAGATCCTGTTATAATCAGCCATCTAATAAGATAAAATTCTTTTACAAGCATGCTCGTTTAAGAATGATGTAGGTGAAAAAGTGATTATGAAGTATTCTACCATAATGAATTCTTCAGCAATGACGATGTTTGGATACAATCTGCATATGTGGGACATTAGCGGAGTAAAAGGGGAAAAAGTCTGTGAGTATTATCAGGAAATACCACAATCACACTTCAGACCAACCCACGGCACTGTGAGGAAGAACCACAGAACATTAACAATCACAAGACATCAGGAAGACAAAGTAAAGCAACCAGCTTTCTCGTCCTTGTCAAGATGATTGCAAAACTAGAAGGACATTAAGTAATGCATTACAAAACAAGGACCAAACACAGAACCCCCACAAGCATTGGGAGGAACATTGAACAATGATTCAACAACCACAGAACCACCACCTTAGAATGGACAGCAGTCTAAGCCTCCGTCGGGGGCTTAAAAACATTTGACTGATGCCAAATCTTTGCCCTAGCTTCTGCTGTTGTTAATACATAAAAATTGTTTAGCTGGCATGGATGCTTCCTTACTAATACTTTTTACAATGTTTTAATGGATAATGAATGAAATTTTAGCATTCTTCCTTTCCACCAAAACCCATGTGCCCAGGTAAACAAGACTGTGGGTATCATAGCAGACCGACGGGTCCTTAGTGCTATCTGGAGCAAGACCGATTGCTGATCCAGGGGTTATGAGTTTGATTCCGACCTTCCCCCATACTTTCGTGGAGATGATCATGAAATATTTTCTATGGTCATTCACCTCCTTCCGCTGATTCAAGAAGGGCTGTTGTCAGTTACTAGCAAAAGTATTTACACTGAGTACTGGTAATCTGCTTAGTCTAAGCTTGCCCAGGAAAAAACTGGTTAGGTCAACTGACCACCTCAACATGACCCTAGCTGTTGACTGGAATGTAAAACCACAAACCAAACAAAACCATACTGTAAATTCGGAAATTTTCGTGAGGACTTTATTTTCGTGAAACTTCGCATATGCGAAGTTTTTTGAAAATAAAACCCTCGCGAAATGGCGAAATCACTCTGTCGTTTATCGATATAGGTAAATCTTGATTTAATCGCGAATTTTTCACATCACTAATGTGTCTATTTGCCAAAATAAAATTCTCGTGAAAATTTCTGAATCTACAGTAGAAAACTGTCTGACTACCGCTCAAATACAGGGGCTGAAATCTAATATATTCACATATTGGATCCTTTTGTCTGTCCATTCATCAGAGATTCATTTCCACACTCAGTCTTGCATTTTTGGACTGATCCTCTAAGCTATTCAAACTTCATTTATTAGCTGATATCAGGTAGGATTAGCTATGCATGCTGGGTAATAATTTTCGTGCTTTTGCTGTTGTCTGCTGACTTTTTCAAAATTAACTTTTTCAAAAAATTCTTTCAGGAACACTATCAGAGTGTCAAACAGTTTGGATCCAGATCAGGACAGACAATTTGTCGGTCCTGATCTGGGTCATTCCTGTTTGCAAAGGTTATCAGTAGGCAACAAAAGTCACCGCTAGCAAGAAAAAGTTGATAAATATAAAATTTGCAACAACAACTTCTTTGTAATTTCAGCATGGAGAAGGGGTAGCAGATGTTCGTACACCAAGCAACTCGACACATGTTGATAACATCAGAACAATATATGGTCCTGCAGTAGCAAGGTAGGTACATGGGTTATAGTATTCAGGATTATTACAGAATTCAGGATATTGAGGCTGACTTTCCATAGAAAGTCGGCCTCAAAATGCTGAATTAGGGAGATTATAATAGGTTTTCCTGTTTATGTACAGTCTGTCTAAAGGCAACTGATCATTTAAACTTGAAATTGTGAATATTTAATGGGCATGCTGCAAGTTTTAAGAATGGAGTTTCAAAAGAGACATTTACTGGTTGGCTTAGACAATGGAGATGTAGCCCACAACAGAAATCCTGATATTTGTTTCTTGACAAAGGCCAAGTGGCCGAAAATTTGAAACAGAGTAAACATAGTGTTTTAGTATGAATAAATTTCCTTTGGAATTTTTATTGAGATAATCAGTGTTAATTAATTGAAAGAATTTCTAGCGATAAAGCGAGCAATCTCCCTAAACGAGACGTTTGTTTTATTTTGTTGAAATAACGACTGGAGAAACTAGGCACATTCAACAAATATATATAGATGAGCCGTCGATGCATCATTGCCTCCGAATTTGCATATTTAAAACGGGATTTCCTAAATGCATGTAATAACTCTACTTCTTATTGAATGATAATTTATTTCGATCATCAACTGTGCTTGTTATTCAGTAACCTATTTGGGAACCAGACGGCTAAAGACGGGTAAACAATCGTCCTATCATGCTATGTACAGTAAAACTATTTATACAGTTGATGTACAATAAAAAGGACCACCTTGCAAAGTGGTCTATTTTTGTCAGATATTTGATGTCTTCTTTCGCTTATACAACCCCTTTCCCCCCCTAGTCCCAAGACGCCCTTTACATATGTTATATATTTGTATAGCGACATTCAATTGTCCAAAGGGCATCTTGGGTCTAGGGGGGCAAAGCATCTAAAAACAAACTATAAGACGTCAGTTTCGTCTTTTCAAGGCAAACGTCACAATTTTAAGTATATTTCGTACGCATGCGCAGAAGGAAAACCGCAAAGTTTTGGAAATGAAGAACACTTCTATCCTTAATATTTTAGCACTTTTACTTTTTGAAAATCTGTTAAGGATTTACTAAAACTCTCGTCTAAACGGCGCCCAGTCTAAAGACCTAAAATGAGGGGTGGGAGTAGAAGGCGCAAGTTTTCACGGCTTTGCAAATGATGAATCGCTTTGAAACCTATTTTGATGCTTTCTATGCATATTTTACTACCGAAACAGGCCAATTTTAAAAACATTAGGGCAATTTTAAAATTTAGGTTTTGTAATCATGTCAACTAGGGAAAATATACGCCTTATCGCTAGAGCTCCTTTCCATTTTTTTCAATTCGACAGATTTACTTGTTAATTTTCCCAATATAATCAGCCCTTTGCCCTTTGTTCAAAGGGTAGAAAATTCCCTGACATGCTTGTGTGACAAATGAAATGGTGTGTCACATCTCCAAAGAGAATGCCCCAACATTCCTACTACATGTACCAAAGTTAAACTCCTGTAAAATTATTCCCTTTATGAGATATAGATAAATTAACAGATAAATGTATATTGACAAGAAAAAAAAGAATGATGTCACATTACCAAAGAGAATGAGACGCCCCATTTTTCCAATCCATGTTAGAATCCTGTGAAGTTAGTTTTAAACTGGTACTTAAGAAGAGACATAGAAGACCAAGTCGTAAGGACTTACAGATTCTACTTAACCCAAGCCACATGTTATAAGTAAGAAATCTGATCTCACTCTATACTGTTTGACCCAGAGACTTCTAAGGCCAGAATTTTTTTATTAGTTGATTTACGAACCCTCCTACTGTAATTTTCCGGAAAGTAGGAAAAAAATAAAATTTAATTTCTAAAATTTTTTTTTTATTTTATCCGCCGACTCTAAATATTAATTGTTTGGTTGAAAAAATAATATTTTTTTGAGGTTCTGTCAGTGCATTTTTGAGAGTGACACTGTTAAAAGTGATTGTCCTGTCCAGATTTTTAGGAAAATGATGAAATATTTAAAGATTACCTTACTAGTTTTACTGTTTTTCTGGAGATATTAAAGATAAAAAGAAAAAAAGCTCTGAAAAAAAAAAAATGCTCAGAAAATGACCAGTCAACTGGTCATTTTCAGAGCTTTTTTATTTATTTTTTTTAGTCCCCCTGACCCTAGATCTGAAAAAAAATTCCCGTAAATCAACTAATAAAAAAAATCTGGCCTAAGGCATTTTACCAGACGACAAAAGCAGAGGGCATTTGTTGAGATCGGCAGTAAATCATCATAAAGTTTTTGCTGACTTCAACCTCTTTTGCAGTACACTTGTATCTCTGTCAGTAAGGACCTGGAACAGTCTCCTATTCAATCTGCCCAAGTTTTGAGTTGTAATAAAGATATCTTGAAAACTTTAACAGCTAGCAGCTTTAATCCTTAATGCGCCAATCACAACAAAAGTTGTCTGCTTTTCTCGTCTGCTGAAATGTTTAAGAAGCCTCTATGGCAAACAGTGTGGACCCAGATCAGACTGCTCCTATACTATAGGAGCAGTCTGATCCGGGTCCACCCTGTTTGCTTCTATACTTAAACTTGTCACTAAAGTTTGGCAATTATTTGCAGCAGACGACTTCAGCAGACGACCTTTTCAGCTGCATTTTTTCTTGGCGCTTTAAGGGTTAAACTTGTTCAGCTGATAGAGGATGATCAGTAGATTACCTGGTGAAATTTAAGAAAAAACTTGATTTATTTTTTTGAGTTATTGGCCTTTGCAAATTAAACCATTTAAAACTTGTAAACAGGATATCTTGAAAATTATTATAGATAGAAGCCTAAAATTAGGTCAGCTTATTCAGGGTTATGAGTAGTATAGCTAGAAGAGCTCCTTCCTTATGGACAAGCAAATGGTTGAGGGCATAGTGTTCATAAACATAATTTCTAGTTTTAATCAGTACTTACCCAATGTGGAAAGCCTTTTTGCGGGCTGAACCAACTACCCTTTTTAGGGAAAAAAAAATTTCTTTGAAACTTTTATCTGGCCATTTTTTTGGGCAATCCTACATTAAGTTCGAGATCCTTTGTATCTTGTAAACTGATGTATTTCTTTTTGATGTTGTTGATGACATCATGTGTCGCCTATGTCACTTCCTGTCTATTTTGTTTATATAGCACTTACTAAAGGCCATTGAAGGCTGAAAGGTTGTGTGAGTAAATCATCTATGCCATTTTGCAGCTGTTCACTGAAATTTTACTAATTAGTAAGAATCGGCTAAAACACGGTATTGGTGCTGATGAGTGTCTCACTAGGCAAAAAATAAAACACTCGATACGATAATATATTATCATTTTCTACATAGTTTTTTACACATCTTGCCCAAAACTAGTCTTTGTTTTTGAAAATATTCCTCCATATAATTTTTTTATACTTTTACTTCAGCCTGTTATTAGGTTACGGACACTACACCTATGATATAACATGCAAGATAAGAGCAAAAATATAAATATTTGCAGTTCTTTTTCTCTGAAACAACAATGGGAGAAACTGTTTAGTGTTATGAGAGGCCAAACAAAGGAGATAAGCGCTTAAAGGTGCAAAATATAAGCATATCTCAGTGGCGGATTTAGGGGGGGGGGGGGGGTGCTTTGTGTGCTTCAGCACCCCCAGCTGAGTCCATGGTAAAAAAATCTTAACCTACCTTTTTCTTCTCAATGTACAGTAGGTACCTTTTTGCGTGTTCTGTAAGCTTTAAAAGTGAGCACCCTAGAGATTAAAACGGCTGTTAATTGTCACACCTAATCATATAAAGTTTCCTTTTAAAAGGACAGTTTGCCCAGTTTTCCTCATGAACTACTGCCCTATAATCCCTAGGAAACCATACAAGGTGCAATAATCAAGTTTTGAAATTTTTTAACCTCAGACAGATCAAAAGTGAGATGAGTACATGAAGTAACATAAAATTGAGAGATGGGTGAAGTATCAGGTTTATGTTCAACATCAATAACACATTAAGTAATTATTCGATTTAAAATAACCACTACCATCTGAGTAACTATTCACATGCTACTAATTAGACTCGTCCAACCAATCTTTGAATCTTCTGAGGTCGAAATTTACCTTTAGATGCACTAATTAAGCATGTATTCTTATCTGATTGGAGACATTATGACCCCTACGTGGGGTGGGGGGGGGGGGCTTCAGGTCATGCTTACTGAAAGCTCTGTAACGTAATACAGGCTTAATTGAAAATGTGTTTCATGAGTTGCTATTGCTTTAAAAATGTATTGATAATTAGATAGACCTAAAGCAAACAAAAATGAATGTCAATAGTTACGATATTCAGTCTCAATCAAAATGAATCATCACCACAACTTTTAGTTCAGACTTAAGACTTGAACTTATTTTCATTTATTTATTAAAAAAAGTAAAGTAAAAATTGATGCAAGCAATGAAATTAAATAAATTTTAAATTTAGCTTTTTCATAGTCATATTTTTTTTTAAATCAGTGCCTTATTAAATGAAAGAAAGTACGAAAAAATCAATTAATACATCAAATTGATCATCAAAGGGCTCATCATGTACAAACTAGTCTTTGCTCTATTAGTTAAAATGCAAATTGAATTGGTTTCTCACCTGAAAAGACAAAGGTGTGAAAATTGTAAAGAAAACACTGAATGTTTAACGTTCGAACAAACAAAACTGTCAAAATATGGGACATGTCACTCAGACTAAAGAAGGTCCAGTTTATTAGACCTATCTAATCACTGAGCTTAAAATGCATTGGCTAATTCATTGGCATCTGTGTTAATATAGAGGTGTGAAAGTGTAGTCATTCTTTTATCTGTTGTTATCAGTTAAGTTAATAATTTAACCAGTGTCATGAATTCATAAAAGTTATTGTCTCAAAATGATGAAAAAAGACCCTGTTAGGGTTGTATGGTTATTCTATTCTGCCCTTGATGAATAAAAAAGACAAGTGTTAGGTGCCTGGACTGTAATGCAGAAGTCAGTGCTAAAGTAAAAAGTGCCCTTGGCAGGGACGAAACGGGATTCGTTTCTTTTTTCAATAAATAGAATGTAAAATCTGACCTAATATCAACCACCAAAATGGCCTTTTAAAAATTTTAATCAACTACTCAGATTCGTAAAGACCGGTATTGACCACTTTTTGGCATATTGACAGGGGCGGTTTTAACAGGTTAAAACTGCTGCTTAAAACTGGGGGTGGTTTAGACTGCCCAACCTTGAAACCGGGTCATGAATTCTTATCCTAAGAAGTGCTTGTGTTCAGAATTATGAAAATTCAAAATAATTCCAGTGAAATTGAAATAAAATAACACAGAAATGTCCCTAATAAAGGGTCCATGACTAAACATCGAAATTATATGTATCAGTATGAGGATTTTCTCTGAGATATCTATGTTTCAGGACTGGGGCCAGTCTACATTTAAAATTAAAAAGCTTGTGATAGACCAGTTTCACATCTAATTCCCATCTTTGAATTGTAAAAGGATGTAAGTACCACAATACAAATACCGGCAGCTACAAACGAAAATGATATTCCTGCAAACCACTGAAAGGGAAGGATATGCTTAGCGGTCATGTATTTGGAGTTTGACAATGTTTCATATGTAATTGTATATTTTCACGCGTCATGGCCACCGACACAACACACACACAACCTGATAGAATACCCATGGTCTGTTTTGAAATTGTCCGTCTCTTTGATCGTCAATCAAAACTGGTGGTAACACCACAGGAAACATTAGCAAACAGTCTAGACACAGATCAGGCCCGAAATTTTGGTAAGGTTTCAAACTGCTTGAAATTATGACGTATGTATACAAGAACTCGGACCCGGTCCGAGACATTATATATATTTTTAAAAGTTAATATAAAAGTCTGCAGATAACAAACACCACGAAATATCACTCAGCATGCTGCATGATACAATTGCTTGGTGACATAAAAACTGGGTTTGCGACCAGGTGAGGGACAATCCAGATTGCTCAGCTACAGAGACTACTTGTGGTTAGAAATTTTGCTTGAGGTAGGTTTAACTTACAATTTCAACAGACAAATATGCTGGTTTTGACATCAACACAGTCCGATCTGAGCCTTTGTTGCTCGTTAGCAGCAGGGACTTTCTATACAAACGGGACTGGAATCAAGTTTTCTTGCAGCTTTCTCCCATAATATGATTTTTTCAAAGGATATAGTTTTAAAATCGGACGATAGAATTACCTTTTTCCCAAACCACATTTTTCTTTTAAAAAATTGCCGCAGACATTCGCCTTGCCGCTCTTTCCATGACCTGTTAGCAGTCTTGCTGGGGTCTTCATGATGCGCTGACATACGTGGATGCGTGTTCTGATTTGGGTCATCCAAGCGAGAGCATTCGCTGGGCAACATTGCGTGGAATAAGATGCTTGTTTATAAAAAAAAATTAACTAGCACACGAGCGTATCAGCAATGCGATTCCGTGCATATCGTGCGTGCGTGACACTGCAGCAAAATCAGATTTCCTCAACACAATCTCCCATAATGTGAAATTTTCAAAGGATATAGTTTTAAAATTGGAGGGTATAATTAGTCATAAGCACTTCTTGATGCTTTTTCTCCAACCACATTTTTCTTTTTAAAAATCGCTGGAAACATTTCCCGTGGTGCTCTTTCTATGACCTGTTCTCAGTCTTGCTGGACTCTTCATTTTTTTCTGATAAACACAGATGCTCACTCTGATTGGGGTCATCAAAGTTTCAGCCTTCTCTGGGCAAAATTGCGTGTGATAAGATGTTTTTTTTTTTAATTTAATTTAAACTAGCACATTAGATTTTGACACTATCATTTCAGCAATGACAGTCTTGCATATTGTGCGTGCGTGTGTGTGTCAACTCTGTGGGATGTGGGTCTGACTATAGTGGTCAGGCTGTCATGGGTTAGGTCTTCCTGTCCAGCACCATTCTATTGTTGAAATTGGTCATGAACTAATTTCTACAGTCATTCCCATTCCTTCTTCTTGAAAGAAGGACAGTTATACAAAAACCCACTCCAGGCCCTTTTGTATCTATTAGATGGGAGCATTTAGGTGTTATTTCACTACCTTTCCCTTCAATCAACTGGGCAATAATCTAAATGCGGACCCAGTTTGAGTAACAATATGGTTAGCTCACATGAGCCCGAAAACTCATGTGAGGTTTTAGTATACCAATGGTCCAACGTACGTCATGGCATCCTCCGTTCACGTTTTCAAAGAAGTATATCAGTGGACCAATTTTAGTCAAATTACGTATAAAGCATCATCAGGTATGGAAGGGGAAAGGATGCATGTGTTTTTGGGCTGATTGGCATATATAGACGTCTGATTGGAAAACTTTAAAAAGCTAACGGCGAGACCCACAGCTTATAGATTTATGTCTTGTGGTCACCTACATAAATCCTGCTATCCATGCTCCTGGTGTCTCTACTAGCCATGGAGTCATTATAGTACTGCGGCATTAATAAGAAACGCGAAAAATCGACTTAAAGTGCATCGTTTCACGTTATTTTCTCTTGATATTTTCGATATGCGGGTTGAAAAAGCTGCAGTATTCTTTTACAAAATTTTCAACCTGATGTTTTAGCTGAGTTTTCCTGTAATGAGATGGAATTTTGGCATATTTTTGGTTCTTTCCAACGGGGGAGTATTACTGTTGGTAGAATGGACATAAACTGACCCAGTTTATTAATAATATGCAACGGTTGACTAACTCATTCGATGGCGTTTCAGGTCAGTGATCGCTGTGTAGGTTATATACTGAACAAAAGTGAAAACGCTACATTTAAATGTGACAGGGGTCCAATTTTTCAGGTTACAAATTTGAACAGAAATCTAACACAGTTTATGCCTTCAGAAATCCACTGCAAACCAGATCCGACTGAACGAAATGGTAGTCTTAGACATTTGACAACCAGAAATGTGTTTTGATCGTTTAGAAATGCAACCTTAGAAAGCGGGGTTTTCATCAAATTGGCCAAGCTTGAAATTTTATCGCTGAAATCTCCATAGGAAAATAAATGTGTTGTTGCATCTTCACAGGGGGTTAACTCAGTCACAGTGCGGGGTGATTCTTTATGACAGTTGTCAATGATGCTTTATGAAAGGGTTACGGGTGCTTTATGATTTCCTTAATCAGTATAAGGTAGGTGATGGGAAACGGCATTAAACTTAAGATTTTCGAAGCCCGAAAGTATTTTATTTCTGTTAATTCATTTATTTGAAAAGCTAAAGGTTGTACTCTTTGAGTCTTTGCGATGACGGTTTATGTGTTGGGGATTAATTGGCGGTTTAATTGGCGGTTTAATTAAGATAATGATAAAACCCATAATAAAATTCAGTGTTTTTATCAAAGTACATACTCCATCAAAGATATTTAGCATACAACTTCAAGTTCAATCTAAATGTCTTTGAAAAATCAATTGTCTCCTCATGTAAAACTATAAAGAGTTTATTTCAAATGATTAATTATGACAAGCTAAAAACTGGTCATAAAGAATCATTAACACATTTTGGTAACAGGTTCTTTACCAGTTCGAATGATGGATAACTGGTTCTTTATGAAAGGGTTCGGATGCTTTATGAAAGAATTGGCAAATATGTTAATGGTTTTAGGATCAAATATCAGGGCAATTAGACCTATTACTACAGCCCTGGCTTGTTTATTGATTGAGTTAAGACTTAAAGTCCCAGTCAACAATATTTCTGTCATGATGGGACTCCTCCAAGAGACAGGGGGAGACTAAAAGGGCCCAATCCCATCCAAATTTCCCCCAAGTCAAGCAAATCGAGCCCTATCATTACGATTAAGGTTAATATTTATTTCAATATCATATCAGTGATGCCGAGACATAGCCTCTGAATTTGTTTCATTTAATTGTTATTTGAATTGATTGGCTGTCTATGGTAAACAGCTGTGTTTATCATAACTACAATGTTCCTATGCAAGCCTACTGTAGGGCAGTTTACCATTACTTTTGCTCATTCTTATACAAGTTACTGGCAACTTGGTCTTCTTGAAACATCAGGAGAAGAAACAATTCTCCGTGAAAAATATGCTGGGTGCGATCTCTTGTCTGCTTACATATTAAGCAGATAGGCAACTGACCGAGCTACAGAGTCCAGATTGTTAGCTAAGCATCGCATGTGTCGCGTGTCCCAAGGGTGGGGGACAGAGGGTTTGCACCCCAGCTGGAAGATCAAAAGTTGTTATATGTTTCCTTAGAAATACTGTTAATGACAACCTCGGGAAGAAGTAGGACCCCGTGGGCCCAATTGCTTCGAAAGGGAGGTCAGGTCCGCACTGCCCTCTGTGAAATAAAAAAAAAACTATAATAAAGATTTCAGGACACCCAACCCCCCAGACAGAATTTTCTGGATCCCCCCATGCATGGTTAACATCCAAACCCTGCTTTCGGCATCCAGTACAGTATCCCGTACTGTATCCGAGACATCAATATGTCCTTTTTGAAACACTCAATAGGAGCATGTGGTGGATTGATGGGGATGGGGTGGCTCAGCGTATTTTGAACGTCCCAATAGGCGGGGACTTAACATGAATTAGTGAGTTGAGCCTGACAGGTCAAAATAGCAGCATTTGGTTTTTCGTTTGCTTGTCTTGGTTCTTTACGTCCGAGTCAACAATCTTTCAGTCTTGTCGGGATGGGTCTACCTTGGTGGATCCAGTACAAAAGCATCGGGTAAAACACTGACTCTGACGTCCCTGAGTCTCAAAATAGCAACCCTTCTATTGAGCCACTGCGCCCCACACAGGCATGGAAGATTAAGGCAAACATTGTCCATAATAACTTTTATCTTACTTGATATTCTACTCTTGATTAACAAAAAGAGACATGCAGACAACAACGATTTACATGTTTGGATTCTCAAAAGAAACGTCTCATTTAGACGGTTCTTTTGAGTACCCAAAAGAAATACAAATGAGTTTTTTTTCAACATTCACAAACTTACCTCGCCTATTGATATATCCAATCATTAGAATCTAGCAATCAACCTATAAAAAGCAGACTACTTGTGAACCCAGAAGCCAGATTTCTCGTTCTGGGTACCTGCAGTTGCAGTTATAGTTCTCTTCGGTGGAGTTGTTTTCTCATAATTTGAAGACGAAAACAGAGCCTTCAGTCGGTAGTATTAGTTATTGTATTCCGTGCAACATCTAACAATGCACAAAGCTGGTGCAATATGAGAAACATACCGGGTAGGCGGCAATCGATTTTTGATCTACGTCTGTCGATAGTATTAACGTTTTCGATTGCCGCCTACCCGGTGTTTGTTTTTTTGTTTTTTGTTGCTTTACGTCCCATGTCAACAGCTATGGTCATTGCGGGACGGTCAGTTCACTTAACCACACTTTTTCCTGGGCAGGCTTGAGCAAGCGGTTAACCAGTAATTTGTGCACATAATTTCGCTTGTAACTGACAACAACCCTTCTTGAATAAATCAGCGGAAGGAGGAGAATTACCGTAGAAATTATTTCATGATCAATCTCCATGAAAGTATGGTACCGGGTCGGGATCGAACTTGCGACCCCTGGATCTGCAGTCAGACACGCATCTGTAGCCAGACACGTTACCGATGCGTGTCTGACTGCAGAGCCTACCCGGTGTGATAAAGCCTATACGGGCGATAATCCTCACTTAATGCACCAGTCATTTGTATCCACTGCTCCCTCAATGCACCAGTCATTTGTATCCACTGCTCCCTCACCTACAGGGATGGGCGGGGATAGTGACTTTTCCCTTTTCAGAGTCCTGTGGGGACAAGCTGAGGGCAACAACCCTACTCTTAGCCCCGCCCTACACTACAGAAAATCTCACAGGGGTAAGTGTCCCAATGTTAAAACCCCCGCAGTTCCCCGGTACTGCGGGGACAATCAAAAAGTACTTGCACTGCACCATAGCCCACCGCTATCCCCGTAGGTGGGGGCGTGGATACAAATGACTGGTGCATAAGCCTTTAAGGCTACGCTTACGGCATAGGCTACGCTTACGGCATATCTAAAGTTTTGACCAATAAAAGCCAAGCTTCATTGGTTCCTCAATGTACATCTGTCTGCCAAAAACATATTCTTCTGTTCGGGTAATAAATTACTAGTCTAGAATAATAGTTTTTATAGTATGCTTAAAAAAGACTAGACAAACACACGACACAGTGATCAGTTTCAGAAGTTGGCCATAAGATTGCTCATTTAAAAATGCATGTATTTGCATATTATTTCCATTTCTTATTGTAGTTCAAAGCAAGCAAAGCCTGCTGATCTAGAACTACTGTAGGGTAACGCATATAAACTTTTGTGGTTACAAGATTGGCTAATATAGGAGCCTGTCACGTGGCAAAAGTAGCACCAAGACCCATATCAACATGGATATCAGTATTTTTTTTTTTCACAGCTCTTATTCTGGATACAGATTAAGATCACGGCTAAGGTTGTGAGCAGTCTGGGAAGATTCCAACACCAATACGAGTCTTCATGGGCTGCTCTTTTTTGTCCTGCCAGCCCATGGAATGACACCTGCCACCATCTCACTATTAATATACATGTGAAATGTGTAGATTCAGCGACTCGCAGACAGCATGGGTAGGCCCAGAGGGGGTGGGGAGCAGAGGTCCAGACCCCTGGAAAATCACAAGCGCTATAGGTTTCCATGGGAATACGCATTAGGGATCCCCTAGGAAAGCTTGTACCTCAAAAACATATTAGTTTCCCAGTTTTCCATGGAATACGCTTATATTCTTTGCGAAACTTTGTAAAAGGCATTCCCCTTTAAAATAGGATGAAGACCATAAAAACTACGACAGAAAACATCTCATACTTTTGTGGGCGTGGACCCCCCTCTAACGCATCCCGACAAAATTTTCTGGATCCGCCCTTGAATAGTGTCTACTGCTTGGTAGTTTGAGGTACCACGAAAAGTGATAAAAGCATGCAAGCTGGCTCAAAGGCGCTCCGTGAATTTCTTCTTGAGCTATAAAAGCTACTGTCCTGCCAGGCAAGAGTGACAGTGACGTCATGTTTTGTTTACAATGTTATCAGGGACTTATAATCGATAGATCACTTGTGTATTAATCCTATCCACAGGATAGGATTAATACACAAGTGATCTATCGATTTGCGTTAGCTCAGCTGGAGTGTACAAAGAAATGCTTTACCTAACAAGTGTAAACAAAACATGACATCACTGTCACTCTTGGCTGGAAGGACAGTAGCTAGACTTGAAATATTGGGTGTAGTTTTTTAAAATTGACAAAAACAACAAATTTGCGCCATCTGTCTAACATGTCGTCATTCGATGAGTGACAATCAAGTTTGAAAGTATGCATAAAAATCAAAGGATGTCTGATACAACCTCCAAAAGCCAGCCAAAAACTGCGGTTGATCATTACACCCAATTTTCGGCTGCTGCATATATTTGTTAAGATTATTGACTAATATATAAGCACAGAAGCAAACAGCAACAGTCTGTTTAGGTCTACACTGTTTGCCTAAGAGACTTCAAAACATTCAGCATACGACAAACGCAGACAGCTTTTGTTGTAATTGGTAAGTGGATCAAATTAAAGCAATTCTAAAATCGATGTCCATGCACGTTAGAAGAAAATATTTCTAGTCTTACCATAAACAAAAATGGTTATTGGGCGAGGTACTTCTATTACAGAGCGGGCACGATTTAAATTGCAAAATCTACAATTTTCCGTTTTAACGGGCCATATTTTTTTTAAATGGGTAATATAATAAAGTCCTTGTGTTTTACACAGTGTCTTATGTTGATTGATATCTGTTTCATGAGGATATCTTAAACTGTAATGAGATACAGAGCTAGGGGACTCGAAGCATGTATGATCTATGGACAGACATTTGAGTTAAAGCTGTTACCTTGAACTTGTGAGATGGTGGCTGAGTGGATTCTTTATGTCCCAGTCAACAATCTTTCAGTTATGCCAGGACGGGTCTTATTGGGTTGAACCAGTATTAAGCAATGATGAATGTGTCTTGCTCAAGGACACAACGCAGTGACACTGGTGAGGCTCGAATCCGCAACCACTCGGTTCTGAGTCAAGCACTCTATCACTGAGCCACAGCACTCCCTTGGAATGGTAGCGGTTGGTATGGATTCATAAGGGAAACATTAGCATCTATGACGGATATCAGTCTAGTGGTACACCTTCATGCTATCGGTAATATTCGTATGAGAGTATAATTTTTTATTGGGTCCTGTAGCACAGTCGGAGGCAAGCCCAGTGGTTCATCTAGGGTTCGTAAGTTTCATTGCGACCCTCCTAAAGTCCATTATTACCAGGAGATTGGTCATGAAAACGAATATACCTTCATTCGCCAACTTCCGCTGATTCAATAAGGGTTCTTGTCAGTTTCAAGTGAAAGTATGTGCAAAAAGTGCTGTTTTATACCCCTATTTCACACAGGGCCCGAATCCCACGAATTGACAAATATTACAGCTGACATACGAGGATCATTCATTTTGGAACTGATGCCCCCGAAGCATGGATGGACCTTTTTTATAACTGTCGTGAGGGAAAATCTCGCGAATCATCACGAATCGCCGCGGATTTCTGTTAATTCGTGCCCAATTCGTGCTGCATTCGGCATATTCTCAACTAATTCGTGGTCGATTCTTTAACTTATTGCAGTATTTCCACTGAATCGTAGAACATCACGTATGGGTTGAAAAAAAAATATATAATTCTCCACGAATCCTAACATTTATCGATTCTATATGATTCTGAGGATTCGTGGTCTGTGTGGAATAGGGCATTACCTCCTTAGCTAAGCTTGCCCAGTAAAGTGTGGGATGCCGTAATATGACGGAAAAATTGTTGACTTACCCCTCTCCTACCCCCTCCTCTCCTACCCCCCCCCCACGACCCTGAGGATAGGGTCAATAGGTCAAAATTCAACTTTTTCTGAACAGCAACACAAACCAACAAAGACATTTGAGCCGGGACAAGAAACTTCCAGCAATGTGGCATTTTGGCACGAATAGACTCTATGTGGGGCCTCCTTTTAAGCTTAGAAACTACAAATGCTAATCGGTCAATAGCTTAACAGTCATATAATAGTTAAGCGACTAGCAAAGGCTCAGATCAGACTGCGCATATGTGCAGGCTGGTCTGAGCCTTTGTTGGTCGCACATGCCAGCGGCCCATTTATTGGGGCAAAAAATACATTAGGGCTGTATATCAGGACGAAATTGCATTTGTCTCATAAAGAACTTGTAACTTCTTTCATAAAGAATATGTTATAACTTTCTAAAAGAACCTGTAACCCGAATTTTAGGCTCATAAAGCATTTGTAACCTTTCATAAAGAACCATTAACTTCGAAAAATGTTGAAATAGGCTAAAACGTATATCAAAGGAAGAATTTAAACTTCAGATACCAAATTTATAATATAATGGTTCGTTTCGAAGCGTTTTTGGCTCGATAAAACCATGAAATATACACATATGGCATTTGTTTCAACTTAGCATCTCTAGTGTAACTGGTGAATTGTTGGACAGCTAAACTGTATGATAAATGCATAGACTATCATGAAACATGCTGCTTATATGTCTATTAACAAAATTTGACTCTAAAACTGTCGAATGTTACCATTTTCACCCCGCATTTGGCATGAGCATAGAAACTTGTAAAGAATCATTGACCCAAAGTAAAGAACCTGTAACCCTTTTCATAAAGCATCATTGACAACTGTCATAAAGAATCACCCCGCACTGTGACTGAGTTAACCCCCTGTGATCTTAGTCTGCCCCCATTACTGGCCGACAAAAGGTAGGAACAATGTGCTGATAGGTCTACCTGATTTGGCAAAAGAAAGAAAGTTATCGAAAATCGTGATCGAAGATTACCAAATATTTATTACACTTGAATTGCTTGCCATTTACATGCAAAATGACGCAAGCCAGTAAAGCAAATGAAAGTGTATCTGAATGTTCAAAGACTGGGTTATGCATAAAGTAAAAGTTTACGGATATTATCACGTGGAAACTTTATTATAAAGTAATATTACATTCTCTGATTGGGTGATAGTCGAAAATAGCATCTCTGGAAATGTAATAATCACATTCCTCAGGATGATATGTTCGACTGTCACCAATATTTATATTAATGTTCCCTTTGTCTCCCTTTTTTCACAAATTTGATAAATTCGAAATTGATTTCTGAGCTTGTTTTGAGTGATAAAACAGTTTTCTTGTGTAAAATGCAACACAAGTATGACAAATTCAGTGAATAAAGCTTTAAACACAATCAAACACCAAAAGAGACAAATTGGTGGAGTTTAATGAATCGCTTGCTGGATGTCTGGAAAACGTTATTAATCTTTAGTAAATACTTTTCGTCCGATACTTTCTCAAAAAATATAAAATATTGTATTGTAGCGTTTTCACTTTTGTTCAGTATAGCATAAAGTGTATTGTACATATAAAGTACTGCTGCATAAGGGATAATCCTGGGATAGGCCTAATCCATTTTGTGAAAAAAACTATTATTGTTCTGCACTACTTGAATGGCTGACTATAAAATTACATATGTGTAGTTGATAATGTTTAGGCCGTTTACCACTGTAAAACTGTCGATAATAGCCACATCACACTATTTTAGTAGAAAATGTCCTTACAAATATAGCAAACAGTATTTACCCGAATCAAACTGATCGTATTGTATCAGTTGGATCTGTGTCTACGCTTATTGAATCGGTACTTTCAACTGAATCGCAGTTCTTAAAAAATAAAACTGGCGTGTACACTGAAAGCAATCACGATTTTAAAATGTGTGATGCTTTTGACACTTACCTGTAGAAATTTAAGTACAGATATATAGGCCGTCACATAGCTGTTACACCATTTGAATTCCCCCCTGCTTTTTAGAAAGCCTAGAAATGTCGAAATCCCAAGAGATTAGGGGTCAGGGCAGTGGTAGTAGATTCTTCAAATAATTTTCTTCTGACACTGCAGGATATTCTAAATCCAGATTTGAGCTTAATGTTTGGAAAAATGCATTTAATAAAATAATATTCCCGATTTTTGCCGTTTCTTATTATTGCGGCAGGACTTTAGTTTCTATTGACTTAAAATGGGATAAACTTTTTAAAATCCTCTCTGAAACCATGAGACCCACAGCTTGTAGTCCCATAATTTCTGCCAACCATGCATCTTGGGTCCAAATTTACCAAATACTGACGATCATTAGGATTTAATAGTTCCCATAATCATAATGGGGAAAAACTTTTAAAAAAACTTCTGTCATCAGCTAATACTTTTAATATGTAGCAAAGTTAAGTGTTTAGTGTTTTCTATACGTTAACCCTACCACGCACCTGGGGTCCAAATTGATCACTCGCCAGGACATTTGCTTCTTTAAACAAAATAAAATGAAAAAGTATCTCTGAAATCAGACGGCCAGATGCTCAGGGGAGTGGTTTATAGGCTAATTGAATCTCTTGCTTCTATGGGACACAGTTCTATATATGGAAATTGATTTGTGCTATTAGTGTCTGTAATGTATGGACTGTCAGTGTCCACCTATCAAGCACCCCCAGCGTTAGTGGTCCTGGATTCCCCACTGTATCTTTACGACAACCATTGGCTGAATTTGTCATAAATTGCGCTCTATTAGATTGCATCTCTTCACTTATACCAGAAGTATATCTCAATGCTTAAAATAATTTTCTGCATACAGTAAACCATACTTAAAGACATCAAAGTAGTTAAAGTAGTCCAAAAGGTCAACTATCAAAAAAATATTCTTTGTCAAAATGCACTTAAATCTGGTTCAATGTTCCATGTAGTGTCTGTAACTTTTTCTGATGCTAATTTCTCATAGATTCCAAATGTCATGACAATGAAACTTTGTCTATCTGATATTTATGTTGAATGACATAAAATATTAAAAGGAAGTTATTCTGAGATTTGAAAATCTTCAAGATTTCACTTCATGAATTATCACGGTTACAGACACTACAAAAATTTACTTTTTTGTTCCTGACAGAAATGTTCTATGGTGCAAAGCATTGGACTAGCCTGGAATGCAAACTGTATTTTTTGGAAACTCTAGTCTTAAATGATATAATGGAAATTAATTTTACTTAAATAAACACATGTCTTGTATAATCATGGGTATAGTACAGTGCACTAGTGTCGTTCTTGCAGTTTTTATCAAAAACACTATCTTTAGGAATTTGAGGAGAAAATCCACAGTTTTTGACCAATTTCTTTAATTCAAATTGCAAAATGTAGGCAATAAGTGTCTTTATAAGATGCAAACAGTTTTGTATCAATATTTAAATAGGAAACCTGAATTATTTGGACTTTAAATGATTTGATTTAAAATGAGACTGCATAACACTTATAAATGGCCATTTTGGGAGCACATTATAGGCCATATCTCCAAAACTGGCAAGGTTAGCAGCTTGAAATTTTCATGCAAACAAGATTTGACAATGGTTTTCTGCATAACTCTTATAAAGTGTTCCTTTATGACACAGTTCTTCTGTAGCAAAGTTATAACATGAAAAAACTTAAATCAGCACCAATACCGTGTTTTAGCCGAAAATATATGTACTCAACTCAATATGGGGAACAGTTAACAATATATTTTATCTCAACATAATATAAACTTAATATAATAGGCACTACCTAGATGCCATCAGCACTTTCTAAAAGCTTCTGTAGTTTTGCAGCAATAATTTTGATAAAAGTCCAGAAATATGCTAATTTAAATGACCAAGTAACAAAGTGGTGAATAATTATATATAGGTTATAGTTCATATATTACAATTATGAAGGATTTAAGTGGGAAAGAGTGCAGGGAGTGAACCACTAAATTCCTTTATAATTGTAATATATCATCTATAACCTACTTTTAGTTTTCCCCTCCTTTTTCATGACTGTGCCTTTTGAAATGGTCACATTGACCACTTCACAGATTTACTTAATGATTTACTTAATTGATACAAATATTGACAAAATATGTTATTAAGCTGACCAAAAATTAAAATTTCTGTGCAATCTGATTGGTTGTGAAGCACAGGAAGGGGCGGAGTAAACTATAAGTCTAATGACAGTACTGCTGGTAGACTTTGGGCAGATATTATAACTATCACTAAAAGGAGTGCAGTTGCTCAGTGGTAGAATGTTAGACTTGACATTGAAAGGTCACAGGCTCAAGACTCACCGTAGGTACTGCATTGTTTCCTTGAGCAAGATCCATAATCCTCTGCTTAGTATAACCGGGCCGGGTAGCGCAGTCGGTAACATGTCTGGCAACAGATGCGAGTCTGACTGCAAATCCAGGGGTCCCGAGTTCGATCCCGGCCTGGTCCCATACTTTCGTGGAAATTGATCATGAAATAATTTCAACGGTCATTCTCCTCCCTTCCGCTGAATCATTCAAGAAGGGTTGTTGGCAGTTACAAGGGAAAGTATGTTCATTACTGCTGGTTCAAGCTTGCCCAGGAAAAAGTGTGGTTAGGTGAACTGACAGTCCCGCCATGACCATAGCTGTTGACTTGGGACGTAAAGCAACAGAACAAACAAACAATCTGCTAAGTACTGATTGAACCCAGGAAGACAGGAAATTGTCCCAACACGACTTAATTTGAGAGTATGAGACTCACTGTAGATACTGTGTTATGTCCTTGAGCAAGATACATTACTGGTTGAACCCAGGAAGACAGGTAATCATTCTGACATGTCTGAAAATTGTTGACAAGGACGTAAAGAATCAACACAAACAAATAACTATAACTTTGGGCAGGTTTAGAAATAGTACTTTAGGCAGATCTTTAAATAGCACTTTGGGCAGGTCTAGAAATAGAACTTTGGCCAAGTCTAGAAATAGCACTTTGGCCAGGTCTAGAAATAGCACTTTGGCCAGGTCTAGAAATAGAACTTTGGGTAGGTCTAGAAATAGAAGTTTGGGCAGGTCTAGCAAATGGCACTTTGGGCAGGTTTAGAAATAGAACTTTGGCCAGGTCTAGAAATAGCACTTTGGCCAGGTCTAGAAATAAAACTTTGGGCAGGTCTAGAAATAGAACTTTGTGCAGATAAAGAAATAGAACTTTGAGCAGGTCTAGAAATAGGACTTTGGGCAGATCTAGAAATGGAACTTTGAGCAGGTCTAGAAATAGCACTTTGGGCAGATATAGAAATAGAACTTTGGGCAGGTCTAGAAATAGAACTTTGGCCAGGTCTAGAAATAGCATGTTGGGCAGGTCTAGAAAGAGAACTTTGGCCAGATCTAGAAATAGCACTTTGGGCAGATATAGAAATAGAACTTTGGGCAGGTTTAGAAATAGAACTTTGGGCAGATCTAGAAATAGAACTTTGGGCAGGTCTAGAAATAGAACTTTGGGCAGATCTAGCAATATAACTTTTGGCTGGTCCACAAATAGAGCTTTGGGCACGTCCAGAAATAAAATTTTGGGCAGGTCTAGAAATAGCTCTTTGGTCAACTTTGGGCAGGTCTAGAAATAGAACTTTGGCCAGGTCTAGAAAGAGCACTTTTTGCCAGGTGTAGAAATAGAACTTTGGCCAGGTCTAGAAATAGCACTTTGGTCAGGTCTAGAAATAGAACTTTTGCCAGGTCTAGAAATAAAACTTTGGGCAGGTCTAGAAATAGAACTTTGGTCAGATATAGAAATAGAACTTTGAGCAGGTCTAGAAATAGAACTTTGGGCAGATCTAGAAATTTGGGCAGGTCTAGAAATAGCACTTTGGGCAGATATAGAAATAGAACTTTGGGCAGGTCTAGAAATAGAACTTTGGCCAGGTCTAGAAATAGCATGTTGGGCAGGTCTAGAAAGAGAACTTTGGCCAGATCTAGAAATAGCACTTTGGGCAGATATAGAAATAGAACTTTGGGCAGGTTTAGAAATAGAACTTTGGGCAGATCTAGAAATAGAACTTTGGGCAGGTCTAGAAATAGAACTTTGGGCAGATCTAGCAATATAACTTTTGGCTGGTCCACAAATAGAGCTTTGGGCACGTCCAGAAATAAAGTTTTGGGCAGGTCTAGAAATAGCTCTTTGGTCAACTTTGGGCAGGTCTA
Organism: Loripinus fragilis; assembly: GCA_964019695.1. Lineage (NCBI taxonomy): Eukaryota > Metazoa > Mollusca > Bivalvia > Lucinida > Lucinidae > Loripinus > Loripinus fragilis. Next base: position 14,024,335 of record OZ026527.1, read on the forward strand.
GAAATAGAACTTTGGCCAGGTCTAGAAAGAGCACTTTTTGCCAGGTGTAGAAATAGAACTTTGGCCAGGTCTAGAAATAGCACTTTGGTCAGGTCTAGAAATAGAACTTTTGCCAGGTCTAGAAATAAACCTTTGGGCAGGTCTAGAAATAGAACTTTGGTCAGATATAGAAATAGAACTTTGAGCAGGTCTAGAAATAGAACTTTGGGCAGATCTAGAAATTTGGGCAGGTCTAGAAATAGCACTTTGGGCAGATATAGAAATAGAACTTTGGGCAGGTCTAGAAATAGAACTTTGGCCAGGTCTAGAAATAGCATGTTGGGCAGGTCTAGAAAGAGAACTTTGGCCAGGTCTAGAAATAGCACTTTGGGCAGATATAGAAATAGAACTTTGGGCAGGTTTAGAAATAGAACTTTGGGCAGATCTAAAAATAGAACTTTGGGCTGGTCTAGAAAAAGAACTTTGGGCAGGTCTAGAAATAGAACTTTGGGCAGGTCTAGAAATAGAGCTTTGGGCAGGTCTAGCAAACGACACTTTGGGCAGGTTTAGAAATAGACCTTTGGCCAGGTCTAGAATAAGCTTTTTGGCCACGTCTAGAAATAGAACTTTGGCCAGGTCTAGAAATAAAACTTTGGCCAGGTCTAGAAATAGAACTTAGGCCAGGTCTAGAAATAAAACTTTTGGCAGTCTAGAAATAGCACTTTGGCAGATATAGAAATAGAACTTTGAACAGGTCTAGAAATAGAACTTTGGGCAGATTTAGAAATAGAACTTTGGGCAGGTCTAGAAATAGCACTTTGGGCAGATATAGAAATAGAACTCTGGGCAGGTCTAGAAATAGAACTTTGGCCAGGTCTAGAAATAGCATGTTGGGCAGGTCTAGAAATAGCGCTTTGGGCAGATATAAACATAGAACTTTTGGCAGGTTTAAAAATAGAACTTTGGGCGGATCTAGAAAAAGAACTTTGGGCAGGTCTAGAAATAGAACTTTTGGCAGATCTAGAAATAGAACTTTTGGCTGGTCCAGAAATAGAACTTTGGGCACGTCTAGAAATAAAATTTTTCGCAGGTCTAGAAATAGAACTTTGGTCAGGTCTATAAATAGAACTTTGGGCAGGTCTATAAATAGAACTTTGGCCAGGTTTAGAAATAGCACTTTTTGCCAGGAGTAGAAATAGAACTTTTGCCAGGTCTAGAAATAAAACTTTGGCCAGGTCTAGAAATAGGACTTTGACCAGGTGTAGAAATAAAACTTTGGGTAGGTCTAGAAATAGAACTTTGATAAGAAATAGAAATAGAACTTTGGGCAGATCTAGAAATAGAACTTTGGGCAGGTCTAGAAATAGCACTTTGGGCAGATATAGAAATAGAACTTTGGGCAGGCCTAGAAATAGAACTTTGGCCAGGTCTAGAAATAGCATGTTGGGCAGGTCTAGAAATAGAACTTTGGCCAGGTCTAGAAATAGCACTTTTTGCCAGGTGTAGAAATAGAGCTTTGGGCAGGTCTAGCAAACGACACTTTGGGCAGGTTTAGAAATAGACCTTTGGCCAGGTCTAGAATAAGCTTTTTGGCCACGTCTAGAAATAGAACTTTGGCCAGGTCTAGAAATAAAACTTTGGCCAGGTCTAGAAATAGAACTTAGGCCAGGTCTAGAAATAAAACTTTTGGCAGGTCTAGAAATAGCACTTTGGCAGATATAGAAATAGAACTTTGAACAGGTCTAGAAATAGAACTTTGGGCAGATTTAGAAATAGAACTTTGGGCAGGTCTAGAAATAGCACTTTGGGCAGATATAGAAATAGAACTCTGGGCAGGTCTAGAAATAGAACTTTGGCCAGGTCTAGAAATAGCATGTTGGGCAGGTCTAGAAATAGCGCTTTGGGCAGATATAAACATAGAACTTTGGGCAGGTTTAAAAATAGAACTTTGGGCGGATCTAGAAAAAGAACTTTGGGCAGGTCTAGAAATAGAACTTTTGGCAGATCTAGAAATAGAACTTTTGGCTGGTCCAGAAATAGAACTTTGGGCACGTCTAGAAATAAAATTTTTCGCAGGTCTAGAAATAGAACTTTGGTCAGGTCTATAAATAGAACTTTGGGCAGGTCTATAAATAGAACTTTGGCCAGGTTTAGAAATAGCACTTTTTGCCAGGAGTAGAAATAGAACTTTGGCCAGGTCTAGAAATAAAACTTTGGCCAGGTCTAGAAATAGGACTTTGACCAGGTGTAGAAATAAAACTTTGGGTAGGTCTAGAAATAGAACTTTGATAAGAAATAGAAATAGAACTTTGGGCAGATCTAGAAATAGAACTTTGGGCAGGTCTAGAAATAGCACTTTGGGCAGATATAGAAATAGAACTTTGGGCAGGCCTAGAAATAGAACTTTGGCCAGGTCTAGAAATAGCATGTTGGGCAGGTCTAGAAATAGAACTTTGGCCAGGTCTAGAAATAGCACTTTTTGCCAGGTGTAGAAATAGCACTTTGGGCAGATAAAGAAATAGAACTTTGGGCAGGCCTAGAAATAGAACTTTGGGCAGGTCTAGAAATAGCATGTTGGGCAGGTCTAGTAATAGAACTTTGGCCAGGTTTAGAAATAGCACTTTTTGCCAGGTGTAGAAATAGAACTTTGGGCAGATCTAGAAAATGGCACTTTGGGCATAACTAGAAATATTACTTTGGACAAGTCTAGAAATATCATTTGTTGAAAATCTTGTAATAGCATTATGGACAGATCTAGATATATCACTTTGGGTCCATCTTTAAATAGCACATGGGTAGAAATAGACAAATAGCACTTTGGACGGATCTAAAAATAGCACTTAGGGTAAATCTATATATTGTAAAACCAGTGGAAAATGACCACTCAATAATAAACAAAAAAAGATCTTAATGACAAATTGTGGCTCAATGAAGGTCAAAAGTATTGCAGAATGCTCCTCTTGGAGCATTCTGCAATACTTTTGACCTGCATTAAGGGATAATTTGTCTTTAAAATCAATTTTGGTCTTTTTTGAGAATGGCCGTTTTACACAGGTTTTACTGTATAGCAGATGTAAAATTAACACTTTTGATTCACTGAGGAAAATTTCTTTTTTAAATATTATGAATATATATTTTGCTGATTCATTTTAAGGTAACTGGCACAGTTCTGTTTCTTGCGTATCGTCAGATTTCATTAATTCTGAAACAATTGAACTGTTTTTGAGAAGAATCTTAGCCTCAGACTGACTGTTTATTGTTGTTCGTCTTTGTGAACTCCATCTGTTGTATCCTTTAAAAAATCTACTTGTCTTTATAATTGCGTATTTCTGTGTCATTTTCCTTGAAAAGTTCCTATATCCCATTTGCACAATTTTCAGCCTAGCGGCATAGATAATGGGATCAAATATACAGTTGGTTAATAGAAGGATGTAAAGGTATTTACTGACGATGATGTACGAACTGAACAACTTGTATACATGGTTCTGATCAAAGTAGATTTGGACGATCATGTAGATTTGAAACATACAGTTCGGCAGCCAGCAGATACTGTATGTGCCAATTATGAGAAGTGTTGTTACCATTGCTTTCTTGTTGTGTATTGTTTCATTCGGAAACGACGGCGTTTGTTGGTGAATTTTCTTGACTTCGAAGTAAATCCTTAAGTAGATGAACACAATTATGCAGAGACACAGCAAGGTAACGCCAAACACTAAATACTCTCCATGGAACCTGTTGAACATGATGAACTCACAGTAATTGAAAAGATCACGTTTTAAGTGGTATCCAGGAAATCCCAAAATAAAGTTTGAGAATCCCCCAATAGCAGCTGTGCTCCACATAGAAGCTATAATGATGAACGCCTTCTTCTTGGACATAAGATGTATATAATAGAATGGCTTGATGATAGCAATATAATGATCTACTGCCATGGCTAATAAGTTGAAAAGGGAGATAAGAAATGCAAAGATTGTCACTGAGTTGATGACTGCCTCTATACAAGCACCGGTTAGTCTCTCACTAGGTTTGGTCACGCTCATATTCATCACGCTGTTGAAAATTTTATCAATCATCCGAAGCAGTATACTGACAATAATGAATATATCGGCAGTTCCGAGACTTAAAATTAACTTCAGGTGGGTCGTCAAATGTTGGATGTGGTATATGGCAATAATTGAAATGAGGTTTATCGCTAGAGCTAGAAAGCACAAGCACAGCATTAAGACATGCTCCGGTCTTGTCAGGAACAGGCTGGTTTGGGATTGCCAGCTGTGAAGTCGCAGGGAAAGCCAAAGTAAACTGTCTAGGACTGATGTATTAAAGTTTAGCACATGTTGATCTGTAGAATTGAGTAGTAGTTTCTCATAAACATTAATGTGTGTTTGAAGATTAGCACTATCTTTAATATTATATCCTGTAGCTTGAAGCTCTGTAAAATTTTGTATTGTCGAATGTTTTGCAACAAACTTTTGACTGAGGACATGGCTCAGGAGCAAAGACTCATTCATAATTTGTGTGATTTTCAGTTTTTCAATTTTGTTGAGTTAAAGCCTTCTTCTACTTATTTCTAATTGGGTCTTGTTTATTCTGTCATCCGTTTAGGCCTCATTGTTGTCTTCTGGTTGCTACCTGAAAAATTATTTTACAGTAAAACCGGTGTAAAACGGCCACTCAAAAATAGACCGAACAAAGATCTTATGACAAATGGTAGCTTAATGAAGGTCAAAAGTATTGCAGAATACTCCCCTTGGAGCATAGAAAGTCAGCCTCACAATGTTTAATTCAGCAGATTATTATAGGTTCTCTGATTTATATTCAGTCTGTCTTAAGACATTTGACCATTTTAGCTTCAGACTGTGAATATTTAGTGGGCATATTCACACTGGTCAACGGAAACGCATAGGGTTCTTGCGAAAGGCTTAGGGTTCTCAATTGGAACGCACAGGCTCCTAGAACAATGGCGGATGGACGACAGCCAAAACAGGTATGAGACATACTTTCTATTTATTTTACAGTTGTTCAATGATGGTAAAATGCGACATATGCCTTTGTTCGCCATTGTTCTAGGAGCCTGTGCGTTCCATTTGAGAACCCTAAGCGTTTCGCGAGAACCCTATGCGTTTCCGTTGACCAGTGTGATATTGCAAGTTTTAAGATCAGAGTTTTGAAAGTTCAGGATTTTGGAAATTTTGAACTTTCACCCATGCAAATAAGTACTTATAATAGAAATTGGATCATTTATAAATTTTGTCGTCTGTTAATAATCCTTGCAAACAGAGACTAGAACACCCCAGACTAGACCCAAAATGTTGGGCCTGATCTGCATCAAGCTGTTTGACAGTCTGATGGTAGTTCAGAAACAATTTTTTGAAGAAGTTGATTTTGAAAAAAAAATCAGTAGACAACAATAAAGTAGGCAAAATGACCCAGTAGGCAAAGAGCTAAGGGTTTAAAAAGTGTATGTTTTAACCCTTTACTCCAAAGGCTGTTTTTAGATCATGACATCATTATCTATTTTTAGACAACAATGAACAAATTCAAGAAAAAAATTTTAGTTAAGTTTTGAATACTTTTGAAAATATTATGAAGAATGGAGCATTTGCTCCGAAAGATCAAAATAAATGCTCCATTTTCCATAATATTTTTGAATGCATGATATTTTAAAGGTGTCAAAATGTAGTAAATGGAGTTATTATGGAGTAAACAGTTAAGAGGAAATTAATAAGCCCATAAAGCTCCACCTATAATTTGCAGCAGACCACAATTTCAAATTTTGCCGCTTTTTCAAAAATAACAAATAAGGCATGATATTTCATGAAATATCATACCTTAAGTTTTTTCGAAAATTAGGAAAATTTGTTGTCTGCTGCAGTCGTGATTGGCGCTTTAAGGGTTAAGACGAAATTAATAAAGAACAGTTATACCATTTGTTGATGCTGTCCGCTATCCGATTACATGCACCATCTCATAATCCTGTCTCATGTCTTTCTGACCAGTGGGACTTGGTTTGTGGTCAGTACATGTGAGCCTCATCAAGAAAAAAACAACAATCTAATATCAATTACTCTAAATGTTTGGCATGCTTGGTATTTTTGCAAGCTTTTTAGCTCACCTGAGCCATTGGCTCATGGTGAGCTATTGTGATCATTGGATGTCCGTCGTGTGCCGTCCGTCGTGTGTCGTCTACAATTGCTTCAAAAAACATCTCCTAAACTACTGGCTAGATTTTGACCAAACTTGGTAGGAATGATCCTTATATGGCCCTCTTTAAAAATTGTTCAAATGATTCTGGTTCATAGACATCTTGTCACATAGGCTAAAAATAGATTTTTAAGATGAAAACTTTGAAAATCTTCTTCTCTGAAAACCAAGGCCTAGAGCTTTGATATTTGGTATGTAGCCCTACTTAGTGAACCTTTACCAAATTGTTTAATTTATCCCCCTGGGGCCAAAAATGGCCACGCCCCAGGGGTCAAATGTTTAACACAGGCTTATATAGGGAAAACATGAAAAAATCTTTTTCTATGAAACCACAAGGCCTAGAGCTTTGATATTTGGTATGTAGCATCACCTAGTGGACCTCTACCAAGTTTGTTCAAATTACCCCCTGGGGCCAAAAATGGCCACACCCCAGGGGTCACATGTTTTACATAGGCTTATACATGTATAGGGAAAAAATGAAAAAAATCTTGTTGTCTGAAATCATAAGGCCTAGAGCTTTAATATTTGGTATGTAACATGACATGCTCCCCAGGGAGCAAATTCTTTCCTTTAAGAGAAGTTCCCATTTTGAAAAGGGACGCCATTGAAGAGAATCACTGCTTGATCCAGTAGTCTCCCTTTGATGTGCGTAACTTTTTCAGCGTTCTGGCTTAGCCATTGCTCTAGTTTGTGGCGGAATAAAAGTTAATTTTTGACAGATATATTGACTTTAAAAAGTCTTTCACTGATGTCTGTTGTTGTAAATGGAAAGTCATTTTAGCAAACAATGTGGATCCAGATCAGACTGCTCCAAATGGTCCATAAGGTTTGTATGCAACTTAATATGTATCTGTTGTTTAAGTGAAAAATTGCAGTAGACAGCATCAGCAAACAACAATTTTAGTTGCATTTTTGGTTGGGACCCAGATCAGGACCAACAGAATGTCAGTCCTGATCTATATTCAAACCAATTGATACTCTGATAGTGTTCCTGAAACAATTGAAGTAAAGTCAGCACATGAAAAAATACCTTGCCTACTAATAGTTGCAGTAGACTTTATTAGCAGATGACATCAGCAGACGACATTTGCATTTTTTTACTGGCAAATCTTGTGTTATTGATGTACTATTAAGCCATGTTGTTTTTCCTCATTTTGACTGACTTTGATTTGCTCCCTGACATGTTAATGTGGCCATTGTTTTTCGGACAAAGTTCAGACTAACAAAAATAGCCATTAATGACTATAAATAGATATAGTTATTATGTTTATGGGCAAAAAGGTGAAAAAGGTGAAAAAATCTGTCTCACCTTTTCCCTGCTTTGGGTAAATAGTGACTGAAAAGTAATTGTTGTATTTTACCCTACAAAATGGGCCTTGGCATTGAGATTACAAGGAATTGATCTCTTTCACTTTTGCCTACTAGTATTGTCTGCTGATAACCTTTGCAAACAGTTTTGACCCAGATCAGGCCAGACAAAATGTTGGGCCTGATCTTGATACAAGCTGTTTGAGGCTGTGAAGGTTTTCCTGAAAGAAATTTTTGGAAAGAGTATATTTTAAAAAATATCAGCAGATGACAAAAAAGTATGCAAAATTACCCAGTAAAGGCAAAAGAGTTGCTATATATGAATAAGAAAACAGACTTTTGAACACTCAAAGATAAAGTTTAGCATGCAAAAGTTTTTTGACCTTGTAGGGTAAAAACATCAAACTTCAGATGCTTTTTCGCTGTGTCACTACTTCAGCACGCCAGATGTCACACCCTATACCTGGGATGCAACATTATTTTTACAGCTCAGATTAGACACAAGGACACACGTCGAGTGAGAAAATAGATTGTCGCAAGTTGACGATTTCTTTACTTTTACAGACAATTATACAAAGAGTTGAAAGTCAAGACTTTGCAGTGAAACATATTTTTGTGGCCGTGTTCCTTGGCTGTACCAGTACTGGCCGGGTGGGTTTATGCTTTTTGTGGTTCTATGTCCAGGAACTCCCGAAGGCTCAACCGGCAGTGGTTCTGGTTTTAAAGCGTCTCAGAAGACGGGGCAACGGCTTAAAGTCTCATCCGAAAGACTGGGAGAAGCCGGGAATTGCAGTGAAACATAGTGTACCTACCTCTATACACTTAACAACACTTATAAGTGTGCACATATAAATGGATCCATAACTTCATAAATAAGTCAGATCATTTTGAAATTTTCAACAGATATAGATGACATTCATGATATGATATTCCATAAATTTAAATTTTCATAAAACTTTAGCTTTTAAAGTGCGAAATCAAAGTTCAAATATATCGTAAAATCAAAGTTCACATTTTTCTTCGTTTTAGAATTTATCTTTCTGTCACCAGGGGCGAAAAGGGGGGTAAGGGGTTTGATGAATTACGCCCCCTGTATCTGTCTGGAGATGAGACTGGGTGAACGCACTCGCTTGATTAAATTTGGGGAATTAGACTCAAGATAGGCAGCACCCAGAACTCACTCCAGAAACTTAGAATATGATTAGGATTTCTCAAAGAATGTCTCTCCCCTTTCGGTACCCTGTGACGCAGTCCTTAAGCACTAATTGAAATAACACTCTGAGACGATTTGAATTTTCTATAATTGTAATAAATGTAAAAATGTTCCTAAAACGCGATGGATGCAGCCTGTTGAATTCACTGTTTTAAAGTCCTAAATTACCACTGATATTTCACTACCTATTCACTGTTCTTCTCTTATAGAATTTCACTGTTCCGGTAAATCAAAATGTTCTTAATTTGTATATACTAATTAAAACGCGCAGTCACAAACAATAAAATATTTCACTTTAATTCTCCTCAACCTCAACTGCCACCAGCCATATAATTTTCCGAAAATATGTGTTCATAAGCTAATCAAATTAAAGATTCCACCAATATTAAATCTAATCCTAAAATGCCTTGCTTTATTTTAAGTTCTAGGTCCTAAGTTCATATTCTCTTAATTGAGCACATCACATTTCCAAAAACTGTCCTATAGGCTAAACAAAGATTTATAAGACCTAAACACAGAAAACCACAAAGTCCATGGTCTATGCAAAGTCTACAATGTTAACATCCTATTATTCAGTTTTGAAGAAAAAGATCTAGACTGATTTGCTCCCAGGTTAAGACTGACTCATGAACCCACAATTTGGGTCTCAGCAAAACTCCCTAGGTACGAAAACAGCCAATGAAAAATATTTTAACCATCAACCAACCAAACAATTCTCTAATTATAGCCAATGAAATTAATTTTAAAATTCACTGCAGACCTGTGCCAAACTATGCTAGAAGCCAATCTGCTTAATGGGTGAGAAATTGTTATCAACACTCATGAGGTGACAACCATTTTCCTTAATTAACACTTTCCATTGTTCTCCAAAGTAAGCTAGTCACCAAAAGGATCACCTCTAACCCCTAATATCTAAGTTTGCCAAGAGGTGATAAAACATCACAAGTAATAGCTGCTCCAGGGCTGATAAGAAATCAAGTTGTCAATTTCTTCAATCTAAAGTCCAAACAGTTCTCAAGCCATCAAAATTATTTCCAATCTTATATCCAAACTTAGCCCCAAGCCAAGAACACAGTTTTGAACAGAATACTTTCGGAAAATATGAAAATCTTAAACCTTATATAAAAAAATGCTGAAATGAAATCTTTAAACTAATTTTCCATCAAAAACCCTATTTCAGACTCTTCCATCCAGACTCCCACACTATAATACAGAAAAAAACTAAAAACACATTCTCTCATCTTTCTCTCACCTTAACATTAATAATTTTATTGCAAATTTATCATTTTATTAAGTAAAACAAAATGTATCAAATTTTTACTTTGTGATATGTTCCCCCGCGCCCAATTTAGTTTGTCCCCAAACTAAGAATGGTTGCGGTACCTTACTATATTTTTTTTTCTATATTTTTTTTTATATATTTTAAACACATAACATATATACAAACAACACTGATATATATACAAGTTCGAACTAAATGATTATCTATGCGAAAATTAAACCCTAAACGCGTGTCTGCATCATTGTCTTTTATCATAACTGTATCACTTGTTTTGAGTTCCGGTATACTTGACTGTTTATATTTCACTTGGATTCCTTATTCTAAACGTATTAGTCCTGGCACTTTAAAATTGAGTTTCTTGTCATCGGGGTTCAGAATCTGCAAACTTGAAAATCCTGGCTGGAGGGTTCGTCTGTTTCCATCTGCATGGTTCTGTGACTGACTGGTTTTGGCTATCCTGACACTCCTCCAGCACTGAAACTTTGAACAACAAGATTAGTATTGGTCAAAACGCAGTCAATCTGACTGCTTACATACATTAACTATTTTGTACCTAAAATTTATGATGTAAACTGTCTGACGTTGGACGTTGTTAAGGCAAGGTTGGTGCAATATGCGGGCCCACACTTTACACTCTAGCACTATTAAACATCTAAAAACATGACAATGAAATCAGATAAAAGATTTATGCCTTAACAAATACCAAGAACCTTTAAAACTGCAATTTTGACTGAAATTTGATTATATTTGATAATATCAACTTCAATAAAATTTCAAATACTTAAAGAAACCAAATTTCAGTATCTCTGTCTTTTCCCAAGTGCTCTATAGTAGTCACTTTGTAGGCTTGAAATTAGCCTGTTGATGCTGTCTGGTGATAGATATTCAAAAGATGTCCACTGAGGTGACAAGTCGAGACTCCTGAAAGTTAACAGAAACTCCCAAGAACCATCGACTGCTCTTCTAACTTCATGTATTGTATCCGACATGACAGTTTTAAGTGGATCAAACCGAGGAATTTTGTTCTTGTTTCTTATAAAATCTATCTTGGTCTGTATGCTATCCTCTCTTCTCATCTCAATTAAATGTGTAATAAAATTCCTAGCATCCCAATGTGCCATACTCACTGACTGAAGTTCTGGTTCATTGCGACCATACTGTATCAAATAAAATGACCTGTCTCTGATTAATTTCACTCCTACCATTCTTGGTCTACAGTTTACAAACTCTTGCTCATTTTCCTGATTTGTGTGTGTTTCTGATGCAGACATAATATTGTGTACCTGTGTATCATTTTTCTTACCATTTTCCATATATTCATTTGACTTTCTTTTGTTCCACCTACCTGTACCATTTTGCTGTGTATTTTGCACTCGTGGGTGCGAATTACCATTTTCATTTTGCATTTCTGGGTGTGATCTAGCATTACCTTTATTTGTCACTACTGAGTGCAACCTATTGTTCGGACAATGCACTTCTGGGTGCAAACAACTACTTCTACTTTGCACTTCTGAGTGCGAACAACTACCTCTACTTTGCACCTCTGAGAGCAACCTACAATTTTGCACTTCTGAGTGCGAACTATTAATTTGTCTTCGATTTTCATCTGAAGTATCCTGGCTACTGCTTTGACTACCTGTTTTCTCAAAGAATTTATGCTTACCCTTCAAAGGACGCCTTCTCTTCTTGCCTGACATAGTACGGGAAGCATGAAACTCTCTTATAATTACCTGAGGGATGGAGGAAGCATATTCCCAGGTGGATCCAGAACCTGGATGCTTCCATTTTACCCTGTAATACAGAATCCCATTGCTTCTACGAGATGAGAGGAGCTTGTCAATGTCTTCGACGGAATACATTTTGTTTCTGACAGCTTCTCTAAACTGACCATCCTGTTTCTCCCGATTTGCTAACGACTCATCGGATTCATGAGAGGGACCAGGAAGTGGTTCAGGAGTCACCGGCTGAGAATCAGACTGCCTAATTTCCCTTGGACTAGTCTTAGGCTGTAATGGCTGCTTTTCTTGCAGTGCACTACCTTTCCCTTGGGGTTTCTTACCTTTACCTGTAGTCTGAGATTTCTCCTGATTCTTTCTATCAACTAGTTTTCTGACATTTTCTACCATTGAATTTTGTGTCTGTTTTCTACTATTGTCACTTTTGCCTGTATTTGGCCTCTTCTGAGCCTGATTTTCTACTTTATTATATGTATTTGGCTTCTTCTGTGTCTGATTTTCAACTCTATCATCTGAATTTCTACCTGACTGCTGCTGTGCTTTATTTTGGACTATTTTACCTGTATTGGCCTCTTCTTGGATCTGATTGTCTTTTTGAATATTCTGATCTGTATTGGCTTCCTGCTGGACCTGATTTCTAACTATATTTCTACCTGTGTTTGTCTCTGCTCGGGCCTGAATTGGTTCTGCCTGATCCGGATCTATGTTTCTACCTACATCTAAGTTCTCATTAACTAACTCTTCAGCATCTAGCTCTTCATTGATATCTTCCATACCTACTGGGGGATTTGTTGGCCTATTCTCAGGGTCATAATATGGCTTTAGTCTTACGCCATTTACCAGAGATTTTACTTCTTTGTTCGTAGCACAGTTTCTGACTTTGAATGTGTGATGGGGACCTAACTGCGTAATGTAATATGGACCTACCCATTTTCTATGAAGCTTAGGGGCCTTACCTACAGCAACCTTTGTGCAGTACAGCCACACTCTTTCTGCTGGCTGAAACTTGGGTTCTTGTGACCGTTTATCAAATTGATGCTTGTACGTTACCTGAGCAGCCTTAATGTTTTCTGTGGCAATTTTGCGTGTGGTCTCAAGCTGTTGCAGTACATTATTGAGGTGCACCTTATGATTCTGAGAAAGATTATCTTTTGGAAGGAGTGCAGTGTCAATAGGAATGTGCATTTCCCTACCAAACAGAAGGAAAAATGGTGAGACCTGAGACGCCTGGGTGCACGGTGTCATTCTATGCGCCATCATGACTGACGGTAAGATTTCTGGCCAGTCATCTTGCTGATCCTTGCAATACATTCTGAAGCCCTGCAGTATAATAGAATTTGCGCGCTCTACTTCTGCATTAGTAGCTGGATGGTAAGCCGAGACATAATGCCTTGTGATTTGAAAGAGCTCACACATGGCCGCAGTAAGCTTAGACATAAAAGTTTGCCCTCGGTCTGAAATCAGAGTTCTAGGTGCACCATATCTCGTAATTACCTCACGGTACAAAACTGCTGCTACTTCTGTTGCTTCCTGGCTTCTAAGTGGGTGTGCTTCCATCCATTTAGAGTAAGAATCTACAACTACTAATATATGCTTATACTTATCCTTGGTTGTTGGTAAACCGCTGAGGATATCTATATGCCAACGACTGAAAAGATCAGCCACTGGTAGTGGCTGAAGGGGTGGGGGCTTTGCATGGACTGGTCGTTTGACCTGTTGACAAAGCAAGCAAGATTGAACATATTTGCCGATCTCATCATACATTTTCGGCCAGTAATATTTGAGTCTTATTGCAGCAAAGGTCCGTTCGTGACCTTGATGTCCTCCACCTGCCAATGAGTCATGGTATGATCTTAGTATATCATCCCGCAATACCTTGGGAAGAGCTAATTGTTTTACAAACCTCTCCTCTTTAGGGAGTCCTCTAGACCTAGGGGAGTAGAAGTGATAAAGAAGGCCATTTATTACTTCATACTGTGAGGCTTCTGCTACAAGAGTCCTAGCTTGTTTTGCATCGTCAGGTACCTCACCTGTAGTCTTATACGTATACATAGCCTTGAAATCCGGACATTTCTGTTGCCGTCTTATCAGATTGGGGCAGCCTGTTTGCATATCAGAATTCTGGTCAGCGGGAACTGGGTCAACCGATTGCACCTTAATATCACTAGGGTTATTTGCATAACAAAAAGATACCTCATAGCCTACCGAACAAACCTCAGGTTCTTCCTCTTCTACTTCTGGAGAAGGGGGATAACTCCTCCTAGAAAGACCATCAGCATTTGCATTGTTCCTACTACTCTTATGGATTATCTGCATGTTATACCCTTGCAATAATAGTGACCATCTACCCAATCTACCCTGACAATCCTTTATCTGCTGAAGGTACTTCACAGACACATTATCTGTGTAGACTGTGAATGGTACGTTAGCAAGATAGGGTCTAAACTGCCTAATTGCTTCTACTAAACTTAGCCCCTCTTTGTCTGTGATGTGCCACCTTAATTCTTCATTACGTAAAGCTCTACCTCCATATGCTACTGGGTGTTCCCTATTATCTGAATCTAACTGACTTAAAACATACCCAATAGACTCGTCACTAGCGTCTACTGCTAAAATGAAAGGCTTATCAAAGTGTGGAAACGCTAGCACAGGGGCCGTAACCAATGCCCTTTTCAAAGTTTCAAAAGCCACCTGACATTCCTCTGTCCAAACAAATTTACTATCTTTTCGTAACAGTTTATTTAATGGTAAAGCAATTGTAGCAAAAGACTTAATATACCTCCTATAAAATTGTGCCATGCCAAGAAAAGCTCTAACATTTTTAACATTCTTAGGAACGGGATAAGTTTCAATAGCCTGGTATTTTGAATCATCAATTTTAATGCCAAATGAGTTTATCCTGTGAGCCAAGTATACAATCTCCTGAACTGCAAATCTACATTTTCCAGGGTGAATTTTCAAATTAGCCGCTCTTAAGTTTTGAAATACTTTGTCCAAATGTTCCAAATGTTCATTAAAATTTTTGCTGAAAATCAAAATATCATCAATGTAAACCAAAGCGATCTTCCAGTTAAGATCTTTGAGCACTTTTGACATGAGATTCTGAAAACACATGGGAGAGTTCTTCAAACCGAACTGAAGCCTTGTGGGTGTGAAGACGCCCTGGTGCGTAATAAAGCTTGCTTTTTCAGCCGTGGAGGGACATAGGGGAACCTGATGAAACCCTGAACGAGCGTCAATCAAACTGAATATCTGAGGTTTAGAATCTGCCAAGGTATCAAAAACTTCGGTAATCGTTGGAATAGGAAACGAAATTGGCTCAGTTATCTTATTGAGCTCCCTATAATCTATAGCAAACCTATATTCACCATTTCTTTTTCTCACCAAAACAATCGGGGAGTGCCATGGAGTGTCAGATTCCCTAATTATACCATTAGCTAGCATTTCTTTGGTTTGTCGCTCAGTTTCTTCTCTCATTTTTGGTGTCTGCCTATAGGGTGGTCTGCTGACTGGTTTTTCAGTTGTCGTATGAATCACATGCTTGTGTAATTTTGCTTCAGTCAGCTCTGAGGAATCTTTTGCAAAAATGTCTCTATTACGGCCTAAAAATGTATAAAGTTTTTGTTTTTGTTCTTCAGACAGTTCAGAATTATCTAAATTTAAGCCCAAATCTTTTGCAACATTTTCATAATACTCATCAGACTTATTTTCTACAGACGCATCTAGCAGATTTACAGAAATCTGCTCATCATGGTCCGTAACCTGTTGAATATTTTGTTCATCGACCAAATGCGAGGTCGCAATGACAAAATCTTCTTTCAAAAACACAGGATAGTTTGTCGGATTTAGCACCCTATATGCAGAAGACCCATGGTCTACACTACTGAAGCACTTACTACCTACTAAGTTTTCCTGATTTAGCCCCACTGTTGGCTCTAAAAGTACAGAATCATCTACTAAAGGGGCTGAATTAGCTGAAAATGAAATTTTAACAGGCAACGTACATTCAGAATGTGGTTCAACAATCACAGATGACACAGTCCGTACCAGACCTACACAAGTTCTTGGTTCTTGGCCAAGTGAAATGTGACAGACTGACGGTTCTTCATTATTTTCTCTACTTTCAGAATAATTACTACTTTTGAAACTCACTGTACATTCTTCAAGATCAATTTTTGCTTTATGCTGCCTTAAAAAGTCCATTCCTAAAATAACAGGCTGGTGCAATTTTTCAAACAGATGGAATGAATGCTCTAATACAACGCCATCAAGCCTAAATGGTACAGTTACTAGTCCTAAAATTCTGTGGACCTCTCCACATACGCCCACAATGTTAGCTAGTGAGCTCGGTCTAATTTCATAATTCTTGAATGATTTTCTGTAAATATGCTCACTCATGCAAGAAATTTGAGCACCTGTGTCAATCAAAGCTTTGCTGGTCTGCTTGCCAAAGTCAATGTGCACATAATTACCTTCCAACGGTGTAGACAATGACAAGTTGCATGTGCTTCGATCTATAGTTGCAGAATAAGCACTGCAAGACTTCTTCGAGCAGTGCCAATTCAGCTTATTTTTGTACTGAACCATTTTTGCTTGAAAATTAAATAAAAATTTAAAATCAAGTAAATTTAAATAACAAAATTAAATAATATGGAAAGTACAGACAGTTTTACTTATCCAGTGTTTGGTTCAGCATTTCATTTCATCTGGTCCACATCAGGGTCTGCTGCACGTCAGTTCTTCATCTGTTCCCAAAGCGTCGTTTCCAATCAAATCCACCATAGAAGTCCAAGAAGCTCTGTTCCGTTGAAGTTTCCACTCTAACTGCGGAGGCCGAAATCGTCCAAACGGATTCTCCCCAAGCTGTCACCAGGGGCGAAAAGGGGGGTAAGGGGTTTGATGAATTACGCCCCCTGTATCTGTCTGGAGATGAGACTGGGTGAACGCACTCGCTTGATTAAATTTGGGGAATTAGACTCAAGATAGGCAGCACCCAGAACTCACTCCAGAAACTTAGAATATGATTAGGATTTCTCAAAGAATGTCTCTCCCCTTTCGGTACCCTGTGACGCAGTCCTTAAGCACTAATTGAAATAACACTCTGAGACGATTTGAATTTTCTATAATTTTAATAAATGTAAAAATGTTCCTAAAACGCGATGGATGCAGCCTGTTGAATTCACTGTTTTAAAGTCCTAAATTACCACTGATATTTCACTACCTATTCACTGTTCTTCTCTTATAGAATTTCACTGTTCCGGTAAATCAAAATGTTCTTAATTTGTATATACTAATTAAAACGCGCAGTCACAAACAATAAAATATTTCACTTTAATTCTCCTCAACCTCAACTGCCACCAGCCATATAATTTTCCGAAAATATGTGTTCATAAGCTAATCAAATTAAAGATTCCACCAATATTAAATCTAATCCTAAAATGCCTTGCTTTATTTTAAGTTCTAGGTCCTAAGTTCATATTCTCTTAATTGAGCACATCACATTTCCAAAAACTGTCCTATAGGCTAAACAAAGATTTATAAGACCTAAACACAGAAAACCACAAAGTCCATGGTCTATGCAAAGTCTACAATGTTAACATCCTATTATTCAGTTTTGAAGAAAAAGATCTAGACTGATTTGCTCCCAGGTTAAGACTGACTCATGAACCCACAATTTGGGTCTCAGCAAAACTCCCTAGGTACAAAAACAGCCAATGAAAAATATTTTAACCATCAACCAACCAAACAATTCTCTAATTATAGCCAATGAAATTAATTTTAAAATTCACTGCAGACCTGTGCCAAACTATGCTAGAAGCCAATCTGCTTAATGGGTGAGAAATTGTTATCAACACTCATGAGGTGACAACCATTTTCCTTAATTAACACTTTCCATTGTTCTCCAAAGTAAGCTAGTCACCAAAAGGATCACCTCTAACCCCTAATATCTAAGTTTGCCAAGAGGTGATAAAACATCACAAGTAATAGCTGCTCCAGGGCTGATAAGAAATCAAGTTGTCAATTTCTTCAATCTAAAGTCCAAACAGTTCTCAAGCCATCAAAATTATTTCCAATCTTATATCCAAACTTAGCCCCAAGCCAAGAACACAGTTTTGAACAGAATACTTTCGGAAAATATGAAAATCTTAAACCTTATATAAAAAAATGCTGAAATGAAATCTTTAAACTAATTTTCCATCAAAAACCCTATTTCAGACTCTTCCATCCAGACTCCCACACTATAATACAGAAAAAAACTAAAAACACATTCTCTCATCTTTCTCTCACCTTAACATTAATAATTTTATTGCAAATTTATCATTTTATTAAGTAAAACAAAATGTATCAAATTTTTACTTTGTGATATTTCTATGACATTTCATTTATGCATATCAATCATCTTATAGTTAAGCATTTTTGAACAAAATAAGGTGAGGTGAGTTTTGGCCCAGTTCCAAGGAATACATCATAAAACTAAGTTTGTCTTCATATATGCAGCTTGTGCTGGATGTGGAGGTCATTCCATTGTTGAGAAACCACAGAAGAATGCAGTTCCTGCAGTATGGTGCTCCAGTCCATCGGGTAAGGCCACTGCACATCTGAATGCAAACAAAGTAAATGTCGTCAACTTTCTCCCCAAATCACCAGACTTATACATAATTGAAAACATTTGGGATGAACTAAACCACCGTGTAAGGAGAACAGAAGCTATTCCGACAACACTGAATAAACTGAGAGCAAAAATTCTCTATGAGTGGAATAAACTCCCTCAAAATTACGTTCAACGTTATGTGACGTCAATGAGACGCCGTTGTCTTGCCGTAGTGAACATTGCGGGGAGACATACCCACTACTAAGTTTACATGGACATGGACCATGTGTACGCCGCTGTAGGATTTGACTTAAGAATATTGTTATATTAACTTTGTTTTGGGATATATTCGATCAAGTTTGGTCTCTTCTAAAGTATTGGAAAAATGTGAACTTTTATTTTACCATAAATTCGAATTTTGCGTTCACATTTTTTAACTTTTTATTTTATTCACAACAAAATAAATGCAATTTTATTACACACTTGTACACATTTGTTGAAAATTTGAAAAGGATTTGATCAGTATTAAAGGAGATATGAGCCCATTTATATGTGCACACTTATAAGTGTTGTTAAGTGTATTTCGCCATATCTTGTAGTTAAAAAAGCATCCCTTTGCAGCAGACATGGGAATATTCCACCAAAGACACGAAAATTGATTACACTTGGTAAATACTAGAGCTCTGCTTGTCCGATTGTCCTCTTCAAAAGTTCAGAGTATACTAGAATTATTCTTTGTTATGCATCAGCAGGGGGGAGCGCAGTGGCTCAGTGGTAGAGTGCTTGACTCGAGACCGAGGGGCCGTGGGTTCGAGCCTCACGGCATCACTGCGTTGTGATCCTTGAGCAAGACACATTTATCCTAGCTTAGTATTGGTTCAACCCAGGAAGACCCGTCCCTGTTTAACTGAAAGATTGTTGATGTGACATAAAGAATCAAATCAAATAAACAAACAAATGTATCAGCAGGAGGAAATAGTTAAATCAAGCCAGCTTTTATAAAATATGATGCTAAACACACACAGGATAGTTCAATTAGTATTCTATTACCATCGAGGATGCAAGCAACTAGGAAGAGGTTTTTTTTTGAAAAATGAAACCAGTTCCAGCAAAGAGTATGACCAAAGAAGATATTGTTTACTTCCGAGACTTTTTGCATATTGAAAAGCTCAAGTCCCACGGACTCCAGAAGTTTCGAAATGTGGTTAGAAGATCAAAAGTCAGCAGGTTGACAGTCGTAGAATATTCAAGTATAGACTCAGACGAGCCTATGAAGCCTCTTTATTAGCTTAGAAACTCCATATTTTGTTTGGCCAGTAGCTTAACAGTCATAGAATATTCAAACGACTATATCAAAGGCTCTGATCAGACTGTGCCTATGGGCTGGCTGGTCGGAAACTTTGTCGCACATACCACTTTGTTGGAAATCTCAAGTCGCGGCCCAGTTATTATATATTTCATCAATGGGAAACACTACACTTATCTGACTTTAACTTCGGAATAGATGAAAACCGACTCACCTAAAATACACATTTCTTGAATTTGAATCACATGATAACATAGTGTCAGCAGGGTTCCGTTATATATATATTAAGCATTCTCGCTACACCAATGCGTAAAGCTACTCAGGGCTTTTTTCTATCAGTTTGGCCTGCCCCCCCATCCCCCCTCTCTCGTCCCCCCATCCCTCCCCCTCTTTCTCTTCCTGACAAAAATTCCAGGCTCCGCGCATGTCTGGTCTTTCCATGGGCCAAACTGTATACAAAGGTTATCAACAGGCGGGACTAGCTGGCAAAGAGTTGATAGAGTAGTTATTGCCCTTTGATTGCTTACATTTAAAGAATTCATTCTGTCCTGAGCCACAACTAAGTAAGACATTGATTGAATTCCATGAACTTTATAATGAGTATATATGACCATAATATGGTAATGCCAGAATGTCCTAGGTACAGATGAGTTATTGCTCTTTGGGTTTCAAAATGTCAATGAATTTTCTGTCGTCAGCCATAAATAACCAAAATAAGCAAGCAATGGAAGAAATTTCATGAAACGGTATACTGAGTATATATGACTATAGTGTGATGATGCAAGTGAAGCTAATGGAGTCGTTGGATGTAGAGAAGTCAATGTCCTTTGAATGCCTGAATATTCATTTGAATGTCCTGGAAGATAATTGAAACTGAGGTACTGTTATGCAATAGCCCCCCCCCCCCCCCCCCCAACGGATTCCAAAACCACCACCTACTTTCTTGTATTGAACAGACCATGGCAGAAAAGCTGAACTGAGACAACAGCTTGTATAAGTGTGATTTAGTCAAGAAATAGTAGATATCGTGTAAATAACTTGATTTTGACGGCTTATTTCTCCACTCAGGGCGTTTCGACGTTGGGGTGTCTTTGTATGCTTTGCTTGTTTTTTATGTCTCAGCTATGGACATGAATTCATCATAACATTTAGACAAGCGATTTTTAAATGAACTCGCTTCATTGCTTGGAATTAAGCTTTAAATAATGAAATCAGTGGCGGATCCAGAGGGGTCGTGGGGTTTGCTTGAGCACCCCTTTAAGACAAAATATTTCATTTTCATGGAGATCTTTCATAAAATTCAAGACGAATTAATAAATAACCAGGTAAAATTAACAAATAGGTTCCCCTATGGAAAATTGACCCCCCAATCGGGGGGAATCCTGGACCCGCCCCTGAATGAAATACTAGTGTGTATGGGCAACACCTGTGATTGCTCTATATTCTGCATTGTGCTTACTACAATATGACAGTCGAAAAAAACATTGAAACTGCTTACTCATAGTAAATATTGATGGCCAAATATTGAAAGAGAAAAAATGGTATAGTCCAGGGGTTCAGTTGGTAGAGTGATAGACTTGTGATGGAAGGGTTGCAAGTTTGAAACTTGCCAGAGTCACTGTGTTGTGTCATTCAGCAAGACACTTTATCCGCTGCTTAGTTCTGGTACTGGTACAACCCTGGAAGACAGGAAGTCGTCCCGACATGAATGAAAAAATGTTGACTCGGATGTAAATCATCAAATATCCAAAATCGTAATGTTTATCATTCACCTTTGTGCTTCGGCGAGTTTTCTGCTTCAAAATTGATCATCACCAAAAGACTTTAGCCGTTACACTCAATTTAAAGATAATGCAGGTCTAGAATTGCACATTTCAACCCTTTCATGGTCTGCTAGTGTCCCCTGCGGATAAGTTCTGTATATAGAGTTTGGACCAAGAACAGAAGTATAGGGTGTGGATATGGCATGTGTACCTTTTTTCTTATTGAGCCTCTTGTTGTGTCACCTCTGGCAGATTCTTTGTATTAAGATGCAAAAACAGGTGGACCCTGTACAACTGGCCTTAGAAGCCAGCTTATCTGGAGTCACATGTTTTTTGAAATTTATATATGAATATATTCAGCAGGACATGGGTAAAGGACATTTAGGTCAGCTAATGAGAAATTAGTACATTTGTCCTTATCAAGGTATTTGTACATTTGTTCTTATCAAGATATTTGTACATTTGTTCTTATCAAGATCTTGGTACATTTATTCTTATCAAGGTATGGGTACATTTGTTCTTATCCAGCAATTGGTACATTTGTTCGTATCCAGCAATTGGTACATTTGTTCTTATCCAGAAATTGGTACATTTGTTCTTCAATATCAGGATGTTGGTACATTTGTTCTTATCCAGAAATTGGTACATTTGTTCTTATCCAGAAATTGGTACATTTGTTCTTATCCAGAAATTGGTACATTTGTTCTTCAATATCAGGATGTTGGTACGTTTGTTCTTATCCAGAAATTGGTACATTTGTTCTTATCCAGAAATTGGTACATTTGTTCTTATCCAGAAATTGGTACATTTGTTCTTCAATATCAGGATGTTGGTACATTTGTTCTTATCCAGAAATTGGTACATTTGTTCTTATCCAGAAATTGGTACATTTGTTCTTATCCAGCAATTGGTACATTTGTTCTTATCCAGCAATTGGTACATTTGTTCTTATCCAGCATTTGGTACATTTGTTCTTATCCAGCAATTGGTACATTTGTTCTTCAATATCAGGATGTTGGTACATTTGTTCTTATCGAGATATTGGTATATTAAAATTTTTGACTTATCGCATTCTTTAACCCTTAATGCGCCAATCGTAACAAAAGTCATCTGCTTTTCTCAGCTGCTGAAATGTTTAAGATGCCTCTATGGCAAACAGTGTGGACCCAGATCAGTCTGCTTCTATAGGAGAAGTATATTCTGGGTCCACGCTTTTTGCGTTTATACTTAATTTGTCATTAATGTTAGGCAATTATTTGCAGCAGACGACTTCAGCAGACGACATTTTGAGATGCATTTTTTTCTTGGCGCTTTAAGGGTTAGGTTTAGCTACATCTGTGTTTCCAAATTGTGTAGCAGGTCAACTCCTTTGTTTGCTTTTTGGGCTTAAAAGTCAATAAACTTTCATAATGGGCCTCGATGCAGGGGGGGGGGGGGGGGTTGCCAACAACAGAGGCAAGGACCAGCCTGTCCATCAGCGCAATCTGATCAGTGCTTTTGTTATAAAATCACTTATTGGAATGTATCATAATCATATCTAGACTTGCGCTGCTAGCGGAATTTCAATTTTCTAGGAAGTTTCTGTAGCTGAGCAGGCTGGTTTAGGTATGACCTTTTCGGAAAGCTGGTTGACAGTAGACTTTTTATTCGCCTATATATGTGATTTCCAACAAAGTGGTATTTTGACAAGACTGTAGACTCATGACAAGCCTGTGCAGCCTCAATTTAGGCTTAGATACTCCAAATGCTGATCGGTCAATAGCTTAACACTCATAGAATATTCAAGCGACTAGCAAAGGCTCTGATCAGACTGCGCGTATGGTAGGTCTGAGCCTTTGCTGGTCGCACATACCACATTGTTTGAAATCTCATGACGCGGCTCATATGACTTTTGGCACTTCTGCACCAATTACTGTGTTTTCAATCACAGTCACTCTTTGCCTACTGGGTAATTTATCTTGCTTTTTTGTCGTCTTTTGATTTTTTCAAAATTAACTTTTACGAAAAATTCTTTCAGGGATACTATCAGAGTGTCAAACAGTTTGAATCAAGATCAGGACCGACATTTTGTCGGGCCTGATCTGGATCCAAACTGTTTACAAAAGTTATTAGCAGACGTCTCTAGTAGCCAAAGATTGGGGCAGATAAGCCAAACTGTCTGTAGAAGGATCTAAAGGAAGCTTCTTCATTGACTAAAAAGGCATATCAAAAGTTCGTAATATAGACTAGCTTAACTAACTCTTTAGGCCAGAATTTTTTATTAGTTGATTTACGAATCCTCCTATAATTCATTTCTTATTTACTGTCGTGAGTTGGCCCCCGTTATCGTTAGTTTAACAGGTGACTGGGCCCAGGGCGACGACAGTAAACATGATTCACACTATACTGTAATATTCAGTAAAGTAGAAAAAAAAAAAATCTAAAATTATTTTTATATTTTATCCGCCGACTCTAAATATTATTTGTTTCGTTGAAAAAAATAATATATTTTTGAGGTTCTGTCTGTGTATTTTTGAGAGTGACACTGTTTAAAGTGATTGTTCTGTCCAGATTTTTAGGAAAATGATAAAATATTTATAGAGATTTGATACAGACTGTTGGTTTACCTTACTAGATTTACTGTTTTTTTCTGGAGATATTAAAAAGAAAAAAAATAAGCTCTGAAAATGATAGTCTGCAGCCTGTAATTTCTAAGACCCCTAGAAAATGGTTTTGATGGCATTTTTTGTTAATGCTCGGCATCCATGCTAGAAATACTCTTTGGGGTATGACAAAGTGTCCCAGGGTGGATGCCACGTCTGAAACTTCTAATTAAGGTCACAGCAAGGTCAAAGGTCAAATAGGTGCATTTTCTTATTAGAATCGTCATTAGGACTTTTTACATTTGCTATAGGTGGTATCTAAATCATTCTAATTATGTTTAATATGCTGAAAACTAAAAGTCAGATATAGAAATGTTGAAAAAGAATAGTTTGTGGAATATTATAGCTATTATGGGATAGAAAAATATACTTTCCGCAGAAAAACAGTGATTTTGGAGTAGATTTTTCATTTTTACAGTCTTTTTTTTTTCAACGACATTTTCAATCATGCCTTAGTTATAGACCACTCACAGAGCTTGTACATTGTATTATTTGATTGGTAATAGGGTCTGCAATATGTTTGAATGTTGTTTTATTTTGCCAAAAACGAAAAAATGGGGGGGGGGGGGGTAGTGTTTCACAATTGTGGACACAGATTGCCTCTTGGTCATGTGAATGATATGAGGTGTCTGGAAAAAGTACATGCTTTTTTGTTTGTTTGATTTGATTCTTTACATCCAATCAACAATCTTTCAGATATAAAGGGACGGGTCTACTTGGGTTGAACCAGTGCTAAGCTAGGATTAATGTGTCTTGCTCAAGGCCACAACGCACTGACGCCAGAGAGCCTCGAACCTGCGACCCCTCGACCTCGAGTCAAGCACTCTACCACTAAGCCACTGTACCAGCAAATTACAGAAGACCCCAATTTGAAATTATGAAATACCACAGATATATTTATCAAGATGTCAATCATTCATTTATGATGTAACGATGCATCTTGATCGCTAATTTAGTTTGCTCTTTAGATATAAAGGCCCCACAATTCATGTATCCAGTTGATTAATCTGACCATGCCATTCCCAAATTTTGACAAAGGCCCCAAAAATGTTATTCTTCAAAAAGATCCTCTAGAACTGCTTTATGCTGTAACAAAATTTCAAACTTATGGCTGATCTGATGAAGACACCTGGTCACGCTGATTCGTTGTATGGCAAAAACCAAGAGCATGTTGAAACGATCATTCCTGAGAGAGTGTTCTTGTTTCTTAGTCTCCTCTTTGAGGGCATGGATATTTTGGCAGGTTTGATGGGTAACCTGTTGGAACCGTGATGCCATTATGGCTATAAAGAAGTAATATATGGTGTGTCAAACCACAAAAAGTTGAAACCAAAGCATATAGGTGAAGAGAGAGAGAGAGCTGGTTGATTTACTTTAATTGCCTTAATAATGCATTGTGACTGTTAGTGTTATGTTATCTCTGTCTTCCTCGCAGTGCCTTGTTTGGCCTGCAATGTGTGATTGTAGTATTTCCTGATCATACTCACTGCCTTTTGTTGCTTTTGGTCAAGCTTTACACCAGGCAAACAGATTGAAAAACCTGGTGCAGCTGTTTAATACAGAAAGTCACGCTATTGGAATAAAGCCAGTCCAATGGAATTGATGATGCGATTGCAAAATTCATTTTTGACAAATGTGTCGAAAAAAATGGATATGTATATTTCCCTGATAATATTGACATAGAATGACTCATACAATTTTCATGTGATAATATTGCTTTGCTAAAAGCAACATTGGGTAGCAAATTATTCACATTACATTGTACAGAGATCATGTCTTGGTAGCGCAATTCTGACAACAGTTTGACAGAAAGCTTTGTACAACAACACAACATACCTGTAAAGCTTGACCAAGTGTTAACCCGTTTTCACAAGCTTGTTAAAGCAAAACTTCCATCAAATGGAAGACTCAATCGCCGTTTTTATAATAAAACAGAGTATGAAATAGAAAAAGATAGTTACAAATGTACGTAAGAAAACACATACATGTTTGTTCGCTTATGCTAACTTGGCATTGGTGTGTTTTTTTTCAATTTGTTCAGGTAACCAGAAAGTTCCAATCTGAGGTATAATAAATAAAGAAGTTCTGGGGAATTCCTACAATAGATCGAGATGGTCCTTTATACATTTTTCAATTTTGGTGTTTTAAACGCTGTTCATTAAATTCACATGTACAAAATACATGTTGGAAGTAGTACCTGGAAGCTCAAACACTGGTATAGTCATAAGGTAGAGGCTTGCAACTTTGGGAATTTAAAGAGTTTGTTTTTCCCTGTATCATGCTGTATGGGTGCTGTGTTGAAAGAGAAAATGTAGCTATTGATTTGATACAATTCAATCTTTTCTTCTATGTGAGAAAAGGGTTGTACCATGCACCTTTAAAGATACCTTTGAATTGCACTGTTTGAGAGTTGATTATTAGGCAAACTCACGAATTGTGTCACAAATTGATAAAATACCCCCAAAAATAATAGATTTTCATAAATGAGACACAGTGATCTATAAACAGTGTGTGACACTATAAAACCCCAAGATGTATCCACACACTAAATTTGGGATTCCTACCACCAATAATATAGGAGATGTGCCAGAGGTCAAGTTCAAAGTGACCCAAACCAGTATGGGACACTCTGGCACCCTAACATGTATCCACAATCTAAATTTGGGATTCCTACCTTAAAACAATACAAGATATATGCCTTAGACACGATTTTCCTAATACTAGGGTCAGAGGACAAGGTCAAAATCACAGTAACTCCAGAAACAGTATGTGACACTCTGCGACCCCAAGGTGTATCCACACACTAAAATTGGGATTCCTGTCTCAAACTAAATAACAGATATGCTCCGGATACAATTCAGGTTAAGACTGACAGATTGCAAGCTGTGTGTCCGGCTTGCATGGAGCTCATCACCACTTGTGGCTGCAAAAATGTGCAGAACCGTCACATGTAAATGTTAAAGGCTAATCAGATCTGCATGATAGAATGTGCATACGATGCAGTGGGATGTGCCTATCTTATAGGACTACAAGTTGCCCTGAAGGCTTGTTAAAGAGTTTGATTTTTGCCTGTATCATGCTGTATGGGTGCTGAATATGCTGAATCACAATCCTGTCTGTAGATACTTAGGTTACCTGCGAATATGAGTCTAAAATTATATATAGGCACATTTTCAAAGCTAGGTGTATGGTAAATGAAGTCATACACCAAATTGATACAATGTAGATGTGAATTAGAAGTGCCTTGGATAACGTAAATATATATATCAAATCTATAGGGTCATGTTTCATACAATTTACATATATAGTACTAGTCAGGGACTATTTTTCATGGGTGCCAAATTGTTCATTAGAATCCCCAAACACCCCCATTCTTCTGAATTGCACGAAGGGTAGCCATGGAAACCATTGTAATTTCATGTTCCAACTGGGTTTATTTTTATAACAATATTTTTGTCATTAAGGCGACCCCACTAAACAAGTTGACATACATGAGAAAATGTCCTAGGGGTGCAAGGAGGATCTTATTACCAACCCCTTCCCTTTTTCCAAGGTTTATAGTTTTTATATGACTTTCCTTCATTTTATAAGTTTACACATATAAATTTATGGATATGCAATTGAGACAATTTACAAATAGGACCATTGGATGAATGAAATAGTCCAATTGCATCACTGATTACATAGCAATATGCATCAATGATGATATGCAGATGCAATCTGCTTATTTGTGTTTTAATGATTTTCCTTATTTTTAACGTTTTTATGAATTACATGAAAACACAAATTATGTAGATTAGATCAGTTGCATATGCCACAAATTGATAAAAGGCCAATGTCTAAGCTTTAATTTGGTACCAATTTTAGTAGGTTGTGATAAGAAGCAACTGAGATATTATTGATTTTGTAGGTACACCCCCATTCTTGAATCACATTTTAATATTTTCATAAATAGTTATGCAATTTAGATAAATTAGATAATTTGCATAAGCGACAATGGATGAAAGGCCTCTGACAAAGTTTTAATTTGACACCATGTTTAGAAGTATAGGACAAGTAGTTGCTAAGATATGAGTAATTTTGTAGGCACATCGCCATTCTTGAATAGCATTATGGGTTGCCATGGAAACCATGCATTTTCGCATAGCCAAGACAGGTTCATTTTTAGAACTTAATTTTGCATTTAGGGGGTCTTAATGAACAATTTGGCACTTAAGAAAAAATGCCCTGGGGGTGCAAGCTAGGTAAGCTTAATTGGCCCGGACTATATTGTTCTTTAATTTGTATTGAGCCTGAATGTTTATTATCATAAATACGGTATTTGTTTTCAAATGTCAATTTGGAGGCTGTGGCAAGCAACTGTGCCATTCTATTCTCAAGTGCAAGTGCTTTTGTTCATATTGGTAGCATTTTGTGATTGAAAAAAATATTTACTATATTTAAATGCCATTTTTCTGAATAATTGCACTTACTTGACCTTTGACCTCACCGTGACCTTAAATCAAAAAATCACGCTTGGCATCCACCCCTATTTTGTTTGTAATAGTCCATGGAATAATTCTAGCCTGGATGCCGAGCATTAACAAAAAATGCCATCAGGAGTCCTTGTAGAAATTAAAGGCGGCAGACTATGACCAGTTAACTGGTTATTTTCAGAGCTTTTTTATTTATTTTTTTTGTCCTCCCGACCCTGAATCTGAAAAGAAATTCCCGTAAATCAACTAATAAAAAAATTCTGGCCTTAGCTGTCTCCCAGCAGGCACATGACGTCAAAGCAACGTTGATCGACATCAATGCGATGTCATGACTTGGCATCGACGTTGAAAGACATTGTTTTAAGGTTGAATGCCTGCTAGGAGCTGCTGCATATATTCAAATGGACACCAGAGTACTTTTCTCATGCCAGCAAACATTATAAACCCAGATCAGACTGCTTCCAAGGTCCAAATCGGCAATGACCTGTGGGTCATTTGCTCCTGTAGAATTGAAAAACTTAAGACACCATGAAATGACAACAGCAAAGTTGAGCAGGATAGGCTCATAGTAAGGTTATAATGTTGAAGTAAGTCTTGGTTTAATATTTGGACATGTCAGCTAATAGTTGCTTCCCTTTGGTAAATCAGTTGTGAGATTAACCCTTTCATTCTGGATACCCGTAAATATGTACATCCGCAAACAGTGAAGACCCAGATGAAATGCTGCATAATGTGGCATTTCATCAGGATCTGCACTGTTTGTCAAGATATATATTGGGTTTTCCTGGGTAGCAGAGAATAAAGTGTCTTGCTGAAGGACACAACACATTGACTCTGCCCGCTCAAACTAGCAACCCTTTAATCTCCATGGTAACACTACCAACTGAACCACTGGGCTCATAAATAAGCATAATATATTTTATTATAACATAGGCTTGAACATCTGATTGACAGTTTAACTCGAGTTTTTATGTTTTTCACATTGATATTCGGCGATAACTTTTTTATTTCTAATTTTAGCAAATTGTCTTCGCAATGAAAGCTGTAGAGAAAAATTAGCTCCAATTTTTCCAAAAGGTCTGCAGTTTGTGGCGCAAACAGGATTTTGTGTACATAGATGGAGATTTGGCAATAAAATGAATTCAGACAAATTTTCCAAGTCTTTTATTGACAGGTTAATTTCGTAGAGGCGTGACAGAAAGGGTTTGTCTCAAAAGAATATTCACAAGCGGTGGATATACTGTTAATAAATGGTTGTTTATAGCATAAACGTGTCATTTGAGCATCCCTGTGCAGAATCTACTTTGAGCATGAGAACTTGTATGTACAATAGTTGGGATTTCACGAGGTGTCATTTTTCTCTTGATGCACATGCTCCAAAATGGACGGTTTTGAGATGACCCCATTACTTTAACGCACAAGCGAATCAGACGCGGTTGCCCTTATATTTTAACAAGCCATCCATCGCTTCAGTTAGTGAGTAAGGGTGACGCAAGGTAACTTTTTGACTGACATATTTTGACTTAGTTTATTTGCGCTTTGGTTAAAATGGTCAAAGTGAGCATCTATGCGCAGAGTTAACTGCAGCATCTTGGATGTGGGAACCGATTGGACAAAGTGGCGCTATTTTTTCTCTACGACTTTCATTGTGAACATAGTTGTGTAAGATTAAAACAAAAAAGTTAACGCCGGAAATCAATTTGACAAACATAAAAACTCTAGTTGAATTCAGTTGTGCAATTTCATAGATTGATCATGGATTGAAATCTATGTAGATTCTGATCAGCTACTGATCCGGATCTATACTGTTATCAAAAGGGTATACACAATTTTGAAAAAGTTATGCCCACTGTTGGCTTATCAGGCAAAATAATTTATATACTTCCCACAGCACACCATCTTAAACTTAAATTGACCTCTGGCAGAAGTCACTATATGCTTCTCATAGCACACCATGTTAACATTCAAATTGACCTCTGGCAGAAGTCACTATATGCTTCTCATAGCACACCATGTTAACATTCAAATTGACCTCTGGCAGAAGTCACTATATGCTTCTCATAGCACACCATGTTAACATTCAAATTGACCTCTGGCAGAAGTCACTATATGCTTCTCATAGCACACCATGTTAACATTCAAATTGACCTCTGGCAGAAGTCACTATATGCTTCTCATAGCACACCATGTTAACATTCAAATTGACCTCTGGCAGAAGTCACTATATGCTTCTCATAGCACACCATGTTAACATTCAAATTGACCTCTGGCAGAAGTCACTATATGCTTCTCATAGCACACCATGTTAACATTCAAATTGACCTCTGGCAGAAGTCACTATATGCTTCTCATAGCACACCATGTTAACATTCAAATGACCTCTGGCAGAAGTCACTATATACTTCCCATAGCACACCATGTTAACATTCAAATTGACCTCTGGCAGAAGTCACTATATGCTTCTCATAGCACACCATGTTAACATTCAAATTGACCTCTGGCAGAAGTCACTATATGCTTCTCATAGCACACCATGTTAACATTCAAATTGACCTCTGGCAGAAGTCACTATATGCTGCTCATAGCACACCATGTTAACATTCAAATTGACCTCTGGCAGAAGTCACTATATGCTTCTCATAGCACACCATGTAAACATCAAAATTGACCTCTGACAGAAGTCACTATATGCTTCCCATAGCACACCATGTTAACATTCAAATTGACCTCTGGCAGAAGTCACTATATGCTTCTCATAGCACACCATGTTAACATCAAAATTGACCTCTGGCAGAAGTCACTATATGCTTCTCATAGCACACCATGTTAACATTCAAATTGACCTCTGGCAGAAGTCACTATATACTTCCCATAGCACACCATGTTAACATTCAAATTGACCTCTGGCTGAAGTCACTATATACTTCCCAAAGCACACCATGTTAACATTCAAATGACCTCTGGCAGAAGTCACTATATACTTCCCATAGCACACCATGTTAACATTCAAATTGACCTCTGGCAGAAGTCACTATATACTTCCCATAGCACACCATGTTAACATTCAAATTGACCTCTGGCAGAAGTCACTATATACTTCCCATAGCACACCATGTTAACATTCAAATTGACCTCTGGCAGAAGTCACTATATACTTCCCATAGCACACCATGTTAACATTCAAATTGACCTCTGGCAGAAGTCACTATATACTTCCCATAGCACACCATGTTAACATTCAAATTGACCTCTGGCAGAAGTCACTATATACTTCCCATAGCACACCATGTTAACATTCAAATTGACCTCTGGCAGAAGTCACTATATACTTCCCATAGCACACCATGTTAACATTCAAATTGACGTCTGGCAGAAGTCACTATATACTTCCCATAGCACACCATGTTAACATTCAAATTGACGTCTGGCAGAAGTCACTATATACTTCCCATAGCACACCATGTTAACATTCAAATTGACGTCTGGCAGAAGTCACTATATACTTCCCATAGCACACCAAGTTAACATTCAAATTGACCTCTGGCAGAAGTCACTATATACTTCCTATAGCACACCATGTTAACATTCAAATTGACCTCTGGCAGAAGTCACTATATACTTCCCATAGCACACCATGTTAACATTCAAATTGACCTCTGGCAGAAGTCACTATATACTTCCCATAGCACACCATGTTAACATTCAAATTGACGTCTGGCAGAAGTCACTATATACTTCCCATAGCACACCATATTAACATCCAAATTGACCTCTGACAGAAGTCACTATATGCTTCCCATAGCACACCATGTTAACATTCAAATTGACCTCTGACAGAAGTCACTATATGCTTCTCATAGCACACCATGTTAACATCCAAATTGACCTCTGGCAGAAGTCACTATATGCTTCTCATAGCACACCATATTAACATCCAAATTGACCTCTGGCAGAAGTCACTATATGCTTCTCATAGCACACCATGTTAACATTCAAATTGACCTCTGACAGAAGTCACTATATACTTCCCATAGCACACCATATTAACATCCAAATTGACCTCTGGCAGAAGTCACTGTATGCTTCTCATAGCACACCATATTAACATCCAAATTGTCCTCTGACAGAAGTCACTTTATGCTTCCCATAGCACACCATGTTAACCTTAAAACTGACCTGACAGAAGTCCCTATATACTTCCCATAGCACACCATGTTAACCTTAAAACTGACCTGACAGAAGTCCCTATATACTTCCCATAGCACACCATGTTAACATTCAAATTGACCTCTGACAGAATTCACTATATACTTCCCATAGCACACCATGTTAACATTCAAATTGACCTCTGACAGAAGTCACTATATACTTCCCATAGCACACCATATTAACATTCAAATTGACGTCTGACAGAAGTCACTATATACTTTCCATAGCACACCATGTTAACCTTAAAACTGACCTGACAGAAGTCCCTATAAACTTCCCATAGCACACCATGTTAACCTTAAAACTGACCTGACAGAAGTCCCTATATACTTCCCATAGCACACCATGTTAACATTCAAATTGACCTCTGACAGAATTCACTATATACTTCCCATAGCACACCATGTTAACATTCAAATTGACGTCTGACAGAAGTCACTATATACTTTCCATAGCACACCATGTTAACATTCAAATTGACCTCTGACAGAAGTCACTATATACTTCGCATAGCACACCATGATGAGATTCAAATTGATCTCTGACAGAAGTCACTATATACTCTCATAGTACACCATGATGAGATTCAAATTGACCTCTGACAGAATGCACTATATACTTCCCATAGCACATCATGTTAAACATTCAAAAATTGACCTCTGACAGAAGTTACCTTATGAACATTTAAATTGGCCTCTGACAGAAATCACTATATAAACTGAACAAAAATAGAAACTTTACACTTTTTAGATAGAAATTTAACCAACTTAACGCAAACTCATTATTTACATAGTATGTGTATATAAATTAAGGCCACACGTCTGACAAGACAATCATGCAGAAAAGTTTCAAACGTGATCAGGCATTCATGAATAACATTGAAAAAACCGTCAAACTGCAATTTTAAGTCTGGAACATTATCATTACGATATTTTGAATATGTAAACACACTATTCGGGAGTCTTTCGAGTCAGAACATCAAAAATCAACAAATAACGTCTGCGAAGTATACTGTACTTATGCTATGTGAACATCAAAATGAGCATAAAAAGGCTTTTGGCAGGTTACCGCCTTACCAAGATTAATACACACGGAAATATGTTTGGTTGCTCTCGCGCTATTGCTCATAGCCTCGTGAGACGGTTTGAGCAGACAGGAATATCTATCCATGCACAGGATCAACCTGACGTAAGAAAACAGCACCAAGACAGTTAATTTACACTCATGCATTGACGTAAGCGGTTCAAGCAGACAACTGTAGATGCTACACACCTCAATGTTTTATACCAGACAATTAAAACAAGAATTGGGACAAATGCTTTTTGATGTGAGATTTTTTATTTTGACCCGTTACTTGTTCCCAACGCTACCAGTCAAAAACACGATATTGCAGCTGTACATGTTTCTATTACACAGATCTTCCGAGAATTGAAAACCCATTAGTTTAATGTGATTTTAGATATTGGCGGAGATATTACTGATTAAATAAGTGTAAAGTTTCTATTTCGTTCGGTATACTTACCGTTGTACACCATGTTAACATTCAAATTGACCTCTGACAGAAGGCACTATATACTTCCCATAGTACATCATGTTTAACATTCAAATTGACCTCTGACAGAAGTTACTATAAACTATCCATAGCGCACCATATGAACATTCAAATTGACCTGACAGAAATCACTATATATACTGAACAAAAAAAGAAACTTTACACTTTTTAAATAGAAATTTAACCAATTTAACGCAAACTCATTACTTTGAAAAGTATGTATATATATAAAGGCCACACGTCTGACAAGACAGATAGCTTCCATAGGGTTATAATGGGGAAAATCTTGTGACCACTCTAGCTCCTTCAATTTTGATTGGTTATTCTTTATTCTTGTAGGAAACGCGAACAACCATAAAATCTCCAATGGGTTTGAAATTTGGCAGGATCTGACCAGGGACTTATGAGTTAGCTGCCCTTGAGCATCTGGAAAAATCTTCATAGATTTATAATGGGAGAAATGTTGTGACCCCTGTAGTGCCTTCATTTTTGGATGGATCTTCTTCATTCTTGCAGGTAACAAGACCATCCATAAAAGCTTGAATGAGTTTGAATTTCTGGAAGATTCCATCACTAACTTCGGAGTTAGCTGCCCTTAAGGGTCTGAAAAATCAATAAATAATGTTGTGACCACTCTAGCGCCTTCATTTTTGATTGGATCTTCTTCATTCTTGCAGGCAACAAGGACACCCATAAGATCTTGGACGGGTTTGAAATGCGGCCAGATAGGACCTTAGACTGTTGAGTTAGCTGCCCTTGAGCGTCTGGAAAATCCCAATAGACTTATAATGGGAGAAATGTTGTGACCACTCTAGTGCTTTCAACTTTGAATGGATCTTCTTCATTCTTGCAAATAAGAAGAACAACTATAAAAGCTTGGATGAGTTTGAATTTCGTCAAGATTCCTTCACCTATGATGGATTTAGTTCCCCTTGAGCATCTTAAACATTTATGGATAATGTTGTGACCACTCTAGCGCCTTCATTCTTTCAGGTAACAAGGACAATTATAAAAACTTGAATGAGTTTGAAATTAGGCATGATCTGACCAGGGACTTATGAGTTAGCTGCACTTAAGCATGTGGAAAAATACCCATGGACTTATAATGGGAGAAATGTTGTGATCACCCTTCATTTTTGGATGGATCTTCATCTTTCTTGCAGGTAACAAGACCAACCATAAATGACCGGGCCGCGTAGCGCAGTCGATAACATGTCTGGCTACAGATGTGTGTCTGACTGCAGATCCAGGGGTCGCGAGTTCGATCCCGGCCCGGTCCCATACTTTCGTGGAGATTGATCATGAAATAATTTCTACGGTCATCCTCCTCCCTTCCGCTGATTCATTCAAGAAGGGTTGTTGTCAGTTACAAGCGAAAGTATGTGCACAAATTACTGGTTAACCGCTTGTTCAAGCCTGCCCAGGAAAAAGTGTGGTTAGGTGAACTGACCGTCCCGCAATGACCATAGCTGTTGACTTGGGACGTAAAGCAACAAAACCAACCAACCAACCAACCATAAATGCTTGGATGAGTTAGAATTTTGGCGAGATTCCATCACTGACTTCGGAGTTAGCTGCTCTTGATCGAGGGTCTAAAAAAACAATGAATAGTGTTGTGACTACTCTAGCTCCTTCATTTTTGATTGGATCTGCTTCATATTCTTGCTGACAAAAGTCTCGGTTGGGTTTCGAAATTTGGCCATATTGGACCTTGGACTGCAGAGTTAGCTGTCCTTGAGTGTCTGGAAAATCCCCATAGACTTATAATGGGAGAAATGTTGTGACAACTCTAGTGCTTTCACTTCTTCATTCTTGCAGATAAGAAGGACAACTATAAAAGCCTGGATGAGTTTGAATTTCACAAGATCCCATCACCTATTATGGAGTTAGCTCCCCTTGAGCCTCTTATAATGTGACACCTCTATTGCCTTCATTTTTGATTGGATCTTCTTCATTCTTTCAGGTAACAAGGACAACCATAAAAGCTTGGATGAGTTTGAATTTCAAGTAGAACCAACCTCAAACTGGAGTTAAATGCCCTTGAGCGTCATAGAAAAATCTGCATACACTTACAATGGGAGATCTTTGGTGACCACTCTAGCACCTTCATTTTTAAATGGATCTTCCTCATTCCTGCAGGTAACAAGGAAGCCCATAAAAGCTTGAATGAGTTTAATTATCCGCCACACCTGACCACCAACTAAAGAGTTAGTTGCACTTGAGCATCTAAAATATAGCTGTATAATGTTGTGACCACTCTACCGCCTTTATTTTTCATTTGATTTTTTTATCCTTGTAGGTCATCAGGACATACATTAAAGTATGGATCGGTCAGATCCCATCACTGACTATGGAATTAGCTATTCCTGAGCATCATATACTTTCACCATTTTTATTCAGATCTTTTTAATACTTGCAGATGACCAGAACTGGCATAATTATGTCTCCCCCCTTTAGGGTCGGGAGACATATTGTTTTTCCCCGGGCGTCCGTCTGTCTGTCGGTCTGTCTGTCTGTCTGTCACAAATCGTGTCCGCTCTATAACTTGAAAACCGCTTAAGCTATATTCATGAAACTTTATACAAATATCAATCAGCTTGAGATGACGTGCAGAGTGCAAGAATGGTAAATCTGCCTTTTATATTTTTTGAGTTATTTCCCTTTGAACTTTGTGCATCACAAAAATCGTGTCCGCTCTATAACTTGAAAACCACTTAAGCTTTATTCACGAAACTTTATACAAATATCAATCAGCATGAGATGACGTGCAGAGTGCAAGAATGGTAACTCTGTCTTTTATACTTTTTGAGTTATTTCCCTTGGAACTTTGTGCATCAAGAAAATTGTGTCCGCCCTATAACTTGAAAACCGCTTAAGCTATATTCACGAAACCTTATACAATTATCAATCAGCATTAGATGTTGTGCAGAATGCAAGAATGGTTACTCTGCCTTTTATACTTTTTGAGTTATTTCCCTTGGAACTTTGTGCATCACAAAAACCGTGTCCGCTCTATAACTTGAAAACCGCTTAAGCTTTATTCACGAAACTTTATACATGTATCAACCAACATGCGTCGACGTGCAGAGTGCAAGAACAGTAACTCTGTCATTTATACTCTTTGAGTTATTTCCCTTGGAACTTTGTCAATCACAAAAAACAATTATCTATGATTATTTTATACAAGGTTATGATTGTGCAATAGTTAACTACATTGACAGATATCTTTACTAGATAAGAGATGATTGTCTGCATGAAATGACTAGAATTTCCGTTAGAAATTATGTATTTAATGTTTCTGTTTGAAATTATATTTGATGACTCATGCTTTTGACATCAAAAGGGGGGGAGACATCTGTTTTTTTGTAGAAAAACAATTCTAGTATCTTATGTTTTCGAATTAATTCCTGGTCACTGTTTCAAGTTCAGAGTTTCCTGCCTTTTAGCATCATAAATTATGGTATCTCCTAGCATTATGCTGGCTCCCAGGTGAGTGATCGTTGCCCATTGGGCTACTTGTTTATTTTGACCCGTTACTTATTCCCAACGCTACCAGTCAAACAGCTGTGTTTCAATTACACAGATCTGCAAGAATTGAACACCCATTAATTTGATATGATTTGTTTTTACATATGACAGGTATTAGCAGAGATATTACTGATTAAATTAGTGTAGAGCTTCAATTTTTGTTCAGTATACTTCCCATAGCACACCATGTTAACATTCAAATTGGCCTCTGATGGAGGTCAATGAAAACTAATTAGAGTTATATATATTAAACATATTTAT
This sequence comes from Loripinus fragilis, assembly GCA_964019695.1. Taxonomy (NCBI): domain Eukaryota; kingdom Metazoa; phylum Mollusca; class Bivalvia; order Lucinida; family Lucinidae; genus Loripinus; species Loripinus fragilis. The sequence continues at coordinate 14,062,382 of OZ026527.1, forward strand.
AGCCAATATAAAGCAAGGGTTTCAGGCCACAAGTTTTTCCAACATGAGTTTAACTCTGATATTGAAAATGACTGAAATCTTTGGATAGCAAGGAAATCTCGTACATTATGCATGATAGCAAGTAAAGTACTGTCAAACAGAACCCTTTCAGGTATGAATTTGCCTGTCCCATGTACATTTCATGTTTATTATTCAATATTGTAATCCATAAACATTGGTCTTGCCTTGATGAATTCTTGACTTTTTCAACCTATTTGTCCAGTGCTTGAGGTTCACATTAATAATGCATTATTTAATTGCCCACAGAATTATTCCCTAGAGGCAATATTCCAGATATACATAAACAGGTGTGTGTTTTTTTTTTATCCATTTTGACGACTGATATTTGGTAATGTTCCCAATGGTAAAAAGTATGTTTTTTTTCCCAATTTCAAGGAGAAAATTCCCAACTCAAGGAACCAAAAAAATCCCCATTTTTTTGACATCTTTACTGCACTGCGCCACTTAAGAAATGAACTCGATTTTTGGAAGGTTCATGGAATCATGAATACTTCTGGTCTCTTGCAAAGTAAGTGAAGCCTGAACCTTCAAAAATTGAATTTATTGCTTATATTTACATTTTATTATAAATAACTAATATATAGAAAAAAATTTATAATTTAGGAGAATAAACAATTTTGTATTTACTATTAAATCGTATTAACGGTTTTGTTGGAGTGCAAAGCAGAAAAGTGGAACAGCCAGTGTGAACACGGACAGCCAATGGAGCAAACAAGAAGCTTGTTTTGCACGTGCAACTCGGGTGTAGCTCGCTGTCAATCACAACACCAATGTCACATCGGGTGAATGAATTCGATGTTAGAAGGGAATTGCATGGGCAAGTGTGCCTGGCAGCTGTCAATCAAATTTTGTGTCGTTCACAAGGCTATGAACGGTTGCAAAATTCAAAAAATTCATTAAAGGCTTGCTTTGAAAATGTAAATATAGCAAATTGTATTTTTGCATTCCAAATGTACAAATCTGCTTATTAGTGAACCAAATATTTGATTTTTTGTTTAATTTGATTAAATTATATGGTGTGGGTTTTTCCCAATTTTGTATAAACAATGCCAAAGGTTCCCAATTCGGGGGGTCGGGTCATGTTCCCCAAAGTGGGAGAAAAACCTATTACAAATTGCAGTAGACACTCAGTATAATCTCATCTAATACCTCTATTTCACACAGACAAGGAATCCCATGAATTGCCACATATTGACACATGTTATAATTGGTAGCTGAAACGTACTCAGTTCATCAAGTTATTAGCTCACCAGAGCCGAAGGCTCAGGGTGAGCTTATAGTATGGGACTCAAGCCGGTGTCTGTCCGTCGGTGCGTGTGTGTGTGCGTTTATCTGTACGTGCATCCACACTTTCAAACATGAATATCTCCGAGACCAGCTGGCCGATCATTATCAAATTTCGTCTTGAGCATTATTGGGGAGGGGAATTGACTGCATTAGGTTTTGGGCTAGATCTGATCAGAACTCTGGTTTCTATGGCAACAGATAGCTCCCATAGGGTTATAATGGGGAAAACCTTGTGACCACTCTAGCTCCTTCATTTTTGATTGGTTCTTCTTTATTCTTGCAGGTAACGAGTACAACCATAAAATCTCGAATGGGTTTGAAATTTGGCAAGATTTGACCAAGGACTTATGAGTTAGCTGCCCTTGAGCATCTGGAAAAATCCCCATAGACTTATAATAGGAGAAATGTTGTGACCACTCTAGTACCTTCATTTTTGAATTGATCTTCTTCAGTCTTGCAGATAACAAGACCAACCATAAAAGCTCGGATGGGATTGAATTTCGGCAAGATTCCATGACTGACTTCGGAGTTAGCTGCCCTTGAGCGTCAGAAGAAGTATTGAATAATGTTGTGACCACTCTAGCTCCTTCATTTTTGGTTGGATCTTCTTCATTCTTGCAGGCAACAAGTAAACCCATAATATTTCAGATAGGTTCGAAATTCAGCAGGATCTGACCGGGGACTTATAAATTACCTGCCCTTGAGCATTCCGAAAAATCCCCATAGACTTATAATGGAAGAAATGTTGTGACCACTCTAATGCTTTCATTTTTAAATGGATCTTCTTTATTCTTGCATGCAATTAGGACAGCTATAAAAGCTTGAATGAGTTTGAATTTCGTCAAGATCCCATCACCTATTTTGGAGTTAGCTCCCCTTGAGCATCTTAAAAATTGATGGATAATGTTGTGTCCGCTCTAGCGTCTACATTTTTGATTGGATCTTCTTCACTCTTTCATCTAACATGGACAAACATAAAAGTTTGGATGAGTTTGAAATTCTGCAGGATCCGACCAAGGACTTATGAGTTAGCTGCCCTTGAGCATCTGGAAAAATCCCCATAGACCTTTAATAGGAGAAATGTTGTGACCACTCTAGTGCTTTCAATCTTCATTTTTGCAGATAAGAGGGACAACTATAAAAGCTTGGATGAGTTTGAATTTGGTCAAGATCACTTCACCTATTTTGGAGTTAGCTCCCCTTGATCATCTTAAAAATTGATGGATAATGTTTTGACCCATTCTAGCGCCTTCATTTTTGATTGGATCTTTTTAATTCTTTCAGGTAACAAGGACAACTTAAAACTTGAAAGAATTTGAACTTTAAGTAGAACTAACCACAAACTGTTGAGTTAACAGCCCTTGAGTGTTATGAAAAAATCTGCATGGACTTACAATCTTATGGGAGATCTTTTGTGACCACTCTAGCACCCTCATTTTTGAATGGATCCTCCTCAGTCTTGCAGGTAACAATGACACCTAGAAAGCTTCAATGAGTTAGATTATCCGCCACACCAGACCACCAATTACTGAGTTAGCTGCACTTGAGCGTCTAAAATATAGCTGTATAATGTTGTGACCACTCTAGCGCCATCTTTTTGCATTTGATTTTTTTCATCCTTGTAGGTTATCAGGACATACATTAAAGATTAGATTGGCCAGATTACAGAGTTAGCTGCCCTTGAGCATCTGAAAATACACTTTCACCATTTTGATTCAGATCTTTTTAATACTTGCAGATAAAGGGGAGCGCAGTGGCTCAGTGGTAGAGTGCTTGACTGAAGACCGAGGGGCCGCGGGTTTGAGCCTCACCAGCGTCACTGCGTTGTGGTCCTTGAGCAAGACACATTTATCCTAGCTTAGTACTGGTTCAACCCAGGAAGACCTGTCCCTGTTTAACTGAAAGATTGTTGATGGGACGTAAAGAATTAAATCAAACAAAACTTGCAGATAACCAGGACTGGCATAATATCTTATTATCCCCCAACGAAGTCGAAAGGATATAGTTTTGGCGTCATCCGTGTGTCCGTCCGTCCATTCCCTCCGTCGGTGTTTACAAATGACCACTTATGTGGCTAATAACTGGTATTTTTTTACACTTTAGTGGCTTAAACCGCTAACGTGTCTAGTCATATAAGAAGTTGTTTAAAACTACATAAATCAACTAAGGGGGGTAACCCTGTAAGTTTTGAAAAAAAAAAGACACTCAAATTTGGATATTAAATTATTCATCTGCATGGACCTCCAACACCGTCCATCTACATAATGTGGCTTGGTAAAATATGTCCATGTACCAGTTGCCTTGATCTTACATGCCTACTTAAATAGAATTTTTTTTTTCATTGTCAGTATCTCAATTGATACTGTCAAAAAGCTATTCTAAGGGGGGTAACCCTGATATAATGAAAATAAAAATCTGTTGCAGTTTGAGCCACTGGTGGTTAAATTTGTGTTTAGCCACAAAAAAATGTAGCCTCATAAATAATTATCATCCCAAAAATATAGTCACTTAAATCAAATCGACAGAATTTAGCCTAAATGGCCTTTCGGTGGAATGTCCGTCCGCCCTTCCGTCTGTCCGTCCGTCCACACTTTTTGTCTGTCCGTAACCATATCTCAGTACCTATTGGTCAGATTTGATTCATTCTTGGTACAAATGATAAGTACCATGGACTCTCGATATCCTATAAGTTTGGTCAAAATCTACTTCTTAACACTTGAGTTATTGCCCTTGTTTAGTATATGCAATTATAAGGCAAAACCTATATTAACTTTTTTTTGTGTGATGATCTTCACATTTCATCAAAGCTATTATATTTAACTGATCTCTATTCTCACTATAGACCATGATTGCCAAGTGCCTGTAGATTAGCATGGTAGTGTCAAAGTTTTACCCCACCCCCTTTGACCCCACCTAAGGGGTTAAAGGTCAAATATTTAAATTTCGCAATACGAGGGTTGGTCATCATCAATTATGGTATCTCCAAACATTATGCTGGCTCCAAGGTGAGGGACGTTGCCCATTGGGCTACTTGTTATCATAAAGTCTGTACTATTCCACAAACAGTTTATGACAGTGACGTAATTAAATTTTAAATAGATGAAGGTATATCCCGAAATAATGGGAAAACTCATATACAAACACAGTATACAGTATGTTGATGATATTTTTTTTTAATTCATAAATTAAACTAAGGAAGAAGGTAAAATCAGGAATCGATACAATCAAGTGCCACAATACATTAAACAGCTTTATAGGTTTTGCTATAAGATTTGTGATGTTATTTTATTTATTAATTTGTTAATTTCATTCATATTCTGAATTAAAGTTCAATGTACATATTATAAATGTTAGGCCAGAATTTTTTTATTAGTTGCTTTACGAACCCTCCTGTTGTAATTTTCCGGAAAGAAGGAAAAAAAAGAAAAATTTAATTTCTAAAAAAAAATATTTTTTTTATCCGCCGACTCTAAATATTATTTGTTTGGTTGAAAAAAATAATATTTTTTTGAGGTTCTGTCTGCATTTTTGAGAGTGACACTGTTAAAAGTGATTGTCCTGTCCAGATTTTTAGGAATATGATGAAATATTTAAAGATTACCTTTATACTAGTTTTACTGTTTTTCTGGAGATATTAAAGAAAAAAAAAGGTCTGAAAATGGCCAGTCAACTGGTCATTTTCAGAGCTTTTTTATTTGTTTTTTTTCGTCCCCCCCAACCCCAGATCTGAAAAAAATTTCCCGTAAATCATCTAATAAAAAAATCTGGCCTTACCACAGATATGGTTTCTGTATAAATGGTTATTTATAAGTTTAAATATGGTTTATATGAGGCTTTAATTTCTACTGTCAAAATTAGTCTGACACACTTTGCATAATTATCAACTGGCAACCAACACCAGAATATTTCATGTTTAGGTTAGTAGCTACTTTCCAAGAATGTTGTCTAAAGGCATTGAACTCTAGAGAAAGGTTCTTTAAGGTCACCAATGTTTTGGTCATAGAAAGGTCAGTGGATGGAGGCTGCCCATTCAGTTGGTTTTCTGCTTTCACAGAGATCAGTTCTTGCCTATTACTAAAATATTTCCTTCAACTATGAATTTGTTAATCCCAGCAGAAAGCTATTTATGCACATGCTTTGTGATATTCATTCATGACATATGGAAGTTTAGAACTGATTGTGGAAGTAATAGATAAAAAAATGGATATTGTTATAGTGGCTTGGTGTCTGAAGGCACTAAGCTCCTAAGTGTACCCTTTGCAGACAAATTTTGGATCTATAATACTAATGCTAATTGTTTTATCATTTTATTTACATAATGCACTTTCCTTTCTCATGCGCTTGGATTGTCTGATCATTCCTGATCTTCAGTTAGTTCAGTTGTATCTTTTAGTTGGTCTATTGCCGCCTGCCATTTAGTATAAGTTTCTTTCCTATCAATTTACCCTGATTGGAATTAGCAATATTTACCCAAACTAGTTGGGTTTAGACTTGTCACCAATTGTCTTGTTTGCCCTCATGCTCTTGGAATGAGTATTCTTTGCTGAATGTGGCAACTCGAGATTTAGTTATCTTGTTCAGATTGCTTTATGCCCTAACTTCTGATTCAATTGTAAGCAGATAAAGGTACGGACAGAGAGCTAATTGAGTTTGCTTGAGGTAGCGTGGCATCCCTCAGTCCTTGTTTTACTTTCTGTTCTTAGATGCCTTACCATGGAATCATTTGCCAACTCAATCATATCATAGTGAGTTAGCACTTTCATTAATGGTAACTGCCCTAAATTTGGTAAAATCATCCCATAGGCTATCTACTTCCGCCAAGATTTGTCTGCATGGGGGGTTTGGGGCTTTATTTACAGGTAACTTTTGAGGGTCAGGTGCGATGGCAAGAAAAACAATTTCAGAATGTCAATGTTTCCATGGACTAAAATTCCAGAACTTGATGGTTTAAATGATTCATGTTTCTTGGGGTCTGCGCAGATACTACAGTACTACAGTGCCACAAGCTAGCGGAAATACTGATTTGCGCAGATTTTATGTGCCCTTGGCCATGCGCTCGGTCACAAAGGAACTAAATATACCAAAAATAGACTGGCAGCGATGGCAGTGATGTTATGTAACTAGTGATGGAATGTAAACTATCCATCTATTTTATGGAATTGTAACTTACTATGTGAGGTGACGTGCCGAACAGGCAGAATTTATGTGAACAACAACAACTCAGAACATCACTGTGTCTCATAGATTACTGTATGGATTATAATAGTTTGATCCTCATCCCTTTGCTCAAAGATAGTATGGTATGTGCAAGGACTTACATTCCAGACTGTTTTGTTGACTTGGTGGCAGGCATTATATTGCCCTTTGTATTGCCAGATTTTCCTTTATTTTTCTGTGCAAGGATTAAACTGCATTAACGACGCTTTATCGCACTACAGTTTGTCACTGTTTTCAAAGATATTGTGAAAAGCCTATATTTGGAAAATTACAAAGTGTAGACTTCATCAGTCTAGTGATATATTTTAGTGATACTTACTTTGAGGCATGTCATCTACAGTGAATGGATTGAACGCCCATGCTGAACGGTTGTGAAAGCCTTATAAATAGTCAAGCTATTCCAAACCAGATTTACTTTAGTGATTAAATCTAAAGGATCTCTTACTATATATCTGAATCAATTTACAATGAATCTATAGCCTTAATATTCAGACAAATGTGTAGCAATTCAAAAGAATTTGGTGCAACTTTATAATCATCAATTAATTTTGTTTCCCATTTTACTAAGTCTATATCATAATGTACAGGTGATCAAGGTTTGACTGTCTGTGAACTGTTTGGTCTTGCAAGTCTTGTATCTTTGATATTGCTAAATTATTATTGATAACCTAACCCTTTTCTTTCTGGATACCAGAAAATGTGTTTTTGCAAATAATGGGGACCCAGGTGAGGTGATATCTAAGGTATCATTTCATAGGGGTCTGTACTGTTTGCTAAGATGAAACAATCTTCAGGGACAGGTACACCATTTAAGAAATTTTCTTTTCATTTCTTATAAATTGAATATGTGCATTTCATTTGTTATGAGGTCAAATCTAATCCTCCGGGGATTTAATTTCATTTCTTATGAGATTGAATATGGATTCCCCCAAACATGACATCTTTTCTAACCACTTGATTGATCAGTCTGGAGTCCCCTGCCAGACTTTGGTGGTTCTTAGCTCCTCTTGACTATTCGCTATGTCCGTGACCTGGACTACCCAGCACAACTGATCTTGTTATGGTTACTTCATCTGCCTTTTAAACATGGCTGACCTAGTTTTCTTGATTCTATACTCTTCTACCATGCATGAAAAATCCATTAGAATAAAAAGGGTTATCAAGGCTATACAGCATTGACCCCTTTTGTGTTGGAAGTCTGCAATGGGTTAATATTGATAAACAGTGTAGACCAGGGTGATGATGTTAGCTCATCTTCTGGCTATGTGCCTAGTTTGTATTGATATCATTGTTTTGTCTGATAGAGCAGAACAAGGGTTAATGGTGTCTGTATAAAGTACTGTTATCTTGTTAACTGAGAATTTTTTTTTTTCATGCTTTTGTCATCTGCTGCCTTTATGGAGTGTAAACAGTTGGAACCCTGATCTTGGATCTGGCTGTCTGCAGGCTTATCAACAGAGTGTAATATGGGGTCGTTTTCGGACCGGGGCCGGTGTTGGTCGGTCCTCGTCTGGATTCTGTCTGTTTGCAAGCTTGTCAGTGCAGTGTAAAACGGTTGGGAATGGGATGGGGGCTGATCCCCATCAGGCCTGGTCTGGAGCGGGGCTGTTTTCACAGACAACAGTTTGCCACTGGCAGTCAAGGGGTTAACTAGAGAGATTAAAAGATACATTTATCACAGTTTGACAGATGCCCAGTTAACCAGGTTAGGGTCTGTAGAATTGAATCTTAACTAGGGAAACACTCCCTTTCAATAACCGTACTTTGCACTCCCAGTGACATTGGCGCACAGCCTCTCTCTCCAGTGTTGGGATAGCAATGATTAAGCAGATAGATAATAACAAACAGAGAGTGTCATGGAGCCATCTGATCGGGGTCTGCACTGTTGTCTTCCCCAGTATTTCTTTCATTGTTTACACATATAAACTAATAATGAACTATAGACCTACCACTGTCTGATTGTGGGAATTTTGAGTGATCTGAGCTTTGAAACTGTATGCTTGATGATACTGATGTACTTTTTATGGGTTATGGACAATAAATTTGTGTTTTTGATAAGTCCCATTTGCCAAAGGGAGGCTTTATCTGGAACCAGGGTGATAGCATAATTAATGTTTCTGCAATATCATATTTGGCCTATCTGCCATCCTGCATACCAGTTTTATCTCAATGCCATGGATAACCTTTCACCCATATGGGCTTCTGACCTCACTACCTTAACAGTTTATTGCATTCAGTCTGTAACCTCTAATTTCAAAAACCAGTACATGCAGTGCAACCCTCCTAATTTAGAGGAAATATGTAATTAATTCATTGACAAAGATGTGTAGAATTTACACCTTTTCGAGGTCATTTTCCTACCCAACTTATTGGAATAAGTTATTTGATTTATTCCAGATGAGGCCTCCTTGGTAATCTGCTTATTATGTATATACATGGTACTATTTGCTTTCACATGTTATTTCATTAGTTTGCAAAATTTCATCAAACATAGATTATTTGTCATTTATTTTCTTTCACTGTAAAATATGTGTGTATTGTTTTCTGACAATTCGAAACTAGAGCATCATTTTAATTTTGACAATGAGCCAAAGGTACTGATCTGTACCAAGCAACCTAATTAACAACCTAAAAGTGTAAATCAATTTTGCGTGTCATTCAATGCTGGCAGTGGCAGCAGAGAATGTTGCGCTAATGCTCATGTTTTACTGGTACAGACACATGTATAGATTCTGGATTCTTTGTGAACTTTCCTTGACCTGAGAACAAACAGATAGATTTGAAAGTTGGACTCTCACTGTATATAGTCACTTACATGTTGTGTTTGTCATAGATTCTACGTTCAAACTCAGGAATAACAAATTTGTTCTACCTATATATAATCCTTCAGAAACTTATACTTAGTTTCATAATTCTTTCATGTGACTGGGCTGAACAAAATTAAACATATACCTACCTATTCTTCTTTGGGGAAAATCAACCTAATGTGAATATTTCACATTCAATTCACATTATATATTTTTGGGGATTCATTTAATTTCATACAAATCAATATACTTTTTCACCCAAAGAAGTCATCAGCAAAATTCTTTATCTACCTTTTAACATGCCGAACCAGTCTGGATCATACAGTCTTCTATGGCCGTGGTTCATCTACTGAACCCACCATACTGTCTCAGGACTTCTGATTTGGATATGACACAGCACTGACTAAACTCATACCAGTCAGTGGCGATGGCACGATGGCACATTACTGAGGCCCACCATATTCCACCTGGTATGCCTAAACCCGGATCAGTCATGCACCCGGATCAGTCGGCAGGGCAATGGCACGTTGGTCCATCATTTAGACCCACCATATTCTGTCTGGCTTGTGTGGGTTTGCTCTAACATCGCAGAAACACTCAAGTCCGTCAGTGGCTTTATGGCACGCGGTACATGACTGGGACCCACCATCTGCTGCTTGGTTTGGATGGATTTACTGAACCTCTGCACTTTTGCTTAAATGGGTCATGCTGTCTCAGTTGGTCACGCTTCAGTTAAAGGTATCAGTCTCCGCTGGGTTGGTTATTTTGCCAAATAGTGTTGTGTAGATGAAATATATTTAGAATAAATCATAATCAGAATTCGCTCTTTTCTTTATTTGAGGCCTCATATAAATGGTTATTTATAAGTTTAAATATGGTCTATATGAGGCTTTAATTTCTACTGTCAAAATTAGTCTGACACACTTTGCATAATTATCAACTGGCAACCAACACCAGAATATTTCATGTTAAGGTGAGTAGCTACTTTCCAAGAATGTTGTCTAAAGGCATTGAACTCTAGAGAAAGGTTCTTTAAGGTCACCAATGTTTTGGTCATAGAAAGGTCAGTGGATGGAGGCTGCCCATTCAGTTGGTTTTCTGCTTTCACAGGGATCAGTTCTTGCCTATCCCACCAGTTATCCACCCCTGTCAACCACCAACTTCAGCACTAGTCACATGATCTAGTAACACATTTTTGTATATAATATGTACTATTATTTTCAGGTGTCTCAGGACTTTTAACATGGCGAACCAGTCTTGATCATACAGTCTTCGAGGCTTCTATGGCACGAGGTTCATCTACTGAACCCACCATACTGTCTCAGGACTTCTGATTTGGATATGACACAGCACTGACTAAACTCATACCAGTCAGTGGCGATGGCACGATGGCACATTACTGAGGCCCACCATATTCCACCTGGTATGCCTAAACCCGGATCAGTCATGCACCCGGATCAGTCGGCAGGGCAATGGCACGTTGGTCCATCATTTAGACCCACCATATTCTGTCTGGCTTGTGTGGGTTTGCTCTAACATCGCAGAAACACTCAAGTCCGTCAGTGGCTTTATGGCACGCGGTACATGACTGGGACCCACCATCTGCTGCTTGGTTTGGATGGATTTACTGAACCTCTGCACTTTTGCTTAAATGGGTCATGCTGTCTCAGTTGGTCACGCTTCAGTTAAAGGTATCAGGGATTCTTCATTTAATTTCATAAAAATCAACCCAAAAGGATTCATTTAATTTCATACAAATCAATATACTTTTTCACCCAAAGAAGTCATCAGCAAAATTCTTTATCTACCTTTTAACATGGCGAACCAGTCTGGATCATACAGTCTTCTATGGCCGTGGTTCATCTACTGAACCCACCATACTGTCTCAGGACTTCTGATTTGGATATGGCACAGCGCTGACTAAACTCATACCAGTCAGTGGCGATGGCACGATGGCACATTACTGAGGCCCACCATATTCCACCTGGTATGCCTAAACCCGGATCTGTCATGCACCCGGATCAGTCGGCAGGGCAATGGCACGTTGGTCCATCATTTAGACCCACCATATTCTGTCTGGCTTGTGTGGGTTTGCTCTAACATCGCAGAAACACTCAAGTCCGTCAGTGACTCAAGTCCGTCAGTGGCTTTATGGCACGCGGTACATGACTGGGACCCACCATCTGCTGCTTGGTTTGGATGGATTTACTGAACCTCTGCACTTTTGCTTAAATGGGTCATGCTGTCTCAGTTGGTCACGCTTCAGTTAAAGGTATCAGTCTCCGCTGGGTTGGTTATTTTGCCAAATAGTGTTGTGTAGATGAAATATATTTAGAATAAATCATAATCAGAATTCGCTCTTTTCTTTATTTGAGGCCTCATATAAAACTAGTCATAATGCACAATAAATCTATGCACACCTATTTTAGATTGTGAAAACCATGAAAATTCCGAGAGAAAAAAAGTACTTTGAAAAAATAACCGCGAGTGGGATTTGAGCCGATAACTCCAAACTAACTAACTCAAATCAGAATACCTTAGACCGACCACTGGATCACTCATTCACAATGTAATGTATTATGTGAAATCCAGATCACTTTCAGTAACTTTTTAATATCTCATACTCAAAATTGTGTTTCAAAACTTACTGTGGCGTCACTGTTGGAATCTCCTTGTTTTTAATATAGTCTTTTCTTGCAACTCTTAAGTCAATCGGGAATTTGTGGCCACATTTTTGAACTGTTCAAAAATTTGTGACTATCATACATTGAGCCTTTCTATTGATATCCTTAGCTTTGAAAACGAATTGGGACTGACCCAGATGAGGACTGACAGAATTTCATTCCTGTTCACCATCTAAATTGTTTGACACTCTGAAAGTGTTCCTAAAAGAAATTTTTGAAAAAGTAAATTTTAAAAAAGTCAGCTGCATTAAGAATTACCCATCATGCAGAGAGTTAATAAAAACATATGTTGTGGGTACTCAAAAGAACCGTCTCATTGTGACGGTTCTTTTGAGCACCCAAAATGCTAAAATTATGGGTAAGAAAATATTTACAATTTTACGCTGATTTTTTTTTGTCTATCTACACCTGTGACGTCTCTTCCGACTGCAGTTTTGTTCTATTTGATTCTTTACATCCCAGTATACAATTTTTCAGTTATGTCAGGACGGGTCTTCCTGGGTTGAACCAGTACTAAGTGAGGATTAATGTGTCTTGCTCAAGGACACAACCAAATCATGTATAGTGAAGCGGGTGAGGCTTGAACCTGCAGCCCCTCAATCTAGAGACAAGCACTCTACCACTGAGCCACCAGGCTCCCCCCAACTGCAGTACTTGGGGCATTTATGGTTAAGGGGGTAGGAATTTTACCATGCTTAACCAGGTCTACAGACTAGATCTAGATGAGGAATCCACACTATTTATGACTCTGCCTGTAAAAAAATAAAAATATACACGATGGTAAGTGTTGATTTATAAAAAAAGGCACTTTAACGAGATTTTATTTACCAATTTTTGATGCAGCAAACATTCTAACCCTAAAAGTGCCACCTAAAATTTTCAAATTTTGTTGTTATGCCCCCCCACTTTAAGGGGCATATTGCTTTGGGCTTGTCCCAGTGTGTGCATCCATGCGTGCATCCAGAGGTGCGTCCGTTCCAAAAAAATAAGTAAGGGTTTTAAAAGTTCATAAATGGGTTCCTTATAAAAAAAATAGCTGACCCATATTTTTAGCTCACCTGAGCCGAAGGCTCCCGGCGAGCTTATAGGATGGGACTGGAGCCTGCGTCCGTGCATCCTTTCACACTTTCGAACATTAATATCAGGCTTACCTGCAGGCTTATTGAAATCAATTTTAATCTGGGGCTTTAAAAAAAAAAATCTCGGATAGGTTCATATTTTGGCCAGATCAGACAAGGGACTGCGGAGTAAGCTGCCATTGATCATCAGGAGAAATCCCCATATACTTATAATGGGAGAAATGTTGTGACCACTGTAGCCCATTCATTTTTAGATTAATCTTCTTCATTCTTACAGATAATAAGGACAACCATAAAGCATGGATGAGTTTGAATTTCGGCCAGATTCCTCCACCAATTACAGAGTAAGTTGCCCGTTAGCTTCTGAAAAATCAATATATAATGTTGTGACCCCTCTAGCGCCTTTGTATTTAATTGTATCTTCCTTATTCTTGCAGGTAACAAGGACAACCATTAAAGCTTGGATTGGTTTGAAATTCGGCAAGATCCGACCAAGGACTGGATTAGCTGCCCTTGAGCATGTGGAAAAATTCCCATAGACTCATAATGGGAAAATGTTGTGACCAGTCTAACGCCTTCATTTTTAAGCTCACCTGAGTCGAAGGCTCTAGGAGAGCTTAATGAAGGATGGGACTCAAACCTGTGTCCGTCCACACTTTCAAACATGAATATCTCAAAATGTCCCAGACAAACAGTGCAGACCCAGATCAGACTTCTTCTGACCTCTTGTTCTGTGTTTGCTATGTGGTCAGACACAAACCAGCTTGCTCAGTGACAAAACCTTCATTTAACAAATGTTGCTTTTAAATTTAAATTTGGACATAATATCTGGGTAATTTTTCATGCTTTTTATAAGAAGGTTTTTCGTATATTTTGGTTGTTTTCGTCTATTTTTAGAATAGTCAGTGAGAGGCAAGTCTAATGATTAACATTTTCATATTTTATTTTTACAGCAGCATTATTGTATAAACTGTACATGTCCATCCACATTTATAGCAAGACAAGGGGCCAGGCCCCTTGCAATTTCTCGATTAAAGTATAACGTCACATTTTGATTTTCTTGGGTTTCTTCACTTTAAAATATGTCCTACTCTTCCAAAATCTATCTTAGAACTGACAAGTTCTTTGTGCTCAAATCTACAGGTTGTCACTTGAATTATTTATTATTTAGGGTGTTAAAGCCAATAGATAGTATTAGACATCTTTTAAAAGAAAGTTAATTGTTTTGTGTAACATTGCCTATATAAGCTTATAGATTTAATTAAACCATTATTGGAGAGAACACCTGTTTCATCTTGCCATTGCTTGTGTAATGTATTTAACATAAAAACGCCAAGCTTTATGAAATTTAATGTAATGCACTGAGACCTATTTTCCCCCTGTCACAAATTCTCGCCCTTTGGAAAATGTTTTGTCCCCAAAACAGCAAAATATAATTAATGTTTTTTTTTTTTTAACTTTTTTTTTTCATCACAAGAGATACATCCATGTAAAAGTTCAACTATCCCTTTGCCTTTGCTAGTGAGTGTGTAATGTTGCAAGACATTTAAGTTAACTTGTGGTCTTTTATGTTTTATGTATGTGTTCATATCTATAAGGCAATTTCAGCAGTGCCACCTTATGATTTATATAATTATTCCCCATGCATGCTCACCCTCTGCATTACAAACCATTACTTGTGTACCTCTTAAGTAATATTTTGGCCTAATGCATTAATGGCATCATGTATTTTGACCGACAAGTTAGCTTATTTTTAATGTCTTGAACTCTCACTTTTATCGTAACAGATTTTCATAAAATGTACTCTTGTGATTAATCTGTGAATGACACATTAGATGTGAAAGTGTACCGAAATTCAGTTCATAGGAAGAGGGGGATCAGTCCTCTGTATAAACCTTACTTCAGATAACAGCATAATTCTTTTGGCTAGTACAAAACAATTAAGCTGAAATCACTTTATACCATCTCTGTGCATGAAAATATTCAATTTAACTTGTAATAGTTATTATTAATGTGCAAGTATTTAAGGTATATACGTTATAGTATATTTTGCTTAATTTTTGCTACTGACATGGTCATATTTTCAACTGAAAATCAAAATCAAGTTCACTCTGGTAAATCATTATCATTATGGTTAAATCAGAAATATAAGTTGTTTCTTATAAAGAAAATTCCAAATATTTCAAAAAAAAAATTAGAATGGAGGACATGTACAATTAAACATGAAAATATAGACATAAATATATACATACATACAAAAATATGAGCAGAATAAAAGTATGGAAGTGTTAATAGTGTAAATATTCCTAAAAAGTGTACAGTTGTTTTTTTTTCTTCTTATAAAGTTCCAAGTTTCCATTGAGTCCAGCCAAGTAAACAGCAAAGAGAAGCACTGACATCACATCCAAAATTTGAAGTGCCCATTTATGATAAGCCAAATAAATGGTGCAATTCTTTCATCATAGAAGACAGCATCGAAACTTTGAAGCACCCATTTATGAAAGTCCAAATAAATGGTGCAATTCTTTCTTCATAGAGCAGCATCAAATTAGTGTTCACATTTATTTGAGTGAACTGAATCTTCATAAAACATTGTCCATAATCTTCAAGTCCTGGGGAATTTCTTCTTCTATTATCCACATAGCAATGTCACAGTACTGGAATCATAGGAAAAACTGAAAAGTTTCCCTGCCCGAATTTGTCCACCAATATTTATAAGAAGGTTTTTCGTATATTTTGGTTGTTTTCGTCTATTTTTAGAATAGTCAGTGAGAGGCAAGTCTAATGAGTAACATTTTCATATTTTATTTTTACAGCAGCATTATTATATAAACTGTACATGTCCATCCACATTTATAGCAAGGCAAGGGGCCAGGCCCCTTGCAATTTCTCGATTAAAGTATAACGTCACATTTTGATTTTCTTGGGTTTCTTCACTTTAAAATATGTCCTACTCTTCCAAAATCTATCTTAGAACTGACAAGTTCTTTGTGCTCAAATCTACAGGTTGTCACTTGAATTATTTATTATTTAGGGTGTTAAAGCCAATAGATAGTATTAGACATCTTTTAAAAGAAAGTTAATTGTTTTGTGTAACATTGCCTATATAAGCTTATAGATTTAATTAAACCATTATTGGAGAGAACACCTGTTTCATCTTGCCATTGCTTGTGTAATGTATTTAACATAAAAACGCCAAGCTTTATGAAATTTAATGTAATGCAATGAGACCTATTTTTCCCCTGTCACACTTTTATTGTCGTCTGAAGACTTTTTTTGAAAGTAACTTTTTCCAATAGTTCCTTCAGAACACTGTCAGAGTGTCAAAGAGATTGGATCCATATCAGCACCAACATTCTCTCGGTCCTGATTTGGGTCCAAACTGTTTGCAAAACTAGGCTACCAGCAAATGACAAATGTTGCTGCTAGCAAGAACAAGAATTAAAAGTGCTGATGAGACTGCACATATGAGCTAGATGGTTTTCAGAATAAATCCTGAATTCAGGATTTTGAGGCTGACTTTCTATAGAAAGTCAGCCTCAAAATGCTGAATTAAGCAGATTATAATAGCGTCTCTGATTAGTTTTTAGATTATCTAAACACAACCATTTAAACTTGAAATAGTTCATTATTGTAGGCATCCTGCAAGTTTCAAAATTTGAATTTCTAAGTTCAGGATTTTGGAAATTCTGAACTTTCACCCATTTGTTCATATGAACCCAAATCAGGTCTTTAGTGTAATGAGGCCCATATGATTAACACAAAATTAAAAAATCACCGGGCCGCGTAGTGCAGTCGGTAACATGTCTGGCAACAGATGCGAGTCTGACTGCAGATCCAGGGGTTGTGAGTTTGATCCTGGCCCGGTCCCATACTTTCGTGGAGATTGGTCATGAAATGATTTCTACGATCATTCTCCCTTCCTCTGAATCATTCAAGAAGGGTTGTGGTCAGTTACAAGTGAAATTATGTGCACGAAGTACTGGTTAACTGCTTGTTCAAGCTTGCCCAGGAAAATGTGTGGTTATGTGAACTGACTGTCCCGCCATGACCATAGCTGTTGACTTGGGACGTAAAGCAACAAAACAAACAAACAAACAAACAAACAAACACAAACAAACAAACAAAATTAAAACTCCACTTCAACTCTTTGCATGATGTGTTTATTTTGTTTGTTAGTTTGTTTGAACTGATTCTTTACGTCCCAGTAAACAATCTTTCAGTTATGTCGGGATGGGTTCTTCCTGGGTTGAACCAGAACTAACTAAGGTTAAACATGTCTTTCTCAAGGACACAACACAGTGACGCTGGTGAGGCTCCAACCCCTGGCCCCTCGATCTCGAGTCAAGCACTCTACCACTGAGCTACTGTGCTCCCACATGGTGTGCTTATAACGAGGGGTATATAGTTTTTGTCTTTCTGTTTGTTGTGGCATATGTTTTGTTCCTTCATACTTCTGTTACTCTCTTCAGGGTGGGTAGTCATGTGGATTTTGTTTGGATACACTGTATGGAAAATGTCCAAAGTTCTTTTCCACAATGATGTTTTTAGAGAAAGTAAGTAGAGATTTCTCTATGTTTTTTTCATTTTTACCCAGAAATACACCATTTTCTAGCCCACATTTTTCGTGATGTAGCGATGCCAGGATATCCTCATAAAGTTTTTTACTTTGAGTACAGACTCTGTCACAAATGTTTTAGTGGCGAAGATCGAGCCTGAATTATAGAAATAAACTGTACAGACAATAGTTATTTTCTTTGTGACAGAGTTTGTACTCAAATTAAGAAGCTTAAAGAGGATATCCTGGTAGCATTTTGATCGGGAAAAATGTGAGCTGGAAAATGGTGTATAACTTTCTGGGTATAGATGAGAGAACATAGAGAAATCTACTTACATTCGATCAGTATATCTGTACAGTGTGTTCGAACTTCCGTGCAATGTAGCCAAACAAAAACCACGGTTCTTGTAATTTACAACAAAGTTTTGGTTAGAGTTTCTCAAGTTTTGTATATCTCAGTAAGAACTCGTCAGAAAGCACTCATATTTGGACAATAGTTGCAGCGGAGGGTTTGCATTCACATCATGTCTTCAGACTTTTTTTATCAAAATTAAAATTTTCATAAAATATTTTGACCCAAATATTATGTATTTCTGGTATTATTTACAATTTTTCAATTTGACCTTGAAAAATTCATAAGCAAAAATTGAAAATTTATATTTTTCTACCAGAAATTTGTACATTTTGGGCGAAAATACTTCTAAATATTGTAGTCGAATAATTGCAGGTCATGTTCATGCAAATGGTTTTCTCTAAAGTTCATACAGCGTGTCACAGCATTGTTAATGGTATCAAACCAGGAAGTAACTCTAAAAAGACTGATAAGCATGCTGCCGATTGCTCAAAGCTGTATGTTGGGGCTTAAAGTGATCTATGTGAGATGTATAAGTTGTTCATACAACAATATGGCCAAAGGTATCCGTCTCCTTGACAAATAAGCAATTCTTGTTTATAGTCCAGTCCCAGTGCAGTTTGACTGGGACAAAATTCGAACAGAAATGAAACCTGTTAAAATGGCTAGGAAAGAGGTTCAGCATGCACAGAAAAAAAGTCCCAAGAAAAAAAATAGATCGAATTGGAGATATTTTGAGTTAAATTTTTTTATTATTATTGATTTGGGGGTATATTTTCCCTGGCTATTTACTCTTTAAGTGAAAGCTGAAAGTGTGTCATGCTTGTATGTTTGGTATCTGTCTTACATATGTTTATGATTGAAATCGTCATTTAAACCCCATTTCCGCAAAAAGTATGTTTTTAAGAAAAAATAGAAATTTCACATTTTTTTTCAATCACAAAATGCTTTCCAAATTGTGCACATAATATGCAACAATGCTATTCCAATGAGATATACATTTCATCATGTAACCACAAACACAATAAAACTATTTGATATGAAAATGCTAATCTATTGTAGCACATATGCATATTAAGCAGTATTTAACCTGTTTTATAAATTGTATATTACTTTCATAAAAAGGTAAAATCTTGACTGTTCTTAGTCTGGCCTTTTTACATCTGACTTCTCCCTAATGAATGTGAAACTATAATTCAACTAATAAAGCTCAGGGGATCATCAAGGCACCCAAGCCCCCATACCATGGCAGGGTGACAGTCTTCAAGGGGGTAAATACATATATATATTTATATTAGAAAAAAACATGTACAATAAAAATTTTGGCATGCTTGAATATTGCACTTTCCCTGGACATCAAATGGTGCAGCAAACATGATTAATATCTTATTTACCCACATACATTAACTTTTATACAGACAATACAAACATTGAATTTTCTACTGACAGTTTTATGTCAAACCAAATTTGATTATTTTTTCAAATTTGATATTTAAAAACAATGCACAACTGTTTACTTTGACAGCTGTCACTATATACACACTTACTAGTTACAATGTGTCGTATGACACCGCAGTCTATATTTAATGTTGTTTCCTGACAACCGATTTTATGGAAAGTATAAAACTGAAGAAAAAAAACTTTGACTTAATAGTCTTATGCCTTCATTTAAGATGAATAATTTTATAAACACATAACTGTGTATATAATTATATGATGCTGTAAACTTACAGTCTGCAGTCACTCGTTTAACTGAAGATCTGGTTGCTGTGAGTTCGTACAGCTGCCCCTGCAATTCTTACAAACGAGACTGCATTCTAATCCCAGCTTTCTACAAGTGCATTGTGATGTTTTACACCCACTTTTGCACCCACACCTTATCATTGTCAATATATTCTTAGGAGCTGGATCTTGATCAGTTTTCACAGGTTCTAGGACACCTTTTCTTAGCATCCAGCCATATTCTTCCACATTAACACTTTCTGACTTTGATTTCCATTCCAAGATCTGGAAATATACCCTCAAGCTGTGGTACTTACAGGCACTGTGTGTAGGTGGCAATGTCTGTGGATTTACACAAACTGTGCCATTTGCCACTTTATCCAGGAATGTCATTTTCCTTAACACATTTATGCCAACACTATGTTGTTTGAAATTATGCAGACACATGATAGCCATTTCTCCTGCAGCTATTATCTCTTCTTGTGAAAGCATTTCAGGGTCTATGTCAAAAACTGCTGCACACTTTCTAAACACTGGGTCATTTTTATACACATTTAGGCTTGCTCCTTTACCATTACCATAAAGCTTAGATGTGGTATCACATCCTAGAATAGCATGCAGAAATAAGATATTATTACAGATTGCATCCCCAAGACCTTTTCGGGTCGCACAAATATCCCAGGTCTTCGCTCTCTTAGTTTGAGCCTTTGGTTCAGGTCTGAGATACAGTTTTGATGGTAAATATTTGGCATAATAACAAAGAAGTACAAATAAATCAGTGTCTTCTCCTACCAGTACTGTGTCTTCATTCGCAGCAGCGTCTATCGCTGTTTTGACAATAAGTAAATCAGCATTAGCTTTGGCATGCTCAGTTCTTACACCAGTAGCCTTCAATTTACTGCTCAGAAGATCTATAAACTTCTGTTTGTTTTTACTGTTGGCCAAGAATTTATCTTTTTTTGTGTTCATAATCAGTTGTCCTTCAACCTTAACCTCAGTGCCTATCATTCCACCAGTGCGTCGTCTATGAACATTATCCTTAGTACTAGGACCATCTCCATATCCATCAAAAACAACGACACACTCTCCATACTTTACTGTAACATAATTGACAAACATGTCACACAAAGTTTCATAAGTAGTTCCTCTTGGCCATGGAAGTCGGGCTAATAATGATCCCCCATCTAGAACATACTTTATCTTGTCTTTAGGCGTGAAGTTGCAATCAACTTTGGCTGCTTTTTGAATCTCAGCAGCAAAGACTGATTTCTTTGCATCTCTGAGTAGATGTGCACTTTCAAATATGGATGGAGGATATGTGCACAATTCATATGAAAAGAATGTGTCTAGGTCATCCACTTGAACAGATCCTTTTGCAACAGAAATTAGTCTCTGGATCAATAGTTGGGGATCAATAGTTATTTCTTCTTCATCTACCTTCACACTTGAACTGTCATTCATCAGAACTACCTGATCTTTCTTCTTAAAAGTAAAATCCGCAATGTGCTGACCAGCCATTCGATCGACTATCTTCTGTCCTACGTTTCTGGCTTCGTCAACGTTTGCAGTTTTGTCTGATACAACACCACTTGCAATGCTTCTTAAATCACCTCCATCAGAGAAAGGGCTCCTCTCTTCCAGATAGTCTATAATGCTTTTAACATCTTTTTGGTCTCTTTTTTTATGTTATTCACTGTAGTCTTTGTGCTGGTCACTCGAAGTGTACATATTTCCTATCAACTCCTGCATTGTGCTGTTTATTTCAGAGCAGGCAGGCCGTGAAAGTATCCATAATGCCCGTTGAGATTCGCTCATTCCTCTCCCTCTAGTTAGACCACCTACTGACTTAATGCTTCTCATGAGCACTTGTTCAATTATTAGGTCAGATGATAAGCCTGACCAATATCTATCACTTCTTCGAAAAGAGTGATACCCTTTCATAAAGTGAGTATGTACATGAGGATCAGAGTGTTTCAGATTTGCCATTCTAGAAAGATAAATATGCCCTGATTTTGTATAAGCGTTATGTCCAATTGCTGCAAAGTATGGCAACATATCTCTGACGGTTTGCAAATGTAACATCCAATTTCCAGTCCTTTCAGCTTTAACTAATTTTCTCAGAATCCCTAGCATTTTAATGTACTGAATCCATAGTTTCGATGTTCTGTTCTTCTTACTCATATCTTCTAGCTTTGTATCTAGCAACTGTACAATGTTTTTAACATTTTCATCTGACTCCACATCAGCTAGATCTACCTCATGTTTCATGAGATTGTCAAACAGTTTCATGGCTTCTTCTGCAACTGTATTGGCATGCACGTGTGCTGCTTGTTCATTGGTGTCAAGAGTAATTACAGCATCGCTTCTTTCATCCCTATTGTGTCTCGCATTAGCTTGATCAATTGAATCTTCATCATTTACATCTACTGCATTGTTATCAGGTCGGTTGATCTCAAATATGTCTGCTGCAATAAGAGCATGCAAGGCCAATTCAACAAGTGTGTGTGCTCTTATTGCTCTAGCAATTGCCTTGCCACTAAGCATATTGGGTACAGTGTTCTCGGCATACACTACTGAAAAGAGATCCTTTAATCCAGTTTCTGTCATAATATGCCCAATGCTTCCAAGAAAACTCGTTTCCATGTGAAATCCTCCTAGACGCAAAACAATGTTCTTAATTCTGCTAGTAGAGGGTTCAGCATCTATAATGTGTTGTGCTTTCATCCAAAGGGGCTGATCAAACGTTAAAACAGGTGTCACTCCATATATCTTGGCCTGGTCGGCAACAAAGTGTAGCGTCGAATATTTGCACGATTCATTTGTTGGATCCATGTCTATCATTGGTAAAAAATTTATTAAAGATGGACCAGGATATTCCCCATGATGAACCAGTTGCATAGTACCATTCCAGGCTGGAGTTGTAGGGCGAAGCAGCCATGATAACTTCCAAAGTATATCAGTGTTCCTGGAATTATCATCTATGCTAATATCTGGTAGTTTTTCATATTTAATATTGAATCTTTCTACATTCTTGTAAAAGTGAATGTCTACTTTGGCTACCGCTGCAACATCCGCAGCTGTTACTGTTACACGGGGAATTCTTCTTGATGTACATTTTATACCAGGGGTGACAGCTGATATCATCCCCATACCATGGAAAGTGTTTAGACCATCAAGAGTTTGAGTGTTGTGATCTATATTGTCTACCACAAACTGTAGAAACTGGCCCTGTACTAACCCAGGAATCTCAAGAGGCTGTGAAACAGCAGCACTTTGCTGATACTTCTGAACTTCTTGTTAGGTGAACAGAAACCAAGTTCGTGCAATGTTTCTATTAGAAATCTGGACCCAAATTCTAAGTGCAGTTGCACACCAAGACATATTTGAAGGGGGGAAATGACAGCTCTTGGTCTTACTGCTTGCATGATGGCATGGCCGACAGCTGCCTGTTTTAATTGTGTGTTCTTACCAACAAACGTCTTCATCAGTAGTATTTTTAAGGACTCTGGCAAATATGCTAAACAGTTTTCAGGAGTTGATATATCTTCAGCAGAGGGGTATATATCTTTTCTAGTCTCAAATGTCTTTATATCAGTCTGTATCAGCTTTGCTGCAGTTTCAATAACTCTTAACTTTTGTTGTTCAGGGTCTTCTGGTTTAGGAAAACTGTAAAATTTCTGAAGTATGTTAGAAGCAGTGCTTCTAAGAGTGATTATGTTTGGCTTGCCCTTCATTTCAGTAATTATTACTCTTTCGCCAAAATAATCAAGCAATCTCCTTTTCATGTGTTTTAAACTAAATGGGTTTTCACAAAACTGGCCCATTTTTAATACTAAATCTTGAATTGTAAGTTGTTCCTCATCATTTTCCTTTAAATAATTTACAGCTTGCAAGGAGGCATCTTCTAGTTTAATATCAAAATTTCGACCAGATACAGCGTTTCTCTTCTTTGCAGGTGGTTCATTACAATCTTCATCTGGGTCTCTCCCCAATCTAAACTTAGTGCTACAACTTTGGTGGTATACGCTGTTAGAGGCCATCAAATCTCTTGAGTACTCTATGCGAGCAAGGACCTCATTTGCCCAAGTGTCTTTCCTCCTAAGCACTTTGCTTTTACTTCTTGCTGGAAGGAATCTGATCTTACTTTGTACGCAAGCTGCTTCTCTGACCTTTGTGGTTCAGCTTTAAACATACGCTCTTGAATAGTTTTGCAGCAAAATAAACATTTAGTGTCGTAGCAGAAGACTGCCAATCCTGATCTCAAACCATGACTTACTTTATCAGATTCATTCACCTTTTTCTTTATTATCGTACTATATTCTTTTGTGTATGTCCTCCTGCATTCTTTATGGACTTTATCGCCTTCTTTCATTTCAATGCTATCACCTCTTTTCTTACTCGCTCGGTTGATTGTGTCACATCCCTTTGGGTATAGTTTAACAGTGTTACCCTCTTCAAGTGATTTCTCACAAAATACGCAATTTTGACCATCCATAATCACCTTTCTTGTGATATTTGGCTGCTGTTGAATGTTTTCATTTTATACCATATGGCTGTATCATAGCTGTATCTTTGCCTGAGATGTGTCACCTAGGACCGTATCACATTAGAAATAGGTACCATAATTTTCCACATGTACAGGATTGTTGATAATATTAATCTATCATTTATTTTATTTTCGCGTATTTTTGCGTATTCAGTATCAGGTGGCAACAATCAGGTGTATATCTATTATTAGGCTATTGGGTGACTGTTTGGCCACGCCCCTACTGGTTCCTATATCTGTTAGCTTTACAAGAGACATGACATACCACGTGGCGATACAGTGACCGAATAGCTGAATAATACGTGTATGCATAAAAAGTGCGTAGTTTAGCTACTTACTTTGTCTTTTGGAAGGGAAAATGAAGTTTATATAGTGATAATTTCGTGTCTTTGGAGCTTATTTTAACCCTGTGGAGTGCTCTAAAACTATTTTCTTCCAGAGCTTTGCCCCCGTTCCACCTGGGGGAGTATAAACCACAGACCTAGATCTAGATGCGTATTCTGTAAATGGTCTCAGGTACGCCACGGACAAACGATGAATGCTGTTATTGAATTGTATCTTTATTGCTCTTTAGCATGTATGCAATGTTGTGTCGACATAGACTCAAAATTTATCATTTGCTGGTTCTATTCTATCAGATTATATTTATAAATGAAAAAGTAGGTCATCATTTAGCCTTATTTAACATTGCACTAACTTTCCACACTCTTGTTACTACCGCGCTTTAACCTTTAATCCTTAATACCCGAGTAGCTGTTCTCAAAGGGCTATTTCAGTGCGGAAATGACGTGTATAATCCGATAATAAGGACCTGTTTATAACTTTCACCATTATTATACGTAGAAAAAGTACCTACTGCTCAATGATTTTATTTTTCGAATCATATTTTGCTAAAATAGCATATCTTTAAAGGATTTTCAAAATTCGCAAAAATGTAGCAAAAAAGCAACTTTAAACCCAAAAATAAAAAATCCGACTGATTTTTTTTTCTGGGACTTTTTTTCTGTTATAGCTGAGTGTTTCCCCTATTCAATGCTGTATGATTCATTTCTGTTCAAATTTTGTCCGGGTCAGGCCCATATTTGATTTACCTGGACTGGCCTATTATACAGGAAAATATTCATGCAAGTAAGAGCATTTGAAAGATATATCCCCTTAAGAAATACTGAACAAAAGTGAAAGTGCTACACTACAATTATCTATATTTTATGAGAAAGTATTGGACAAAAAGTATTTACTAAAGTTTAATAATGTTGCCCAGACATCCAACAAACGATTCGTCAAAACTCCACCAATTTGTCTCTTTAGACGTATGAGTTATGCTCCTTTAAGTGTTTAAAGCTTTATTCACTGAAATTTGCTATTGCGCATGCCCAATTTAAAAGTGTTATGCTTATCAAAATTGGTCTTAATTGTGTTGCATAAATACACAAGAAAACTGCTTAATCATTTGAAACAAGCTCAGAAATCAATTTCTAATTTAGCGAATTTGTAAAATATTGAAACTTATCTCCCTTTGACAAAAACAATTAGGGAATATTAAATGTTCGGTAATCTTCGATTATCATGATTATCGATAATTTTCTTTTGCCAAATCAGATGGACCTCTCAGCACATTGTTTCTCCCATTTCTCGACTAGTAATGTCTCCATACTAAGATTCAACAACACATTGATTTTCCTATGGAGATTTCAGTGTTAAATTTGTAAACTTGGCAATTTAAGTGAAAATCCGCTTTTTAGTTGGTTTTCTTAACGATCAAAACACACTTGAGATAAGTCCTTCGCATTTCTGGTTGTCACATGTCTAGACTACCATTTCGTGCAGTTGGATCTCGTAGGTAGTGGATTTCTGAAGGTGTAAATTGTGTTAGATTTCCGTTCAAATTGGCAACCTGAAAAAATGGACCCCTGTCACATTTAAATGGCTTTCATGTGTTTCCTCATAAACTTTTACTGTTATGCATTACCCAGTATTTGAACATTAAGATACACTTTCCATTGCATTCTTGGTTTGCATAATTTTGTATATAGATGGCAAACAATTCAGGTGACGGGTTTTCACTTTTGTTCAGTATACATAGATGCAGAGTTTCTCCAAAAAAAGTATACAGTATACCATTATTGCCCTGTTTTCAGCAGGGCAATTAAGGTACACTTTAAAACTTTTTCTTCTTTTTCTCTGTATCTAATAGGTAGCGCAGTGGCTCAGTGGTAGAGTGCTTGACTAGAGACCGAAGGGGTGCGGGTTAGAGTCTCACCGGCGTCACTGCATTGTGGTCCTTGAGCAAGATACATTTATCCTAGCTTAGTACTGGTTCAACCCAGGAAGATCCATCCCTTTATAACTGAAAGATTGTTGATGGAACGTAAAGAATCAAATCAAACAAACAAACAAACAAACTCTGTATCTAGTTTGTAGTATAGATAGACCAAGAGTTTCCTCTAGAAAAAAATATACAGTATACCATTATTGCCATGTTTTCAGAAACAGGGCAATAAAGGTGCACAGGGAGCGCAGTGCCTCAGTGGTAGAAACTGAGTACTTGACTGTAGGCCGAGGGGCCGTGGGTTTGAGCCTCACTGGCGTCACTGCATTGTGTCCTTGAGCAAGACACATTAATCCTAGCTTAGTACTGGTTCAAACCAGGAAGACCCGTCCCTAGATAGCTCAAAGATTGTTGATAGGACGTAAATAAACAAATCAAAAAAATGAAAAATAAAGGCAAATTGTTGAAACTTTTTTTTCCTTTTCTCTGTCTCTAATTTGTAGTATACATAGACCAAGAGTTTCTCTTGAAAAATATACAGTATACCATTATTGCCGTGTTTTCAGAAACAGGGTAATATAGGTAGACTTTATAACCTTTTTCTTCCTTTTCTCTGTCTCTAATTTGTAGTTTAGATAGACCAAGAGTAAATCTTCTAGAAAACATATACAGTATACCATTATTGCCCTGTTTATGAAAACAGGGCATTAAAGGTATACTTTATAACTTTTTCTTCCTTTTCTCTGTCCCTAATTTGTAGTTTAGACAGACCAAGAGTTTTCCTCTAGAAAAGGTATACAGTATACCATTATTGCTGTGTTTTCAGAGGCAGTGTGCAATAATTTGAGGGCCTCAGGGAAGATTAGCTATTACATGTACTTATTTTGTATGTGCTAAATGTAGTTACCCTCAAAAAATAAAGGCTTTACTAACTTACTTATAAAAGTACACTTTTTAACATTTTCTTCTTTTTCTCTGTCCCTAATTTGTAGTTTAGATAGACCAAGAGTTTACTCTAGAAAAGGTATACAGTATACCATTATTGCTGTGTTTTCAGAGGCAGTGCGCAATAAAGGTACACTTTATAACTTTTTCTTCCTTTTCTCTGTCCCTAATTTGTAGTTAAGATAGACCAAGAGTTTCCTCTAGAAAAAGTATACAGTATACCATTATTGCCGTGTTTTCAGAAACAGGGTAATATAGGTAGACTTTAGTACTTTTTTCTTCCTTTTCTCTGTCTCTAATTTGTAGTTTAGAAAGACCAAGAGTAAATCTTCTAGAAAACGTATACAGTAAACCATTATTGCCCTGTTTATGAAAACAGGGCAATAAAGGTACACTTTATAACTTTTTCTCCCTTTTCTCTGTCCCTTATTTGTAGTTTAGACAGACCATGAGTTTCCTCTAGAAAAAGTATACAGTATACCATTATTGCCATGTTTTCGAAACAGGGTAATATAGGTAGACTTTAGTACCTTTTTCTTCCTTTCCTCTGTCTCTAATTTGTAGTTTAGATAGACCAAGAGTAAATCTTCTAGAAAACGTATACAGTATAGCATTATTGACCTGTTTATGAAAACAGGGCAATAAAGGTACACTTTATAACATTTTCTTCTTTTTCTCTGTCCCTAATTTGTAGTTTAGATATACCAAGAGTTTCCTCTAGAAAAAGTATACAGTATACCATTATTGCTGTGTTTTCAGAGGCAGTGCACAATAAAGGTACACTTTATAACTTTTTCTTCTTTTTCTCTGTCCCTAATTTGTAGTTTAGATAGACTAAGAGTTTCCTCTAGAAAAGGTTTACAGTATACCATTATTGCTGTGTTTTCAGATACAGGGCAATAAAGGTACACTTTATAACTTTTTCTTCCTTTTCTCTGTCTCTAATTTGTAGTTTAGATAGACCAAGAGTAAATCTTCAAGAAAACGTATACAGTATACCATTATTGCCCTGTTTATGAAAACAGGGCAATAAAGGTACACTTTATAACTTTTTCTTCCTTTCCTCTGTCCCTAAATTGTAGTTTAGATAGACCAAGAGTTTCCTCTAGAAAAAGTATACAGTATACCATTATTGCTGTGTTTTCAGAAACAGGGTAATATAGGTAGACTTTAGTACCTTTTTCTTCCTTTTCTCTGTCTCTAATTTGTGGTTTAGAAAGACCAAGAGTAAATCTTCTAGAAAACGTATACAGTATACCATTATTGCCCTGTTTATGAAAACAGGGCAATAAAGGTACACTTTATAACTTTTTCTCCCTTTTATCTGTCCCTAATTTGTAGTTTAGACAGACCATGAGTTTCCTCTAGAAAAAGTATACAGTATACCATTATTGCCTTGTTTTCGAAACAGGGTAATATAGGTAGACTTTTATAACCTTTTTCTTCCTTTTCTCTGTCTCTTATTCGTAGTTTGGATAGACCAAGAGTAAATTTTCTAGAAAACGTATACAGTATAGCATTATTGACCTGTTTATGAAAACAGGGCAATAAAGGTACACTTTATAACTTTTTCTCCCTTTTCTCTGTGCCTAATTTGTAGTTTAGATAGACCAAAAGTTGCCTCTAGAAAAAAGTATACAATATACCATTATTGCTGTGTTTTCAGATACAGGGCAATAATGGTATACTTCATAACTATTTCTTCCTTTTCTCTGTCTCTAATTTGTAGTTTAGATAGACCAAAAGTTTCCTCTGAGGGGCTGAGGGTTCGTGGCCTCACGGGGGTCACTGTGTTGTGTCCTTGAGCAAGACACATTAATCCTAGCTTAGTACTGGTTCAAACCAGGAAGACCCGTCCCTAGATAGCTCAAAGATTGTTGATAGGACGTAAATAAACAAATAAAAAAAAAATAAAAAATAAAGGTACATTTTTATAACACAGTATACCATTATTGCCATGTTTTCAGAGGCAGTGCGCAATAATTTGAGGGCCTCATGGAAGATTAGCTATTACATGTACTTATTTTGTATGAGCTAAATGTAGTTACCCTCAAAAAATAAAGGCTTTACTTACTTACTTACTTACTTACTTACTACCTTATAAAGGTACACTTTATAACATTTTCTTTTTCTCTGTCCCTAATTTATAGTTTAGATAGACCAAGAGTTTCCTCTAGAAAAAGTATACAGTATACCATTATTGCTGTGTTTTCAGAGGCAGTGCCCAATAAAGGTACACTTTATAACTTTTTCTTCTTTTTCTCTGTCCCTAATTTGTAGTTTAGATAGACCAAGAGTTTACTCTAGAAAAGGTATACAGTATACCATTATTGCCGTGTTTTCAGAAACAGGGTAATATAGGTAGACTTTATAACCTTTTTCTTTCTTTTCTCTGTCTCTAATTTGTAGTTTAGATAGACCAAGAGTAAATCTTCTAGAAAACGTATACAGTATACCATTATTGCCCTGTTTATGAAAACAGGGCAATAAAGGTACACTTTATAACTTTTTCTTCCTTTCCTCTGTCCCTAATTTGTAGTTTAGATAGACCAAGAGTTTCCTCTAGAAAAAGTATACAGTATACCATTATTGCTGTGTTTTCAGAGGCAGTGCGCAATAAAGGTACACTTTATAACTTTTTCTTCTTTTTCTCTGTCCCTAATTTGCAGTTTAGATAGACCAAGAGTTTCCTCTAGAAAAGGTATACAGTATACCATTATTGCTGTGTTTTCAGATACAGGGCAATAAAGGTACGCTTTATAACTTTTTCTTCCTTTTCTCTGTCCCTAATTTGTAGTTCAGATAGGCCAAGAGTAAATCTTCTAGAAAACGTATACAGTATACCAAATATTGCCCTGTTTATGAAAACAGGGCAATAAAGGTACACTTTATAACTTTTTCTTCCTTTCCTCTGTCCCTAATTTGTAGTTTAGATAGACCAAGAGTTTCCTCTAGAAAAAGTATACAGTATACCATTATTGCCGTGTTTTCAGAAACAGGGTAATATAGGTAGACTTTATAACCTTTTTCTTACTTTTCTCTGTCTCTAATTTGTAGTTTAGATAGACCAAGAGTAAATCTTCTAGAAAACGTATACAGTATACCATTATTGCCCTGTTTATGAAAACAGGGCAATAAAGGTACACTTTATAACTTTTTCTTCCTTTTCTCTGTGCCTAATTTGTAGTTTCGATAGAGTTTCCTCTAGAAAAAAGTATACAATATACCATTATTGCTGTGTTTTCAGATACAGGGCAATAATGGTATACTTCATAACTATTTCTTCCTTTTCTCTGTCTCTAATTTGTAGTTTAGATAGACCAAGAGTTTCCTCTGAGGGGTTGAGGGTTCGAGCCTCACGGGGGTCACTGCGTTGTGTCCTTGAGCAAGACACATTAATCCTAGCTTAGTACTGGTTCAAACCAGGAAGACCCGTCCCTAGATATAATCCGTTTCTTGTTTACTGTTGTGAGTTGGCTCCCAGTACTGTTAGTTTAACAGGTGACCGGGCCCAGGGCGACGACAGTAAACATGATTCGCACTATAGCTCAAAGATTGTTGATAGGACGTAAATAAACAAATAAAAAAATAAAAATAAAGGTACATTTTTATAACATTTTCTTCTTTTTCTCTGTCCCTAATTTGTAGTTTAGATAGACCAAGTTCCTCTAGAAAAGGTATACAGTATACCATTATTGCCATGTTTTCAGAGGCAGTGCACAATAATTTGAGGGCCTCATGGAAGATTAGCTATTACATGTACTTATTTTGTATGTGCTAAATGTAGTTACCCTCAAAAAATAAAGGCTTTACTAACTTACTTATAAAGGTACACTTTATAACATTTTCTTCTTTTTCTCTGTCCCTAATTTGTAGTTTAGATAGACCAAGAGTTTACTCTATAAAAAAAGGTATACAGTATACCATTATTGCTGTGTTTTCAGAGGCAGTGTGCAATAAAGGTACACTTTATAACTTTTTCTTCCTTTTCTCTGTCCCTAATTTGTAGTTTAGATAGACCAAGAGTTTCCTCTAGAAAAGGTATACAGTATACCATTATTGCCATGTTTTCAGTTACAGGGCAATAAAGGTAAGCATTATAACTTTTTCTTCCTTTACTCTGTCCCTAATTTGTAGTTTAGATAGACCAAGAGTTTCCTCTAGAAAAGGTATACAGTATACCATTATTGCCATGTTTTCAGATACAGGGTAATAAAGGTTAAAGCATTATAACTTTTCTTCCTTTTCTCTGTCCCTAATTTGTAGTTAGACAGACTAAGAGTTTTCTCTAGAAAAATACACAGTACACCATTATTGCCGTGTTTTCAGAAATAAGGCAATACTGACACATATTAATAGAGCCGCGTCATGAGATTTCCAACAATGTGGTATGTGCGACCAACAAAGGCTCAGACCAGGCTGCGCATACGCGCAGACTGATCAGAGCCTATGCTAATCGCTTAAATATTCTATGAGTGTTAAGCTACTGACTGAACATGATTTGGAGTTTCTTAGCTTAAAAGCAGGCTGCACAAGCTCGTCTGAGTCTACAATTGTCAAAATGCCATATTGTTGGAAATCACATGTCGGCTCAATTACACTTTTTCTTCCTTTTCAACGTCCCCAAACTGGAATGTTGGATGTGAAGTTGTACTCTCAGCTGAGAGATCTTTTAGTTCTGATTCATTATCCAGATTATCCTCATTCGGAATACAGAGCAGTAATGGCGCAGTTGGACTTGTATCTTCCTCAGCATCTCCAATAACAATATTGGAGTTATCCTCAATCAGAGTTTTCTCCCATTCATCTTTTGACTTGATGATTGCCTCTTTTATTGGCATACTTCCACTAGTTTTCTCAGAAGAGCTTATTTTGTCCAGTTTGAGAGTTGTTGATTTAACTTCTTTGTCTGCGTTTGCTGCTGCAAATTCATTTGAGTCAGATTCTGACATATTGAGTCTTGCTGTGTTTCTCCGAGAAAGAATACGACTTCCTTCATAAACAGATGGTTTCAGCTTACATATCTTTGCTAGCATACGGTTGTATCCTCGCTGAACATCGCGGAGACGTAATGCGTATATGATGGGATCACATAGTGAGTTTGATAACATGAGAATCCACAACACTGTGTGAATGAGAACATATGTATTAAGATCTACCATCAGACTTTCAGGATCTGTGTGAAACCATACAAACATAGTTATCTGATAAATACTATTCGGTACCCAGCAGATCATAAACGTTCCTATGATTAATAATGTAGTAACTATAGCCTTTGTGCTGTGCAAGTTGTCTTGATGCATTGCCTGCCCTCGAGCTAACAGTTGCTTAATTTCAAGAAAAATACGCAGGTAAAGGTATATAAGCACACACAGTTCAAGTAATATTAGACTCAAAAGCACTATTTGAGATTCAAATTTGTCTATATATATTTTCAAACAAAAATCTATTTCTTCATCCCCATCTGTAAATAAACCAGCTATTACATCGAGAAGTCCACCGAAAATGCTAATGATCCAAATTAAGACTAGCATCAGGTTTCCGCGAAAGCCTGACATGATTTCATGATAATGCATAGGAATAAGGATGGCCACGTATTGATCTATAGCCATAGAGAGAAGGTTTATGAGCGTTGCAAGCAAAGCAAAATGTAGAAATCCTAGATTGGCATTTTCAATGCAGTATTCATTTGTATGAAGTGGAGACAGCACTTTCTCAAGAACCTGAAGAAGAACGCTTAGAATTATACAAACATCCGATATAGCAAGGTTTATAATAAGTTTGGAATGAGTTGTCTGACCATGTGGTATGTGCAGTGTAGCGGCAATAGATAAAAAATTTGCAAATAAACCAGCAAAGCACAGAAGTAGTAAGAGAATGTTTAATGGCTCCCGAAAGATGACCTTTACTCTCTGTTCAATTGAGTCTGTTGTTGAGTTTATTCCGGCAGTATCATAATACTCAGTAGAGTTGTTGTAGTATAAGATATTTTCTGTCACATTTTCCATCTTGAAACTACCAGTCAAGGAGAATTATGCCCCTTCTGTGAAATATGTACACAAAAAGTGCACTCAGTCTGCAGTTTCATTTTCTTGCCCTTTGTCACTTTATTTCACATTTTCTTGAGAAAAGAGAAAATTGTTATGAACTCTTTAAGCTTGCATAGAACCTTCATAAAAAGGGTTGTTACGACACTTTAAGATTTTTAGGTAAGATCCTTGTTATGACATCTTCAAGCTACCATAGTTAAAGGGTTGCTCTTTAAAACTGTTCAATATAGGTTCCATAGTAAGAAGGCTGTTCATAAAAATGGTTATAACATCATTCTAGTAGCTTTTTTTCATCAAAATTGTTATGAAACCATTCTTCCATAGAAAGAGGGTTGCTCTTGAAAACTGTTATGACATCTGCAAGCTTCCATAGAAAGATGTTTATTAAACTGCACCTGAAATAGAAATTAAAATGTCTATTGTTTGTTTCTCCAGTTTTAGTGCTTCTGAGGCAGGGGACAAAAATATTTCAACATTGCACTTGTCCTGCAGGACGAGTGACTTACAATTTTCACTTGTTCCTTCAAACTCATGCACTTGTCCTTTAAAGTGTATGGGAGTAATGACTTCCTCGAGTAATTCTTCCCAAAGCACTCATCCTATAGGACTAGTTCTTTGGGTAGAATCATTCATCCTTTCTAGATTTCACTCATAATAATGAGCGGACGAGTGGAATTTTTTCCCCTGTGGGGTACACTTTTCCATAGGTCCATGAGCTTAGAATTGTAATTATTAGCTCACCTGAGCCGAAGGCTTTATATATGGGTGAGCTTATAGTATACCAGTGACTCCCGAGTCCATGCGTCCATCGTCTGTTCCTTCGTCCACATTTTCAAACATCTTTTCCTCTGAAACCATAGGGTCAATTAAGCACAAATTTCATATGGAGACTCCTTAGGATGCATGAACAAAAGTTTGTTCAAATGGTCTTGGTCACATGAGCAAGATGGCTGTCACTCCCATTATATGGTAAAAACCCTTTAAAAAAATCTTCTTCTCCAGAACCAGAAGACCAATGACCTTGGGACTTGGTATGTACGAGGATGTGGGGCCTACCATGTTTGTTCAAATGATGATCCTAGGCTGGCCTTGACCTACTTAAGGTCAAGGTCAAATTTGCTTCCTAATGCATTTTAATGGGAGATTTTATGAAAAGTTGATTTTTTGAAAACTGTTGAAGCCAAAGTCATTATTCTCTCTTTTATGTTAACCTTAGTAAATGAGACAATGGCTAAGGTCAAAGGCCACCATGCCCATATATGGTATCAACCCTTTTAAAATTCTTCTCCAGAACCAGAAGGCTGATGACCTGTAGCGAATGGGATGTGGGGCCTACCAAATTTGTTCAAATAATGATTATAGGTTGTCCTTGACCTACTTAACATCAAGGACAAATTGGCCTCCTAATGCATTCAAATGGGAATTTTTTTGAAAAATTGATTTTTTAAAATTGTTGAAGCCAGTCATTATTCTAAGTCTAATGAGACAATGGCTATGAGTTAGTTCCTGAGGTCAAGGTTGTTCAGGAAAGGACACTCATATACTGGAGTTCCATTAATATATTAAAACTTAGTTTTCTCAGAAACCACTAGGCCAATTGAACTTAAATCCAATTACCCCACCCACTTCATATTATATAGTCCTCTCAGTCTCTTTTGAAAGGACATATAGACAAGAATCAAACTACAAAACTTAAGGATTATATACAGTTTAGATTGTAGAAGTGATAAAACATTGGGCATATCAAGTCAAATTAGGCCAGTAGAGGGAGGGAGCCCATGAGGGAGTGGGTGGGGTGGTGCTGAAATATTCTGAATTTAAGCTGAATCTTTCTAAATTTAAGCTGAAAATTTCTGAATTCTGACTGAACTCAGACTGTTTGTAATGAAATGCATCACACACACACAGAATGAGCAGGCATATAGAGCGGGAATGTCCATGCGCGGAGCCAGAAAGTTTTGTCAGAGTGGGTCAATTTTAAGCTTGAAGGCTCAAGGTGAGCTATTGTGATCGGTCTTTGTCCATCCTCCGTCAGTAAACTTTTTTCTTTAAACGACATCTCCTCCTGAACCACTGGTCCAATTTTCATATAACTTGAATGTTCCAGATGCCCTCTTTTAAAATTGCATAAATGGTTCCGCTCCACCAAACAGGAGGGCCGCCAGAGCTCCAGATAAGAAATCTTTTAAAAGACATCTCCTCCTGAACCACTGGACTAAATTCAAAATAATTTCACAGAATTGTTCCTCATAATACCCTCTACCAAAAATTGCACAAATAGTTCTGCTCTGCTGAACATAAGGGCTGCCAGAGCTCCAGATAAGAAATACCGTTAAATGACATTTCCTCCTGAATCACTGGTCCAAATTCAAAATAATTTCACGGAATTGTTCCTCATGATGCCTTCTACCAGAATTGCACAAATGGTTCCAGTCGGCTGAACAAAGTGGCTGCCAGAGCTTTAGATAAGAAATGTCTTTTAATGGCATCTCCTCATGAACCACTTGTCCAAATTCAAAATAATTTACCAGAATTGTTCCTCATGATGCACTCTAACAACATTTTGCAAATGGTTCCACTCCACTGGTCAAAGGGGCTCCCAGAACTCTAGATGAGAAATGTCTTTAAACGAAATCTACTACTGAGCCATTAAGTCCAAATTAAAAATATTATAGGAATCTTGTAACAGAGACAAAATCTTGCAAATGTGGCTGTCTTGGTCGAGAGTTTTTCCCTTGATTCTGGGAAGATTGATTTTCCCATACAGATAGGTACAATAAGGATGGGATTGTCCATTATATATTTAAGGGGTCACATGTAGACTTTCCAGTCTTTAAATATTGCATTTATCATAGCAAACTGTGCAGATCCTGATGAAATGCAACAAACTACCAAACAACCCTTTCAGGGGTTACCAGTTTACAAAGGCTTTATTCCCAATTATCGGATTAGTTCAATCAAGTAATGCCCCTGGATAAACACAAAATCGGGGAGGAAGCGCAGTGGCTCAGTGGTAGAGTGCTTGACTCGAGACCGATGGGCCATGGGTTCGAGCCTCACTGGCCTCACTGCGTTGTGGTCCTTGAGCAAGACACATTTATCCTAGCTTAGTACTGGTTCAACCCAGGAAGACCCATCCCTGTTTAACTGAAAGATTGTTGATGGGATGTAAAGAATCAAATCAAACAAACAAACAAAACAAAATCGGGGGACAAATTAACTCTTTTAATCCCCACTATATATAAACAAAAAGCTTTGAGGCGTGGCTGTATGTACAATATTGAAAATACGGATCTAGACAGTTTACTAACATTTACTATAATATTTTCACACACATAGATGTTCTAGCCTGACTGGCTCATTTTTGTGTTACGCATCAACCTTTTGAAATACGAGCGTAGAATGATCCAAAGGTCATTACTCAGAGGTGGTGGTACATCTATGTGGCAACCTAATTATTAATTATCATCTGCTCCTTTGACCTTTAATGTAAGTGTTTTGTATCCAGATCAGACCTGACAAAATATTGTCAATTGACCCTGATTTTTTTTCTTTTTTGAGAAAACAACATTTACTATATAAAAAAATCTGCAGATGACAAAAAAGCATGCAAAATTACCAGCATGCAAAGGGTTAGTATTTTTTCTGTTGGGGAAGAGGCATTATTCAAAAGTAAGGAAGAAGATAAAGATCAGGAATCAATACAATCCAGTACCACACCTGACCCGGAACACCATATGAGAAAGTGACAAAAACTCAAGAAAACATCACACA
Source organism: Loripinus fragilis (assembly GCA_964019695.1). Taxonomy (NCBI): domain Eukaryota; kingdom Metazoa; phylum Mollusca; class Bivalvia; order Lucinida; family Lucinidae; genus Loripinus; species Loripinus fragilis. The sequence goes on from OZ026527.1 coordinate 14,099,732, forward strand.
AAAAAGCCAAGAGGTCAGTTGATGCAAACAGTATAACATAAACAAACAAGAAACACAAATAACAAAAAGGATCCACAAAAGAAGCACCGGCTTAGAACGGTCAGTAAAAAAGAATACTGGAGGGATTAAACATGTTTAACGGTACCAACCTCACCCTTAATTCTGATGTGGATCAAGACACATAGATGTTTGGTAACATGAAAGATCCCTAACTTATAGGTGCATGATGACATCTCCTAGTAATATAAAAAGGAGATAAAACAAAGATAAGAACTCTACAGTACATATAATAGCCTGTCTTTAGGCCCTGTATTAAGACATCTAACTGAAAGTTCTATAACTACTACAGAGATAAATATATGACACTTTATTACATCCCCATTGCTCAGAATATAGTAAATAAGACAGTCAGTGATTTTTATTTCAGAGGTGTATATGCTTGTATATGTTTGCACACATATTCCAATATTTTCCTATTTACTGGTCTGATACCAGTCTATACATATAACTGAATACCGGAGCAAAAGAAATCCAACAGCCTGTCCACAGGCCCCACCCCTCTCATCTGTAGATAAGTCTTAAAGTCGAAACTGTCATAGAGTCTGAGGTCAGTCCCGCCGGAAAGCAAAGTTGTCAACCATGATTGGGTTGACCACCAAGCTTGCAGTCTTTGGCAATTTATTCATGGTAAAACCAATCTTTTAAATGTTATAACTAAAGTACTGTCGCATTAATAAGAAACTTAAAAAATCGACTTTTACATGCATCTTTTCATGTTATTTTCTCTTGAACTTTTCCATATGCGGGTAGAAAAAGCTGACAAAATTTTCAACCTGATGTTTGGCTGTGTTTTTCTGTAATTAGATGGAATTTTGGCATATTTTTGGTTCTTTTCAACAAGGGAGTATTGCTGTTGGTAGAATGGACATAAACTGACCCAGTTTAATTATAATATGCAACAGTTGACTAAATCATTTGATGTCGTTTCAGGTCAGTGATCACCGTGTAGGTTATATACTGAACAAAAGTGAAAACGCTACACCTGATTGCAAAATGATGCAAGCCAGTAAAGCAAATGAAAGTGTATTCTTTGACTTTTGGCTTACTGTAAAGGCGGCGCCTCATGAATGCATAATTAGGACTGGTCAACCTTAGCCATATGTAAAAGCTGAATATGAGGCGTGGCTTTATTCAAAAGTTACTGTATCATCTTGCGCCATTATCTCAGTATAGACGCAAAACACATTAAATCCTTAAAACGCCAGCAAAATAACTGCATCTGAAAATGTCTATTTAACATAAGCATAGAGGCAAACATTGTGGACCCAGATCAGACTGCTCCTACAGGAGCAGTCTGATCTGGGTCCGCACTGTTTGTCTTTGAGGCTTTGCATATTTTTGTGGACGACAAAAACATACATTTTGTGATTATGCGCTTTAAGGGTTAATAAATGTGAGGAGTTCAGTGCGCATACGGTTAGGATTTTCATGAAATGCACGCACGCTTGCCCGGCCCAAGCAACTTACTAATTCTTCATCAAAATAGAAATAGAACCTGACTTCTCTTGTTTAGCAGATGAACTAGCCGAACAACGCCCAGATATGAATATTAAAGTTACCGCCTTTACAGTAAGCGAAAAGTCTATTAATATCTGAATGTTCAAAGACTGGGTTATGCATAAAGTGAAAGGTTTACGGATGTTGTCTCGAGGAAACACTTGAAAGTCATTTAAATGTGACAGGGGGCCAATTTTTCAGGTTGCAAATGAACAGAAATCTCACACAGTTTTGGCCTTCAGAAATCCACTGCCAACCAGATCCGACTGAACGAACAGGTAGTCTTAGACAATTGTGACAACCAGAAATGTGTTTTGATCATTTAGAAAGGCAACCTTAGAAAGCAGGTTTTTCATCAAATTGGCCATGGTTGAACTTGATTTTATCACTGAAATCTCCATAGGAAAATCAATGTGTTGTTGCATCTTAGTCTGAGCACATTACTGGTCGAGAAATGGTAGGAACAATGTGCTGATAGGTCTAACTGATTTGGCAAAAGAAAGAAAGTTATCGATCGAAGATTACCAAATATTTAATATTCCCTATTTGTTTTTGTCAAAGGGAGACATTTTAGAATTTTTTTACAAATTTGATAAATTCGAAATTGATTTCTGAGCTTGTTTTTAAGTGATATTTTTTGTATATTAATGCAACACAAGTATGACGAATTCTGATAAGCATAACTATCTTTTTTGCGCATGCGCAATTGTGAAATTCAGTGAATTAAAAGCTTTAAACACAAAAAGGAACATACCTCAGGCATAAAAATGACAAATTGGTGGAGTTTCGACGAATCGCTTGCTGGATGTCAAGCTTTAGTAAATACTTTTCGTCCAGTACTTTCTCACAAAATATAAAATATTGTAGTGTAGCGTTTTCACTTTTTTTCAGTAAAAAATAAAGTGTGTCATACATATAAAGTACTGCTCACAAATAAATGACTGTAGATGTACGTTTTAAATTTATATAACATTGAGCATTCAATAATCGTGAATCATTTCAGGCAGTATTTTGACAAAAGATATTGCCTGGTATTACAGCTAATTTTTGCTCTAATAATTCTTATGGTAGAATTTGGGTATTTTATTCAACTTATTTGACACTTGACATGGATAATCCTGGGATAGGCCTAATCCATTTTGTGAGAAACTATTATTATTGTTCTGCTAAAATGAACTTTATTTTTAGCTGGGCCCCATATATCACGAAGCTATTCAAATCTCATGTCAATATGCTCTAATATAGATATTAAGGATTCTTGGGCCCATCAAATTTTGCAAAGGGCCCAAAGAAATGACAAAAAGCCCATTAAATTATGCGTTTCGCATGTATTTGAATTGGCCCATTTTAAGGGCTCCTCATCATTTTGGTCCAGGATTATCCCTGACTTGAATGTTACATTGAAAGAATGTTACCAAAACAGCTCAAATTAACAAATTACTGAAAATGAATCGTTGACTATAAAATTACATATGCAGTTGATAATGTTTAGGCCGTTTACTTCTGTAAAAGTTGTTTCAACAACTGTCCATAATAGCCACATCACGCTGCTTTAGTAGAAAATATCCTTACAAACATAGCAAACAGTATTTGCCTGGATCAAACTGATCGCATTGGATCAGTTAGATCTGTGTCTACGCTGCTGATTAAATAGATACTATCAACTGAATGACAGTGCTTAAAAAATAAAACTGGCATGTACAAAGCAATCACAATTTTAAAATGTGTGATGCTTTTGACTCTTACCTGTAGAAATTTAGGCTGTCACATGACTGTTACACTGTCTAAATTACCCCCCCCCCCCTTTTCAGAAAGCCTAAAAATGTCAAAATTCTCAAGAGATTAGGGGTCAGGGCAGTGGTAGTAGATTCTTCAAACATTTTTTTTCTGACATCCAGATTTGAGCTTAATGTTCGGAAAAATGCAAGTAATAAAATAATATTCAAGATTTTTGCATTTCTTATTCTTGCGGCAGGACTATAAACTTTTAATAATGAGAAATTATTTTAATAAAATAGTTAGCTGCCCTGAAAAATTATTTGTGCCAACAATTTTCTTAAATTTATACACAAAGTCGCCTGAAAAGTCCCTGGTGCAATCACAAAAACCCTGACAATGGACAAAAAGGAAAAGAAAAGAAATAAAATGGCAAAAATGTAACTTACCATCAAGCATGTGATTAAATTAGTCCATTTGTCCAGTAAGACAAGATAAAAGTGTAAAAATAGAAGTGGCTGAACTCGCTAAATGACCACTGCTGTCAGATACTGGACCAACAGTGTAAATCTCTATGCATATTTTAGTAGACTGTCATATTTTATATCTATCATTAATTCCTACCCCGCTACAGGTGTTTTCAGCAGATACTTTTATATAATTGAGCCATTGCATGAGATTTCAAACCATTTGACATTTTGACAAGTGTAGACTCGGCCGAGCCTCTGCAGCCTCCTGTTAAGCTAAGACACTTCAAACGATTTTCAATTAGTAGCTTAACAGGCATAGAATATTCAAGCGACTAGCAAAGACTCTGATCAGGCTGCGTGTATGCGCAGGCTGGTCTGAGGCTTTGCTGGTCGCACATACCACATTGTTGGAAATCTCATGTCGCGGCTCGTATACAACTGTTTGTCTGCCATTGTATTCTGCTGATCAACTTTTCGAATAGTTTGGATCCAGATCAGACCTGACATTTTGTCTGACATGCACTCTGATGGTATTCCTGAAAGATTTTTTTAAAAAAAAAAATCAGCAGGCGGCAAAAAATCAACAAAAAATTCACAGCTTTATTCTCTGATACAGGTGTTTTCAGTAGATAACTTTTATTTTATCCTTTCTAGATTCTTCGATCCAGTTTGATGCAATTTGATTGTGGTAGTCCATCATCCATTATATATATATTAACCCTTTGTATACTAATGGATTCTTCCATCTGATTTGATACAATAAACTTCGGATAGTCCATTGTATTTATCTAGGGCCTCAGGGGTGTTGGGTTATAATTTAAAAAAAAATATTGTATTCTTTTGTCTGAAGATCTTTATTACCTTTACAAACATTGAAGACCAGGGTGAAATGCAGCATTATGCTGCATTTCATCTGGGTCTTCACTGTTTGCAAAAGTACTTGTTTAGGGGTTTTTCCGAATTTCAAAGGGTTAAGAGGGGTCACATTTCCCTGCTACAGGTGTTATAACTGTTTTTCTGCCATTGTCTTCTGCTGATCAACTTTTCAAACATTTTGGATCCAGATCAGGCCTGACATTTTGTCTGACATGCACTCTGATGGTACTCGTGAAAGATTTTTTTGAAAAAAATCAATTTTTAAAAAAAATCAGCATATTACAAAAAATCACCCAAAAAATCCCTGCATGCAAGAAGTTAGTTTGTTTTGATTTGATTCTATACGTCCCATCAACAATCTTTCAGTCATATAGGGACGGATCTTCCTGGGTTGAACCAGTACTAAGCTGGGATCAATGTGTCTTGCTTAAGGACACAACGCAGTGACGCCGATGAGGCTCGAACCCACAGCCCCTGGGTCTCGAGTCAAGCACTCTACAACTGAGCCACTGACTGCGCTCCCCCATGCAAGTAGTTAATTCAATCTCTGCTTCACTGTTTTCAGCCAATAACTTTTATTTTACCCTTTCTAGATTGAGGGACTCTTCCATTCAGTTTGATACAATATAGTTGGGTTGTTCCATTATATATTGAGGGGTCACAATTCCTACTACAGGTGATTTCAGCAGATACTTTATAGAACTCTATGACTTCTAGTGTCTTCTGCTGTGAGATAAGCTTTGCAAACAGTTTGGACCCAGATCAGGCCCGACAAATTGTCGGGCCTGATCTAGATCCAAACTGTAAAGACACTGATAGTATTCCTTTAAGAATTTCTTGATAATAGATGAGCATAAAAAACCCAGCAGAATATCTGGGCAACATAGTTGAATAACGGGGCCAATTGCTCAAATTTTAAATTATTCCCCTTTTTCTCCCTTGAATGAACTGTTTTCTCTTTGCCTACTAGTGTGACGTCTGCTGATAAACTTTGCAAACGATCTGGACCCAAATCAGGCCCAACAAAAAGTAGCTAGTCCGACTGCTGACCCAGGCGTTATGAGTTTGGTTCCGGTCCGGCCCCATACTTACATGGAGATTGAGCATGAATTATTTTATAGGGTGACATTCTCCTCCACCTCTGCGAATGTATGTGCATGAAGTACTGGTTAACCACTTAGCTAAAAAAGAGTAGTTGGGTTAAATGACCGTCTAGATATGACCGTAGCTGTTGACTCAGGGACGTGAAACCACATACCAAACAAAAACAAATCCACAGGCCTTTAACTACCAGTATTGCAAATTGCAGTGACACTCCGATATATCTCATCTATTATTTACCTGTAGGTTGAGGGATTTGCCATCTATTGATGGCTTTTTTTGACCCCTGGCCCTAGCCCATAAATTTTTTGGAAAAGTTAACTTTGAAAATTCAGCAGATGACAACAAAAGCATGAAAAATTACGGTAAATCTTGTATTAGTTCGTACAGCAAAAAATAATTATTTTCCTTGGTGTACGAACTATTAAAAGTTATGTTCTGGGAAAGTGCCACTGTACAAACTAATAAAATGAAAACCCGATGATCGCTTAAAGCATGCGAAATTTGCCCAGAGGGAGGGATTTCAGTGTGTATTTTAAGCCTAATCTTATATTACATGTGTCTGATCCATGATGAAAGACTAAAACCATGAATAGTTTGCTAAAAGTAGCGACAATCACTGTATCTCAACAATTTTGTTTCCCATTAAGATTCTGAGGCGAGCCATACATGTATGCACCCTGAATAATTTACATACATGTCAAACTTATTCTTTCATCAGACTGTCGGCAAGCACCACTACAGCGTAAAGCAGCAATCTCTGTTTATTTCATTTTGAGCACGTAGATTTTATTTCTACCTAGAGCCCTCGAAAACGAGACAAGTCAAATATATATGTACAAGATACATAGTCGCCTTTTTTTGCTTCCCACAACTTACGTTTCAGTGGATGCTTATTCCATTTAAAATCCCTGTATATTCAATGTAGAACCAGATAAAATATCGCAGAATCATGCACCTCGTTGTCACTTGAAAAATGAACCGTTGCATGAGAAAACCTGTCCTCGGGATTTGAAAATTTGGATATCGCAAGTGGATCTATCATACGCATGCGCGGATCCAGAGGGATATGGGGTCCGGACCCCCTGGAAAATCATTAATTCTATAGATTTCTATAGTAATTCCACCCCCCCCCCCCCCCCCCCCGGAAAAAGTTGGACCCCCCCCTCCCCTGGAACCTTAAAAAAATATAGGTTTCCTTAAGATAAACCATTGGACCCCCCTCTGTAAGACTGTAAAAAGCTGATGCGTTATCAGAGTTTTTATGTCAGTTGGACCCCTCTGACAAAGCTTTCTGGATCCGCGCACGCAGTTTTATGTGCGAAGTCCGCTTTCGTGCGCCATGGCCACCACGTGCTACCCAACTCTTAAAACAACAACAGCACGTGGTCCGAAAGCGGTAGCTTTGATCTTGGACATCATGCTGTCCTTGCGACTATTTCCCATTGTCTGTGGCTGATAGTATTAGCAGACAGGTGGGCTCAGATCAGTCCTGACAAAACATGTTTAAAAACAAAGGCGCTGATAAGAATGTGCGGTACGTAGGCTGATCTGCGACTTTGTTGGTCTCATACAACAAAGTCGGAGAACACACATCTTTAGATGTGTGGTAAGAATTTCTGCAAAATATGTCGCGATCATCAAGGTCTTTACTGTATTCATTAAGCTTTCAATTTTCTGTGAAAAAACTAAATAGATGGAAAATCCATCCATAGTGAAAATGTTAAGTTGGAAGACTTTTTATTCCCAAAAGATATACAGTCTGACTGTTCTTGAATACTAATGGAAAGTCGGGATATAAAGCGTATCCGGAGATGTCGAGATCATCTCAGGGTCTTTCCGGTTTTCAAATTCACAGCCACCTAGTGGGGCTATTATCCTAAATTAATGAATGTACCTTCATCTACATTCCTGCTATGCTAGCAGTTAAGCCTTAATGCGCTGACAAATTTCCGCGGATGTGCAGGCTCGTCTGAGCCTTCGCTGCTCGCATATGTGATAGGTATCATAATCTCATGAACTGGCTTATTTCATGAAAATACCAGTGTAAATATTTAAGTCATAAAGACCTAGAATCATGCTACAATCAGATTATTCCTTGGTATGTGTGTCTGTGCGTACACTATCTCGGTAATCATGAACTCTCAGGACCTTCCGTATATATGCAGTTTCATGAGGACAGTAAGACACGCCGCGATCGGCTCAAAAGTTTGTTAAAATGTTCCATTTTGAGGAATTTGATGTTTGAATAAGCTGATACTATAGGAATAGCCGTTTTTACTACATTTATTGAGTTATTTACGCTCAGAAAACCACCGAACTCGTATGAAATTGATATTCAAGTAAATAAAACACAATGTACGTAGATGTCTAGAATTTTATTTGGTCTTCATCCACTTCAAACTTCATGTTAGTGAGCAGCGACACCCTAATGAGATTGCGCAAACGCACATGCTCTCCTGGGCCTTGTCATAAATACAAGTAGGCTATTAACGAAATACTCTGGTACCAGTTGATACGGGGCACCGGGCAAGTTGATTTCATGTTCGGGTCCAAGCTGCACAAGCATAGAAGTGCCCTCCGTGTCGCACGCGGCTTGGGTGTCCGATTCGAGAAGATATGACACAGAAGTAAAATGTAGCAGTCCATTATTCTAAGGACACTTCGCGCATGACCTGACGCATCAGCGACATAGGCGTGTAAATTTGCATCAGCGCGACGTTCATTGAACCTAGCGTTTTCAGAAAACAAATTTTAATGTTATTAACATGCGACATCAATGCTGACCTAAGTCGTTAGAGATCCTTTTGGTGCACGCGAAAATTAACAGGAAAATATCCTAAACAGCTACGCTGATTAAAAACAAGCACAAATGAAGGAAAAAGCGTTGTGTACGAACTAATAAAATTGCATACCAGAAAAATGATCACTGTACAAACTAATACATGACATTTTGACCGGTTGTGAATAATTTATGGTGTACGAACTATTCGAGTGTACGAACTAACACAAGATTTACCGTACCCAGCATGTAAAGAGTAAAAATATTGCACATCACCAAAAGATGTATCAAACTGTACAGGGTTAGCACATGCTTGAAAATACAGGGCTGTCTTGTAAAGTCCTTGAAAATTCAATCTGCCTTGAAAAGTTCTGGAAAATCACTCAAAGGTCTTGAAAAGTCCTTGAATTTTACTATTTTCTGTAGGATTTAACACAGTTGATGGAGACTTAATTCAGTATAAAATTGTTGTGCCTTTATTTGGTGCAGCATTTGCTGCTCCAAATAAAGGCACAGCAATTTTATGCTTATTTTCTAATTCTATTTTTTTTTTCCATCTCAGTCTAGCATTCCTGAAGTAGAATTTCATTGTGTAAAACAACATTTTTCATAATTTTATAGTCCTTGAAAATAGCATGTAAGTCTTTAAGACGTCCTTGAAAAGTACTTAAATTTTACACAAACTTGCCTGTATGAACCATGCAGTAGCTTGAGTGTATGGTTGCACTGAGAGTTGAAGCCTGTTGTAGTTCCAGCAAGTGCTGGAGGGTTGATGAGGTCTTTGTTTGTTTCTTTCAGGTTTGTTTGTTTGTTTGATTTAATTCTTTACTTCCTATCAACAATCTTTCAGTTAAACAGGGACGGGTCTTCCAGGGTTGAACCAGTACTAAGCTAGGATAAATGTGTCTTGCTCAAGGCACCACAATGCAATGACGCCGGTGAGGCTCAAACCCCCCGGCCCCTCGGTCTTGAGTCAAGCACTCTACCCTATTAAAGCATATTTAGGGGATTTCCAAGGGATTTCCCAGGTCGGCCATCTTGTTTCCCCATCTTCCCCACGTAAAAACTTTTATCAAATCCCTATTTTAAAATTTCATGTAACCTGAAACACACATACTTTTTTGGGCCTAAGCAAAAATATTAAAGGTTTAAAAGGAATTTTCTGTCATTTGAGCTAAAGGCTTGTGATTGGTCTTCACCTGTGGTAAGTAAACGACGTATGCATCTCTTCCTGAACCACTGGTCCAAATTATATCCGCCCACCGAAGGTGGGGGACATATTGGTTTTGGTGCGGATCCCCTACATAGCTTTTCTATACCAGTGGGTGGATTTTGACCAAACTTGCATAGATACATTGTTAGGAGAGGGGGAAGAGTTGATTAGATTTTGGTGACCATCACCTTATTAAGGCCCCGCCAACGAATGTTGGCGGAGCTCTATTGTTTTCGGCTTGTCCGTCTGTCTGTCCGTCTGTCCATCTGTTTATTAGGGCCCTGCCAACGATGTCGGCGGAGCTCTATTGTTTTCGGCTTGTCTGTCTGTCTGTCTGTGGTCACTCTAACTCAGTCATTTTTAATCAGATTTCTTCCAAATTTCATATATGGATTGCTTCCATCAACCTCTCGGTCAAGTTTGAGTATGGGTTTTGTCCGACATCTGATAACCAAGACGGCTGACAAAATTGCCGCCACTTATCAATATCCACTGTCGTGGTCACTTTAACTCAGTCACTTTTAATCGGATTTCTTCCAAATTTTATATATGAATTGCTTCCATCAACCTTTCGTTCAAATTCGAATATGGGTTTTGTCCAACATCCGATAACCAAGATGGCCAACAAAATGGCCGCCACCTATCAATGTCTGCTGTCGTGGGCACTCTAACTTAGTCATTTTTTATCAGATTTCTTTCAAATTTCATATATAGATTGCTTTCATCAAACACTCATTCAAGTTTGAATATGGGTTTTGTCTGACAAACGATAACCAAGATGGCTGACAAAACGGCCGCCGCCTATCGTGGTCAGTCTAACTAAGTCATTTTTTATCGGATTTCATCCAAATTTCATGTATGGATTGCTTCCATCAAGCTCTTGTTCAAATTTGGATACAAGTTTAGTCCGATGAATGATAACCAAGATGGCAGACAAAATGGCCGCTGCCTATCAATTTGCTTATGTTGACAATCTACCTTAATCATTTATCACCCGATTACCTCCAAATTTCATATCAAACTCTCGGTTTGTTCCGATAACCAAGATGGCCACCAAAAATAACCAAGATGGCCGCCAAAATTGCCACCACCTATCTATCAGTTTACACTTGTCGACACTCTAACTTAGTCATCTATCACCCAATTTCTTCCAAATTTCATATACAGACTACTTTCATCAAACTATTCACGTCTGAATATGGGTTTTGTCTGATGAACGATAATCAAGATGGCTGACAAAATGGCAGCCGCCTATCGTGGTCAGTCTAAGTTCTTTTTCATCGGATTTCTTCCAAATTTCATGTGTGGATTGCTTCCATCAAGCTCTTGTTCAATTTTGAATGCAAGTATAGTCCGATGAATGATAACCAAGATGGCCGACAAAATGGCCGCCGCCTATCAATTTGCTTTTGTTGACAATCTACCTTAATCATTTATTACCCTATTACTTTCAAATTTCATATCAAACTCTCGATTTGTCTGATAACCAAGATGGCCGCCAAAAATAACCAAGATGGCTGCCACCTATCAGTTTACACTTGTGGACACTCTATCTTAGTCATTTATCACCCAATTTCTTCCAAATTTCATATAAAGACTACTTTCATCAAACTATTCACGTCTGAATATGGGTTTTGTCAGAAGAATGATTATCAAAATTTTCTCCAAAATGGATATCCCCTTTTCGCTGCTGGGCATTAGGCGAGGCCCTTTGTCGGAGACCTTGACCTAATTTTCAAGGTTACCACATAGTATTTTCTCTATTATAACATAAATGCTCAAAATTGAGTAGTCTGATTTGAATCCATGCTGTTTGCATACAACTTAAAATTGATCTGTTGTTCAAACTAAAAAAAATGCAACAGTCAATATCGAAAGACCACATTTTCAGCTGCAATCACAGCCCGGGTCAATATGCTGCCTCTCTTAATATACTGAAATGGACTATAAAATAAACTTTTAGTGGCGACTTTTGTAGTCTGCTGATAATTAATTTTTGCAAACAGTTTACTCTCTGTTATAGTGTTCCTGAAGAATTTATTGAAAAATTTAATTTTGGAAAAAGTCAGCAGACGACAACAAAAGCTTGAAAAATTACCCAATAGGTAAATAGTTAAAGACTGGACTACTGGTCCCGGTGTGGAGTGCAGTGGCTCAGTTGGTAGAGTGTTAGACTGGGGATCGAGGGATGGCTGGTTCGAGCCTCACGTCCCGTTGTGGAGTGCAGTGGCTCAGATGGTAGAGTGTTAGACTGGGGATCGAGGGATGGCTGGTTCGAGCCTCACGTTCCGGTGTGGAGTGCAGTGGCTTAGTTGGTAGAGTGTTAGACTGGGGATCGAGGGATGGCTGGTTGGAGCCTCACAACATGGCAGAGTCACCGTTGTGTGTCCTTGAGCAAGACACTTTATCCGCTGCTTAGTACCGGTTCAACCTAGGAAGACCTGTCCTGACATGACTGAAAAATTGTTGACTGCATGGGATGTAAAGTATCAAAACAACAAAAAAAATCAGCACCAAATTTTTAGTATCCAAACCTGATACTCTGATAGCATTCCTGAAAGAATTTTTTGATTTTTTTTTTTTAAAAAGTCAGCAGACGACAAAAAAACATGTCGACCAGTCCCAGTGACCTTGATAGCTGTGATGACCTTGTTGATAAATTAAGTAAATGACTCTGACCTGAGCCCTTGGGCCTTTGATAACAGCTTGTTATGTTCATTGTCATAAATGGTGATAAACAAGTCATCATTATCATCAAAGGCCTTCATCAGGTACTCATTTGTGAAGTCCTTGACCACTGCAGCAGGTGACACATGACCAATAAAGCGCCACCTATAATTTGCAGCAGACGACAATTTCAAATTTTGCATTTTTTTCAAAAATAACAACTTGACTTGACTTGATCCTGAGTTTATTTTTCTACTGCTGTGGGTGTCCCAGGTACTGGGGTAGGCAGCAGGTGGCTAGAGTGTCTAACACCCAATCCCCATGCCTCTCTGTTCAGTGGATCGATAACAAATAAGGCATATTTCAAGAGAATCGTCTGCTGGCAGACCATTCTCATGAAATATCATGCCTTATTTTTTTCAAAAATTGGGAAAGATATCGCAAAATTTGTCTGCTGCAGTTGTGATTAGCACTTTAAGGGTTAACCCTTTACCTACTAGTGCCGTCTGCTTATAACCTTTGCAAACAGCTTGGGCCCAGCTCAGGCCTGACAAAACATCAGGTCTTATCTGGATCCAAACTTTTTGATATTCTGATAGTGTTCCTGAAATAATTTTTTGAAAAAGTTGATTTTGAAAAATTCAGCAGACAACAGATATATTGAGTTTACCCTTTACCTGTGACTTCTGCCTCAGTATCATGGTTCATAGTGTTTGCTTCCATGATAAAATCTAGTCTGAAGTGCACTTGAATATATGTAGCAGACATAGAAAGCAGACATCATTTTCAGGGGAAAAATGCAGGCAGGATAGGGGTTAACCTGTAAACTGCCAGTTAGAACCAGGGATTTTCCTACCTATTTGAAGTCAGGGCAAAGGCTTGTTGAATTTGGGAAAAAGCATTTGGACCATAGAAATTAGGAAAACTTGATGCAGTCTAAAAGAACTGGACCACCATCTAGACCATATTTAGAAATTAGCAGTATAAAGCTGCTTAAATTGTGCTTCATAAAAACTCATGAAAATTTGCACATAAATGTGAAGGAAAACATGTTTTCATTCACATTTTTATGCAAATTTTCATGCATCTGCCTTTTTTTTGTCCCCCGCCTTTTCGAAGAAAAGCGGAGGGACATAGTTTTCGGCATTCCGTCCTTCCGTCCTTCCGTCCGTCCTTCCGTCCGTCCTTCCGTCCTTCCGTCCTTCCGTCCCCCTAATATAGTAGGTACCTTGTGTGCGCAACTCCTCCTACAGTTTTATGCCGATTCTTTCGAAACTTTACAGATGTTTTAGTCATGGTCTGAAGATATGCATGTGGTTTGGATATTATCCTGAGATTATTTTTTGTCACTTTTTTCGCAATTTGAACTTAGTCATTTTTAGGCGTTTTTACTATCAAAGTGAAAAGATAGTGGGTACCTTGTGTGCGCAACTCCTCCTACAGTTTTATATCGATTCTTTTGAAACTTCACAGGTGTTTTGTACATGGTCTGAAGATATGCATGTGGTTTGGATATATTCCTCAGATTATTTTTTAACACTTTTTCCGCCAGTTGAACTTAGCCATTTTTCTGACCTTTTTACTATCAAAGTGAATGGATAGTGGGTACCTTGTGTGCGCATCTCCTCCTACAGTTTTATATTGATTCTTTTGAAACTTCACAGGTGTTTTGGACATGGTCTGAAGATATGCATGTGGTTTGGATATAATCCTCAAATTATTTTTTATCACTTTTTCTGCTATTTTAACTTAGGCATTTTTCTGGCGTTTTTACTGTCAAAGTTAATGGATACTGGGTACCTTGTGTGCGCAACTCCTCCTACAGTTTTATGCCGATTCTTTTGAAACTTTACAGATGTTTTTGTCATGATCTGAAGATATGCATGTGGTTTGGATATTATCCTGAGATTATTTTTTGTCACTTTTTTTGCAATTTGAACTTAGTCATTTTTAAGTGTTTTTACTATCAAAGTGAAAAGATAGTGGGTACCTTGTGTGCGCAACTTCACAGTTGTTTTGGACATGGTCTGAAGATATGCATGTGGTTTGGATATAATCCTCAGATTACTTTTTATCACTTTTTCCGCTAGTCGAACTTAGCCATTTTTCTGGCATTTTTACTGTCAAAGTGAATGGATAGTGGGTACCTTGTGTAATTTGAACTTAGTCATAAATAATAAACAATAATGGCGGGGGACATAAATTCTCTGAATTTGCTTGTTTATTCAGATTTTAGTGAAATTTTCACCAAAATGTAGAACTAAGAAATTGGGAATAATATTCACCATTTTGGGAACTTTTTGCTCATTTTAAATTGGGAAGGGGCCGATCTACGCCCCAAATCAGGCCTAGGAAAATCTCTGAGAACCCCAGCAGATGACAAATTTGCAAAATATCTTCCTTTACATGGAGAATATAATGCTTGATATTTCATGTGATATGCAATACACATATAATATCAAACCTTATTTGCTTTCAGGTTGTTTCAGCGACAAAATTTCGAACTGTAGTCTGCTGCAAATATTGTCTGGCACTTTTAATAAGGATTGACCCTTAAAGAAAAAAAAAAAGCATCTGAAAATGTTGTCTGCTGAAGTCGTCTGCTGCAAATAATTGCCTAGCATTACTGGCGGATTAAGTATAGAAGCAAACAACCTGGACCCAGAACAGACTGCTCCTATAGGAGCAGTCTGATCTGGGTCCACACTGTTTGCCATAGAGGCTTCATAAACATTTCAGCAGACGAGAAAAGCAGGCGACTTTTGTTGCGATAGGCGCATTAAGGATTAAGGAATGAGCTGAACCCTGATATGTTCTGGTTTGTATCACAGTAACTGTAATAGAAGCCAGCCGATCAGGACCCACACTGCTCGTAAACTGGAAGGCAGTAAGAAAATCTCTACAATATGCAATTTCTGTGTTGATTTTTTTCCTTTTTGCTTCATCTTTTGCAGGCAAACAGGGGAACAAAATATTATTTAACAGGATTTATGTTTAGATGCCTGAATGGACAGGGGGGCATGGGCTCAGGCTAAAAAAAAAATTCAGAAACAGGTCATGTTGCATGTCAAATTAAAGGGAATACAGAGTAGAACAACATGCAGGGACATTTTAGCGGAACAAGGGCTCAAAATAAAACTATTTTTCAGAAACATGTCGTGTTGCCTATCAATTTGAAGAGAATCAAAAGTATAACAACATGCAAGCAAACGTTTACAGTAACATACACCTGGGACCTGGGGGTTGGAGCTGGGCTCAAAAATATATATACTGAGCCAAAGGCTCTTTGGTGAGCTAATAGTATACCAATGACTCCGGCGTCTGGCGCCCGTCGTTCGGCGTCTGTCATCCGTCAACATTTTCAAACATCTTCTCCTCTGATACCACTGGGCCAATTGAGCTCAATTTTCATTTAAGGAACTCCTTACTCCTTAGGAAGGGGGAACCAAAGTTTGTTGGAATGGTCCTGGTCATATGACCAAGATAGATGCCATGCCCATATCTTGTGAAATATTGTTCTTCTCCAGAATCAGAAGGCCGATGACCTTGCGACTTGGTATGTAGCATTTGTGATGTGGGGCCTACCAAGTTTGTTCAAAGGATGATCCTAGGTTGACCTTGACCTACTTAACTTCAAGGTCAAATTTGCTTCCTAATGCATTTAAATGGGAAATTTTTTGAAAAGTTGATTTTTGAAAACTGTTGAAGCTAAAGTCATTATTCTCTCTTAATAGGTTTGAGACAATGGCTATAAATAAGTTCCAAAGGTCAAGGTTGGCCTTTGACCTTTCAGCCAAGGTCGCTCATATTGGAATCCCATCAATATATTGAAACATAGTTTTCTCAGAAACCACTGGGCCAACTTAACTCATATTATCCCCCGACGAAGTCAGAGGGATATAGTTTTGGCGTCGTCCGTCCGTCCATTCCGTCCGTCGGTCCTTCCGCATTTTTGTCTGTCCGGAACCATATCTCAGTACCTATTGGTCAGATCAGATTTGATTCATTCTTGGTACAAATGATAAGTACCATGGATTCTCGATATCCTATAAGTTTGGTCAAAATCAACCCCTTAACACTTGAGTTATTGCCCTTGTTTTAGTATAGGCAATTATAAGGCAAAACGTATATTAGCTTTTTTGTGTGATGATCTTCACATTTCATCAAAGCTATAATATTTAACAACTTCTTACTATTAGACCATGATTGCCAAGTGCCTGTAGATAAGCATGGCAGTGTCAAAGTTTTACCCCACCCCCTTTGACCCCACCTAAGGGGTCAAAGGTCAAATATTCAAATTTCGCAAAAACTAAGGCAATTGTTAATATTTTTTTGTTGAAATTTTGCATACAGGCAGAGCAGCAATAGATATGAAACATATCAAACGGGATTTCAGTTTGAAGGCCTGAGTTCGAGCCTGTTGGGTGGACTCATGGTGGAGCTGAGGTCAAAACTGAACTTTTTCAGAATATGGTCATGTTGCATATCAAATTAAACTGACAACGCTGGCAGCAACATGGTAGCAAATATTTTGCCCACAGACACACCCTTCACCCAGGGGTGGGGTCAAAAGGTCAAACTATATCTTTAACTGAAATAAATCATATTGCATATCAAACTAAAGCTGATGACGCTGGCAGAAACATGGTAGCAAATATTTTGCCCACAAACACACCCTCGACCCAGGGGGTGGGGTCAAAAGGTCAAACTATATCTTTTTGTGAAAGTAGTCATGTTGCATATCAAATTAAAGGGAATTGAGCACAGAGCACCATGAAAGCAAACATGCTGTCATTACACACACCAACGACCCCTGGGGTGGGGTCAAAAGGTCATTTTATTTTTCTTTTCTAAAAGTGGTCATGTTGCATATCAAATTAAAGTGGAAGAAGTGTAGACCTACATGCAAGGTAACACTTTGAATTTACACACACCCTTGACCTCTGGGGTTGTGTTTAAAGGTCAGATATTGAAATTGTGCAGATGTAAGTATATTTTTTATTAAACTAATTACTAAAACATACTTGACATGTGTTTGTTATGATCTGAATAATACTGAAGGTGAACTCAGGATTAGATAAATGGGATTTATGTTTAGTGATTTACATGTTTCTCTCAAATAACCCTTTGTCGGGGAATATAAATTTGTCGAATTTGTCTTGTTTCATATGGAGCCTCTTTAGGATGGGGGAACCAAAGTTTGTTCAAATGGTCCTGGTCACATGACCAAGATTGCCACCACACCCATAAAATCTCTTTGAAGATCTTCTCCTGAACCAGAAGGCCGATGAGTTTGGGACTTGGTATGTAGCATTTGGGATGTGGGGCCTACCAAGTTTGTTCAAATGATAATCCTAGGTTTACCAAGACCTACTTAAAGTTAAGGTCAAATTTGCTTCCTAATGCATTTAAATGGGAAATAGTTTTGAAAAGTTGATTTTTTGAATACTATTGAAGCCAAAGTCATTATTCTCACTTGATATGAGCAATGTCTAAAAAATGTCCAAAGGTCAAGGTTGACCTTTCAGCCAAGGTCACTCATATTAGAGTCCCATCAACACATTCAACAGTTTTCTCAGAATCCACTGGACCAATTGAACTCAAATTTCATATGAAGACTCCTTATGATAGGTTAGCCAAAATTTTTACAATTTGTTCTGGTCACATGATGAATCTGGGTTGACCTTGACCTAATTTAACATTATTAAGGAGATCAGGTGAGCGCTTCAGGACCTTCAGGTCCTCTAGTTTAAAGTTGGCATATTGCATATCAAATTGAAGGGAATGAAGAGTGAAACAATATGCATGCAATTTTTAAGCACTTTACCCTTACATACTCTGGGGTTGGGTTGAAATGTCAAATAGTGAAACTGTTCAGTTCGATTGAAGTTAACAGATATCAGATGCTTTGCACTTTAAGCATGTGACACATCCAATTCTGAAATTACATGTAATAATTTGGCTTTGGCAGTGATTCTCTCATTCACTTAATGTTACAGATGACTTTTTCAATGAGAACTAATTCCTCATCTGAAATTGATACTCATGGAATCCATGAATAACTTTCTCATTTGATGAAACAAACTCTTAAAACTGTTGTTCAAAATCTAGTTATACCATGGGTTGTCCACCTGCATGTGAAGATAATCCACGAGCTTTTGCGAGTGGATTATCTTACGTACAGGCGGACAACTCATGGTATAACTATTTTATACCACCTACATCAGTGTAGACCTTGCACAGCACAGGCTGTTTCATGCTTAAGTTGGTAAGGGTGGTATAAGAATTGATTTATGTTAACACCGGGCAAGTTGATAAATTTGTTCAATCTGCCTAAGTGCTAGGTCTTTGATTCTGATTGTGACTAAAATAGAATGAGCCAACACTTGATAATAAACAACAGCTGATTTCTTTCATCTCAAATTTGATAGGTTTTTGTTTTTGTTTGATTTGATTCTTTACGTCCCATCAACAATCTTTCAGTTATAAAGGGAAGGGTCTTCCTGGGTTGAACCAGTGCTAGGCTAGGATTAATGTGTCTTGCTCAAGGACACAAGGCAGTGACGCCGGTGAACCCCTCGGTCTCAAGTCCAGCACTCTACCATTGAGCCACTGTGCTCCCGAAAATTTGATAGGTAATTTTCCGTTGTCAGGCCATGAGGTTTGTTAAAAAGCAATTGAGTTTCATGCTCAACTTGACTAAGCATGAAATTTCAACTGCTCATAATAAATGTAAAATGCTGACAGATAAAGATTTATCATGCTTTAAAACTCTCAAATGTTGTGCTTATCCTGCTAATAAATGTTAAAATGCCAACAATTGTGGTAAACATGATAAATTTCATGCTCAGTTGAATTGAGCATGAAAACAGTTTTATAACATCTCGGCCTGGATATACTCCGTCCAGATAAGAGACGTTGGGCGGTTCTTAGCTAAGTTCAACCCCTGGACAAATACATTTGGGAATCGGCTAGTCAGGTTGCATTGTTCGCGTATTCAACCATATGTGAAACTCTCCACACCAAAAGTATATACCTGTAGTCTAATAGTTGCCGTATCGTGGAAAATAAGCGTTTTGAATTATTGAAGATGAATCCGATCAGCCCAGATACCTTGTTTGAAGTATGTACATACATGTATCTTAAACATGTACGTGTATCTTAATCTATACAACCAAAACATCAATCTTCGACAATGAAATCTGCAATTACACAAGTTTTATTGTTTTATAAAAGATATTTGTACCCTTTCCCTGTGATCCATTTATTTAACCCTTAGCATTCTGAATTTTAATTTGTGTGTGAGTGTGTGTGTGTGGGTGGGGGAGGGGCAGGGGGCTATTTTATGTTGTTGTTTTCAATGCTATTTTTTTTAATTCAGAGCTAAACACCAAATCATTTTCTTGCCAAACAAACAAAATTTTGGAAGAATATTTTCATCGACAACATTTTTGACGCGAATATTTTCATATACCATACTATAGGTAAACCTGTGTACCAGTAGACGTACACAACTGCAGCAAAAGTTAGAGATGAGTGTCTCTTTTCTTATTTTGAGTTGATTTTGTTTGTTTGTATTGATGTTTTGCGTCGCTGCCAACATTTTTACAGCCATGGCGCGACGTTTCCTGGCCACCTAGAATGAACCAGTACTTAGCAGAGAATAAAGTGTCCTGCTTAGGACGTTTCGAAGTGCTTTCATTGAACCTTCTCAAAATAGCGATTCTTTAATCACATGTCTAACACACCAGCACTGAGCAACTGTAGATCTCGATTATTTGAGTTGATAATTTACACCCCAGTCATGCGCGGATCCAGAAACTTTTGTCAGAGGGGGTCTAACTTTGACAATGTTTTTTTTTAGTTGATGAGAGGAGAGATGATCAAAATACCACTTAAAGCGGGCCATCATCGGCCCGCCAGGGAAACGCCATTAAATGGTGTTTCGCTGGCGTCCCGATGATGGTCTAATATTGAATTCTGGCCTAGTAGCTTTGCGATTTTCCAGGGGATCCGGACCAATATTGCCAAGAAAACCTTTTTTTGTGATCTTTCAGGGGGGTCCGTACCCCCTGTCAACCCCCCCCCCCCTCTGGATCCGCCCGTGCCACTCAAGAAATTTTCAGACATGTCAGGACGTTTCCTGGGTTGAACAAGTACCAAATAAAGTAGAACGTGTCTAGCATAAGGAAAAAATATGGTGAGACTCAAAGCAACGGCCCCTTTATCTCAAGTCAAGCACTCTACCACTGGTTGGCTCTACGGGTATTATACAGCTATTTGGTCACTGTATCGCCACGTGGTATGCGATGGCCCGGTCACATTTAAAGCTTATGGAGATATTAACCAGTTGTGGGCGTGGCTAGACAGTGACCCAAAAGCCAATTAATAACTACAGTTTTTGAAGGTGTCATTCATGCCTGCCTGTTTGTTGGGTTAGTTCAATAATGTGTAATCACTAAACCTATATTACATGCATGCCGTTTATATCCGTATATCTTGTTTAAAACATTTCGACCTCCGTACCATTTTATGCAGCTTTGCGTTTTAGATGGTTACTTGAGACTGGCTGTAT
This sequence comes from Loripinus fragilis, assembly GCA_964019695.1. Taxonomy (NCBI): domain Eukaryota; kingdom Metazoa; phylum Mollusca; class Bivalvia; order Lucinida; family Lucinidae; genus Loripinus; species Loripinus fragilis. Next base: position 14,120,689 of record OZ026527.1, read on the forward strand.
AGTAAATACAATACCAAAGGAAATTACAGATAAATGCACGCTACATGCAATCAGATTACGCTGTGTAACCTGACTCTATATCTTTATACATGTAGCAGCAACAGCCGTTCTAACAGAGACCAGTCTGCCTTGCTGATCTTGACTAAATTCCACCTAGGTTCTAGTTTAAGTTTTCTGCGAACGTTTACCAGGCATACTAACCGTATAAAGCTGGTCGCCTTTGTCGTCTGCGGTTCAGTTGTTTTGCACGATTAACCCTTAAAGCGCCTATCACAACACAATTCGACTGCTTTTGTCGTCTGCTGAAATGTTTTAGAAGCCTTTCCAACAAACAGTGTAGACTCAGATCAGACTGTTCCTATACAAGCAGTCTGATCTGGGTCCACACTGTTTGTCTCTATACTTAGCATTGTTAAATAATGTTAGCAAAACTTGTAGCAGACGACAAATGTAGACGGAATTTTCGGATTATGTTTTGCTGGCATTTTAAAGGGTTAAAGCACACCTATGCTGTTTTACCCAATTTACTGTAGACCAGTCTAAAATGACAGTGAATGGCAGTGTTCTGTCAGACACGCCCAACGTCCGTTACCTGGTCGCACTATAACAATAGTGAATACCAACTTTACTCCTAAGTAAGATATATTATCGCATATAGACTGTACGGAAATCTGAGCTTCATGTTGGTGGTGGTATGGCGGTTCAATTTTAGTATCTGGTGTGGGCTTATTAGGTCAAAAAGTGTTTTATTTGTGGCTTCATGTTGTGGTCCTTAAATGGGCCAGCAAAACTCAAGTGAGCCATTTTAGGGTCCTCTGGGCTCTCAGTATATCTTGTTCAATGTTGCTGTCCCCTTTAACCCATGCCTTTTGACGCCTTTGAAATAACATGTATTTGAAAATATTATGGAAAATGGAGCATTTTTTTTGCTCGAATTTGCTCTTTTTGAGCAAATGCTCCATTTTCCATAATATTTTCAATTTTAAGTATTCAAAACTTAACTTAAATTTTCTTGATTTTTTTCAATGTTAACTTGTCTAAAAATAAAAAATGATGTCATGATCTAAAAATAGCCTATGGAGCAAAGTCTACATTTGTCTACCTGTATAGAAGACCATGCCAAAGAAAGATGTTACAAAACCTGTCATTTGCTGCAGTTGAGTGTTTAGGGTCATAAAACTGTTATTCTTTGCATGCTAAGTAATTTTTTATGCTTTAGTGATCATCTGCTGACTTTTTCAAAAAAATAATTTGAGGAACACTAATAGAGTGCAAAATGGTGCAGATGTAGAATATCGGTCCTGATCAATCTGGGTCTAAACTGTCAACAAAGGATTTCAGGGGACCACAAAAGCTAGGCCAATTAACAAGGAAAGAGTTAAACTGTTATTAACCCATCAAAAGTTCATCACTACTGTCCTGCCAGCCAAGCGTGACAGTGACATCATGTTTTGTTTACAAATTAAGTTATCCAGGGACTTTTATTCGAAAGATCGCTTGTGTATTAATCCTATCCACAGGATAGGATTTATACACAATTGCTCTATTAATTGATTCCCGTTAGCTCAAAGGAGTGTACAAGTTTATTACGTCACTGTTACAGTGGTAGAGTGCTTGACTTGAGACTGAGGGGCCGCGGGTTCGGGCATCACTGCGTTGTGGTTCTTGAGTAGAACATTTATCCTAGCTTAGTACTGGTTCAACCCAGAAAGACCCGTCCCTGTTTAACTGAAAGATTGTTGATGGGACGTAAAGAATCAAACCAAACAACAAACAAACAAGGCCAGGGCACTCACCTCTATTCTGCCAATGACAGATAAAACAGACAACAAATTTTATTGTTGATTTTAGTGAAAATAAGGCTTGAATTGTCTGCCAGAAGACAATTCATATGAAACATACCTCATTTATACAGTCAGACATAAGTTAAGCATCACCCAAACATTATTTCAGAGACGTTTTTTGTGTACAAATTTCTTTAGAAGAACAACCAGTTTGTGATATTTTGTTACCCTAGTCTTCTTTAGGTCTGCTGAACATATCAGAATGCCATGGTCATTTTGCTGAATTTCTAGGGTGTCCTGTATACACAAACCCCTATTTTGGGTGTACCCGTAAAAAGTGTAACGCTTAATCCAAAGTGCTTACTTTAATTCAAATAAACGCAGATATAATCAAGACATATTTTTCAAACTATTGTGCCGTCAGAAATTCAGTGGACATCGTTTTTCCTTTTTAAAATGTCTTTAATGATATCATTTCGGATTGAAATTTTGCACATGCATATAATATATTCCCGCCTAATATACAATTGCATGTTTGAACATTTAATATTGGAAAATAAGTCTGGAATCTCTTGTAAAATTAAATAACTTAGTCGTTTTCGGTTTAGAAAACTCCTCATTTCCCCCAATGTTTTTCGTATGGGTAGCACGTGGTTTATACAGTTCAATGATTACCATGTTAACTTTTGTATATCAGGTTATTATAAAGAAAACGGTCACTAGCAGGATAACTCTTGGCATGTCTATATACACACTGCAAATGCTTTGAAGAGACTGCGCAAATAACAATTCTGTCTGATTTATATCATATTTCACGGAAACAAATTTCGCATCTAAGCAATCATGGTAAAATGACATATAGCAATTGGACTGCGACTGAGAAAAGCTGTCTTCAGTGATTTGTAACAACAAACGCGCAGATCAGCCTGCGCATCCGGGTAGTCTCATCAACAACTTTGTTATCTGCTTTTTGGAAGTCATATCTAGACTCGCTACGAGTGAAACTTCAATTTTCTTGCTGCCTGTTAAGCCGAGGAGACTGGTTTGAGACTCGCTTTGTCGGAAACCCAGAAGACAGGTTTTCTCGCGTCGTGGCCTCGTATATTTCTGTTGCTTGCTCGACAGCTCTTGGACAAATATTACAAGAGCAACAAGTTAAAATAATAAAAAAATAATGAGGAAGCTTTTCATCAGATATGTTAACGGGAGTCACATCATTTGGCTGTGCTTTACAGCGTCTTTTAAACTAGTTGTTCGTAACTACAGCCCACAGAGCGGGGGAATGGAGGGAACTTTGATTTTCAGGTTGCAGGTCCCTGGCATGACCCTGTACTAACAGCTCATTTGCCTGGCCCCCCCCCCTTAATTGGATGAGGCTATTTTCACTTGGATCACACCTACTGGATGAGCCCTGTGATCTTTTTAGTTGCCCGGAATTACGATGCGTATTTTGCATTGCCTGGTGTCAGCAAATCAGTATTTGGAATAAACAGATAGAAATCTCAATAAATTAAATAAAACAAGTTGGAAAAATGTTTGAAATCTGATGATCAGACGGATAAATCTTTCAAGGAGCAGGGAACACAGAAAATCAAGATTTTGAATGAGGAACAACGGAACACAGCGATTCATTTCATAGGAGCAAGCGGATGGTTGCCGACTGGGACGGCCTCATTATTTTCTTGTATGCCAAAATTCAATGAGCCCAAACCCTGACCATGATTTGCATTTGGTGGAACTATTTTAATATGATAAGAAACGCTTTCCTAACACGTTACTTCATCTTACAAAACTGTATAGTTATTCATCGATAGTCAACTAAAGGCAGTGATCCGTACAAAGGTACGTTTAGGGTAAATTAAAAAAAATGCAGTTGCTCAAATGAGGACAAATTCCATCATATCACAGCCCATATGGCAATACCTTTTGTAACGAAAAAAATATCAACAATAAGGCGGTGTATAGATGTATTAAATTCTGATGTTTATTCTGTGATTAGTCTGCACAGATAAAAATAAGCGCAAAAAAAGCGATGTTCACTGAATTTCTGTACGCACTTAGTCTTAGAATAGTGCCAAACTGATTCTGTCGACCTCAAAGTTTCATGTCAGTTATAGAGGATCATAGAGAAAGTTAATTCTGTGTTTATAATGTTTGCATTATCACTATATAACATGCCATTGTTTACACATCCATAACATTTATTCTTTTTGAGATATGAATCTGAAATTTTCAGACAGAACTTGTCTTTGATATTGTAACAATATGACAATAACACTTTACATGTCTATTAAAGCGTTTTGAACATACCAAAATGGGTTAGAGAAAAGGGACATTTTTGGGGATAAGTGTGCATTTACCATGCCTGGTTGTTTACCTTTGTGATAATCAAATCGAAATTTGCTTTAAATTGTCGCCACTTTATCTATTTTCATAAATAAAACAAGAAAATCTTCATATCTGGAAAGCTTTCTTCATTTTTTTCTATGAAACTATTGAGATGATGCTTGACTTATGTCTGACTGTATATTATAAGCCAGACTCCATAGTGCAATCAGTAGTAAGTCTGATTGCTGATCCTGGGGTAGTGAATTTGATCCCCATCCCGCCCCATACTTTTGTTGAGATTGAACATGCAATATTTCCTCCTAAGTCCTTCTGCTGATTCAAGAAGGGTTGTTGTCAGTTACAAGCGAAAGTATTATCATATGTGCATGAAGTACTGGTTGAACTTTTATTTTGCCCAGGCCTGCCCAGAAAAAAGTGTGGTTATAAGTTAACTGACCATCTCGACATGACCATAGCTGTTGACTGGGATAAAAAAAACACAAACCAAACAAATACTTATATAGTGTCTTACAACCATGCAACTAGCAATTTAGCAATATCCTCCCATGAAACTAAAAGTAGAAAGAATCTTTAAATTAAACATCTTTTGAAGCACTGGCCCAAATTCAAACTTTTTTCACAAATGTGTTCCCCACAATGCCCACTACCAAAATTGCCCAAACCATTCCACTCCACTGAACAAAATGACACCCAGAGTCATTCTTTGAACTGCTAGTCCAAATTCAAAATAATTTCACACAAATGTTCATCATAAGGCCATTTTGACCTCATTCACTTTGATCGAGCTAATGTGCTACTGATATGGATTTGGGGGCCTTTTTAGTCGTCTGGAGATAGACAAGGGGCCATTTCTTAACAAGGGGCCATGGCCCTCAGTAAGTTGCATAAAATGATTCAGGGGACCTCAGGGGAGGTAATAAAATAAACTTCTTAATAAGGGCCATTTTATGTCTATGGTGATGGAAATGGCCCACAGTAATTTGTCAGTCTGATATTAACGGGTCAATTCGGAGCTAAACTGGCCCGTTATTTCGGACAATTGGCCCCTTATTAATGGCCCTTTATACACTGGCCCGATATTCAATATTGGGCGTACCTCCGGATGCTAAACTGTCAAAGGGGTTCAAGGAGGAAAAGATTCAAACACAACCCCAGCCGAAATTGGATTGAGAGAGGCTAACTTTCTTCTAGGCATACCATGGGCGGATCCAGAGTGGGGACAGTTGGTCTGGACCCCACCTTAGAAAATCACAAGTTGCAATATGTTTCCTTAGAAATACAGTACAGACCCCCCCCCCCCCCCCCCCCACTCCACCTAACTGTACGGCCCACTTTGGAACAACTGAATTATCTGGATCTGGGCATGCAATTAAAATAGAAGTATCCTATATTTTCAGTTCAAATGTGTACACACATGCATCTTTGGGTATAAGTAGCTAAGTCCCTCTATGAGATATTTATTACCTAGTATAGGTGTAAATGCTAGGATGATAATAAGGTGTGACTGTTTATATTTTCAGAGAGTTACTGGAAGTCAGTCAAGAGGACCCAAAGTTATCCTACAAATTACATGGTTTTGTTTCAAATGCCAACTATTCCATGAAAAAGGGAACATTCCTGCTTTTCATAAATCGTAAGTATTATAAATTTCCGAAAACTACGCCTACTAAATTAACTCTTGTTTACTAGTGTTGTCTGCTGATAACCTTTGCAATCAGTTTGGACCCAGATCAGGCCTGACAAAATGTCAGGCCTGATCTGGATCTAAACTGTTTGACACTCTGTCTGATGGTATGCCTTGAATAATTTTTCGAAAAAATGATTTTGAAAAAAATCAGCAGACGACAAAAAAGCATTAAAAATTACACAGCATGCAAAGACTGTAAGGTAAACCTCAGATTTATTTTGGGAGATTGAACATGTGTGATTTTGTTTGTAGGACTATATTTCACATGCTAAGTCGTTGCATTGGTCGGTTATGCACTATCGGGTGATAGGAGCTGCTGTGATGTAGTGGATAAACCGCTTGCCTTGTAAACCAGGGGGCCCAGGTTCAATTCCTGGCTTCACCAGTCTGTCGGATGAGACTTTAAGCCGTGGCCCCATCTCCAAATGACCTTAGCTGTTGGTGGAAGTTAAACACAAACACAACAACAACTTTTGAGAGACATTCTGGGCATGGTTCGGAAATGTCTTTTCTACAAAAGCCACACCATTGCATCAAAGTTTCTATGCTTATTGCATCAGAGTTGCTATTTCATTGATTTATAAATACAGCCCCAACTTCAATACCCTTTAGATAAAGGCCATATTACAGGTATTTTCACTCCACTATGGAAGTAAATGATACGATGCATTGGCCCAAATAAGAGAAGCATCCCACAAGCATTGATAGCGGACTATACTGAAAATCTAGTTACCTAAATGTACTTAAGGTACATGGGCCTTAATCTGCCCTTGTATATATATCTCATAAAATAGTAAAAACTATCTGGCAATTAAGCCCCTGTCACACCAAGCCGTGTCTCCACTGCGTTGGCACGGAGTTGTTTAATTTTCCAGAGTGCCGTGAGATTGTGAGATAAATCCTGATATTTTTCATGAAAAACGTGGCTCGCATGGCATTCTATCGCGTTTCTACGGCATTCTTGTTGGCGATTCTCTGCGCTCTAATGATACTTTCACTGCGCTTTCGCAGAGCTCACAATGCATGCACTGTACGTTCATGGGGTTAGAAATGCACTCACAGAGTGTTGAAGATGCAGTGACATTCCAAAGAATGCTGCAAACACCCCGGAGGACCACAGAGTTTACACAACAACCCTTGTTTGCCCCCCGTGGAGCTCCTATTGCATTGTAAGAGACCTAACTGCACAGCTATGCTGACCTCTTCGCGACCCCACAATCCTTGAATAATAATTCTTTCTTGAAAGGTACTGGAGAATCTTTTCAAGGAGAATTCTTCATTTTTGTAGGACTTTTTTTATTCTTTTAATCAGTATTAAATTGTGGTCACAGTACCTATTATTATATTTGGTTCAGCATACAATATGCTGCACCAAATAATGGCACAACAATTTATACATATTTCCTAATACTTTTATCTCTATGATCTTAGTTTTAACAGTTTGGAAGTTGATTCATTATTTTTCATAAACTTGTCCTTGAAAAGCTTTGGGGAATCTTTTTGAAGTCCTTGAAAAGTTCTTGAATTTTACACAGATTTTACAGTATTTGCTGGTCAAACTCTATTACTTTTTAGCCAGAATGAACCCTGGGTAACATAGATATTTCTCTCTTTTACAGATCGACTTGTAGAGTCAAGTGTTTTGAAAAAAGCCATAGATACAGTGTACCAAGCTTACTTACCCAAGAATACCCACCCCTTTCTATATCTGAGGTAACACATAATCACAGGTCAAGAAAACAATTATTTGGAGCTTAAAGCGCCACCTATTATTTGCAGCAGACGACAATTTCAAATTTTGCTGTTTTTTCAAAAATAACAAATAAGGCATGATATTTCATGAGAATCGTCTGCTGGCAGACGATTCTCATGAAATATGTTGAAAACTAGGATAGATGTCGCAAAATTTGTCGTCTGCTGCAGTTGTGATTGGCGCTTTAAGGGTTAAAATTGTGACTGTTTTCTTATTCATCAATTTTAACATGTGTTCCAGATGCTTAAAAACTTATACAAGTTTTTGGCATATATAAATGCAGCCTGAAATCATGGATATTGAGCTTAGACTAGTTGTTATAAGTTTTTTGTCGATATTTTGCCAAATTTCAGCATTCGGTTGATAATGTTTTCCCTATCTTGACTGGGAGCCTTTTTTTTCCAAATACCTTTATAAAAACCCTACTTGTTGAGTATCAGTTGGACTCTGGATAGAGTTTTCTATGGGCTTCACCCAGTTTACCCCTTTCCTGCATAGGCTATTTTAGACCATTACATCATTTTCTATTTTTAGACAACATAAAAAAAAATTCAAGAGAAATTTAAGTAAAGTTTTGAATACTTTGAAAAATTTATGGAAAATTGGAGCAAATGCTCGATTTTCTATAATTTTCCATAATATTTCCAAATACATAATTTCAAAGGTGCCAAAGGCGTTATCATGGATTAAAGGGTTAACATGGTTAAAGATTTTTTATTATACTTTTCAGTCTGGAGATAGCCCCACAGAATGTTGATGTAAATGTCCACCCAACCAAACATGAGGTACATTTCTTACACGAGGAATTGATAATAGAAGGGGTGCAACAGGCCATTGAAGCCAAATTGTTAGGTTCAAACTCAAGCAGGACATATTTCACACAGGTAAGTGTCCGTATATTAACCCTTAATGCGCCAATCGCAACAAAAGTCGTCTACTTTTCTCGTCTGCTGAAATGTTTAAGAAGCCTCTATGGCAAACAGTGTGGACCCAGATCAGACTGCTCATAGGAGCAGTCTGTTCTGGGTTCACGCTGTTTGCTTCTATACTTAATTCGTCAGTAATGCTAGGCAATTATTTGCAGCAGACGACTTCAGCAGACGACATTTTCATATGCATTTTTTTTCTTTGCTCTTTAAGGGTTAACTCATTGCCAAACATTGCATGCTGGAAAATTTCGCACGTTTTTTTGTCATCTGGATGGACTTGTTTTCATTTTATATAAAGTTTGGGACGTTTCCTAAACTGCAAAGATGAAAACAAAATCACAAATGTCCTAAATTTTGGAAAATATATAAATTTTCGACATAGAAAATATAATTTTGTGATGTCTTTGTATATCAGACATGATGTCAAATACTATACAATTATTGACTTCAATGAGGTAGACATAAGGATTTATCTACCCGAAAAAGTGATAATTCATCGAGGCCGCTAGGCTGAGGTAAATATCACTTTTAAGGGTAGATAACTCCTTATGTCTACCGAAATCGAAGTCAATAACCAGGTCTGGGGAATCTCGGAAACACGCGATCGTAAATTATCGCTCAAATGCACGATAGCGGACTGCCCTTGTAAAGGGAAATCAATCTAAATGTCATCAGGGGAAATAAGTTTGGTGGTCAACTTCCGGTTTATATCGCGCATTCCTGCGATGACCAGCACAACATGTATCGCCTTTTGCGAGTTGGTGCCCTAGTTTCAGAAACATTACAACACACAAATAAAAGATTACAAATAAATATTTAACCATCAGAACCTCGGCCACAAATCAATGATAAAATTGATGTAAAAATGGTAAGAAAAAAAATTACGGGTTTCTGTCAGAAGAGGGTTCAATTTGGTGATTTTTTTCAAGAAAATTTAGTTTGTTTACCGTTTAGCTTTGCACCCCTTGGTCCGAATGCATCCTAAAAAAGACCAATTGAATCAGCGGAAACGGGCCAAAATGATAAACCAATAATCCAATTTCTATCGCTCAGAACTGCGACGCAGTTGTAGGATAACTACCTCTGTTAGCAAGTCTGCCAATCTCAAGCGTGGTCGCGCATTTGAGCGATAATTTTGATCGCGTGTTTCTGAGATTCCCCAGACCTGATAACTGTTTTGTTATATGACTTTTCATTGCATCATCATCATATCATAATCGGATTTTTGATTAACTTGCAGGACTGGTGCAGGGGCATCATCCACATCAGTGGGCCCCTTTCCAGGTAACTGGCTAGCTGCACGCATAGCAGATCTCACACCTGATCTCCAGGTGCTCCTTTCTTGAGGGTCAACTGTGGTGAGCTTCCACTCGCGGCAGTCTTTCTCTGTCAGTTTCTTCCATGTTTGCTTGGGCCTCCCTGCCCCCCGCTTGCCGTCAATCTGCATATCATACGCTGTTCTGATTGCACCACTCGAACGCTCCACATACCCGAACCAGCGAAGCCTTCTCTCTCTCAAAATGAGGTCGAGGTCCTCAAGCTGAAGCCAGTAGCTCGCTTGACCATACCCTGGCCACATCCTCTGGCTTGATACTGCAGATCTGTCTGATCATGGCCCTATCATTGCGTTGCAAGCGCTGCAGGTTCGCCTTGGTAAGTGGCCAAGTTTCACTGGCATGGCGCTCCGCACGCAAGAGCTGTACACATGGCCACGGGTCTTGTAAGAGAGGTGGCGGGATGTGAGAACTGGTAGTAGCTCCCTGAACTTCTTCCAGGCCGTTTTCACACAAGTAGTGACCGCCATTTCACAGCCTCCACCAGCAGAAAGCATGTCACCTAGGTAGCAGAAGGAAGCTACCACCTCCAGCTTATCAGGTCCGACCTGGACTTCACTCTGTTGTCTGCCGTCTATAGGGGGAGCATTTCCCATGCACCGTGCACACCTATAATCAGGATTTGGTGTCAGTCTTTGTAGCCCAATGCATTTCTTATGCACCCAAAGTTTGCAGCCATTGCAGTAGATGCTGTTGTTGCCTACTCCATTTAAGAATGAAAATTCTACTACTTTCACTTTTGTTGTTAAAGACATTTTCAACCTTCAATCTAAGACATCTAAGGACTTTCTCACAAGTTTTAGCAATGTTATTAAAATATTTTAATATAGTATTTTGCATTTTCAAATGTAAATTAATTCTCTTGAAGGGAATATTCCGGCCCTATTAATATTTGTCTTGATCAAAAATAAATTCCTCATTAATTACTAATTTAATTTTACCACTCTGCTTCTTCATCAGCTAAGGTGATTAAAAGCAAGTTTATTGCCCATAAAACCAATAACTGGCTGCTGATGTGTTTTCCCTCATGGTTGCCAAATAGCTTTAAATCAAGCGTCTGGTCACCTTAGCTGTGAGTTAATGGCACCACATCTCAGTGGAGAGAGCTTATAATTAGGCTGTGCTTCCATTCAATTATTTCATTGAGTAATGATGGCTTCAAGTGATAAGAATGAGAATTACTTTAGACAGGGGCTACCTTACATTTTTGCACTACAGAAATAAGCAGTCTGGTTCAGGACCCCTAAATAAGTAATAGTTAATAGCATTAATTGAAATTGTAATATTTAGCTATGTGCATTATATCTTCTGCTTTGCAAACATTTTGAACCCAGATCAGGCCCATCAAAATAAGGGACCTGATCAGGATCCAAACTGTTTGGTGCTCTGATCGCATTCCTGATAAAAGTTTTTGGAAAAGTGATTTCTTAAAGAAAAAGGCAGACAATTAAAACATTCAAAATAATCCTGTATTCACAAAGAGTACATGTATTTGCATTGTTTAATGTCATAATTTTTATCATTCCTATTATCATTTCCATAAATCTGAAAATTCTTGAAAATTCAAACCAAGTACAGCTTATTATTTCCAATCCAACAAAATGGCTTGCAAGCCTATCAGACTCAGATCAGCCTGGGAATTGATCCATGCAGACAGCAAAGACTCTGACCATACAGTGTCTATATCCAGCCTGATCTGAGTCAAGCCTGTTTGTGTATGAACCTGCCAATTCAAGCCAGAGTCCTTGAAGCTTGGATACTTTAGCTACCCATAATGTTGCTGTGAAAACACTGATCAGACTATAATCAAACTCAGATGCAGTGCTTGATGCTCATACCATTTTACTTTAAACCTGTTTGTGTCGTCTGCTGATAAGCTTTACAAAAAATTTTGGTAAGAGGTATGACATGTTGTCGGGCCTGATCTGGATCCAAACTGTTTGACACTCTTTGATAATCTTTCCAACCGGTTTAGAAATAGATCAGACCAAACATTATACACTGACTGTAATTATCCTGCTTGACCTGATAACTGCACTGTAGCAGGTGAGTGCAATTAAATTATGGGCTAATTGGAGCAGTTTCAACAAAATAAATGGTTGTATGGTTCCCAGTATACTATTACACGGGTGGTAAACCTAGGAACTACCACGAAATTGTGTTAACGCAAATTTGTTCGCAAGCCACATCCGGGACACGTCGTGGTAGTTTCCAGGCCGAAAATTGGATAAAGAAAGGTTGGTGTCACGTTCATTTTTGTTTTATTTTACAACTAAGAACAAACAATGGTGAAATCCGACAATGCAGTTCCGTGTAAATATGTTTCAGCGTCCCCTCTAGCCCAAAAATTTGTATGAAAAGTTATCTTCTTTCTTTTGATTCGTGTTTCCCCACTGAGCATCGGACCAACTTTCCCCAAAGTTCGAAAGATTTTAGCCCATATCTGTCAAATAAAATGGAATTTGATACCATTTGACGATGAAAATGATTAAAAGACCCTCAATAAACGTTCTACACAGAAAAAACATCTGAGTATTTACTCGTAAACGATTCATGCCCAGTTCGTCCTGTGTGGTAGTTTCCAGCTCATCGTGGTAGTTAAAATGCTATTGTGGTAGTTTCGAAGAGTTTGTAGGATACGTTTCTGAAGTGGTACAAAACATTTTAGTGGTTGCTTGTTTTGCATGACAACCCTCGAATTCGTCAATTAATTGCCACGGTAAACAATTAAATCACATTTTAACTCCATGAAGAAGCAAAGCTGAAGACTCAACATATTCGATGTAATGCGTGACAGGTGGAGATCATGTCCTGGACTACCAAACAACATCTCTTGAAATCTAAAGCAAAAGAAGGTCATCAGTTGAGTCCCGGTGGACCAAGCAACAGACAAAAAAATTATATAAATTATTTCGTCACTCGCTACGTTGTTCCATGTTCAGTCAACTTTAAGATAAAATGGCAGGCTAAGACTACTGGCCCAGAGTATCATTAGTACTTGCGCTTCAGAAAAAAGAGGAATATCCTTGTGTTGGGTCACTTTTGATATACATGTGAGTGCGACTATGAACGGGCATGTTATTTGATAATTAAAAAGCATAGTTATTCAAAAACAAAATATGTGAATATCCCTTCTTTTCATTCTTCTCATCATTCAATAGCCCACTAAATTTAAAATTCAGGCAGTCGACATTTGTTATCTGACAAAAGGTTGTTTGAAAAGGTCTCTGTAGGAATAAGAGGGGTATTCAAGGTTCAGTCCGCACACCCTGTCTTTAAAAAAATGAAGTAGCCCCTGAATAGAAAACATCTGCTGATGCGAACTACTACTAAATTCCTACAAAGTCTTGGAAACTACCACAATGGCATTTTAACTACCACGATGACCTGGAAACTACCACACAGGACGAGCGGGGCATAAATTGTTTACGAGTAAATGCTCAGATGTTTTTTCTGTGTAGGAACGTTTATTGAGAGTCTTTTTATCATTTTCATCGTCAAATGATATCAAATTCCATTTAATTTGACAGATATGGGCTAAAATCTTTCGAACTTTGGGGAAAGTTGGTCCGATGCTCAGTGGGGAAACACGAATCAAAAGAAAGAAAATAACTTTTCATACAAAATTTTGGGCTAGAGGGGACGCTGAAACGTATTTACACGGAACTGCATTGTGGGATGTCACCATTGTTTGTTCTTAGTTGTAAAATAAAACAAAAATGAACGTGACACCAACCTTTCTTTATCCAATTTTCGGCCTGGAAACTACCACGACGTGTCCCGGATGTGGCTTGGGAGCAAATTTGCGTTAACACAATTTCGTGGTAGTTCCTAGGTTTACCACCCGTGTATTAGCTCTATGATAAATGTATAAGAAAAAAAGTCGGAATTATCACTTTAATGGGGAATATGAAATGTTTTCATAAACCTTTTTTTACAGTTTGTATATTCAAACAAAGATAATTAAGCATACAAAACAAAACAAAACTGTTGTAAAAATCATGAAAGTCTATAATTTACCTGTTGAGAGGTGAAACAGCAAATCGTGTCAATTTTATGCAGCACATGCTAGTTTCACACTCATCATGCTATTTTTAGCTCTCTAGAGGGTAATATTGCAGAAGTGTCAAAAAATATACTCAGAAAAACAATTGAGGGATATTTAGATTCAGTCCCATCTCTAACATACAATACAATAAAAACTTAACTAAATATGCATGCATTTCATAGTTCAAGATATAGGCAATCACAATGGATGCCTTATTTTAGTCTCGTTACAATGGTTTAAGTACAGTACATATCCAAATGGTGCAACCCACTATACTGAAAAGTCACACACGTTCAGACATGATTGAAACCCATTTTTATCGTTTGTATTCCATAACAACTGGCTTCAAAATCTTTGCTGGCTATCCCTCAAAAGTATGACACCTAATTTTGTAGCTGTTGTCAGTGTTTTACTGCCAATTTGTGGTCAAATTTGCCAGGGTATGCCATTTTTGTGCATTTTTGTTGAAGAAGTTGTCCAATTTTCAGGGACAATGACTGAAAAATGGATGTGAACACTTGTCTGTTGTCGGAATTAGAACATAAGCAATGACCTGGTTTAAGTTGCAGAAAAAAAATTAAGCGCTAAATTTATTGCTTGTGAACTTTGAGTAGAGAGGGTAAGTGCATTTGGTGTGGTACTGTATTGTAACCAATGACCCGTAAATTTCATTTTGCATTTTGGCGAATTGCATAGTGATAGTTCTATCAGATACAAACTTACTTTGTTTGAAAATTATATTCCCAAATGTTATATAGCCAAAAGAATTTTAATATCCTTCAATTGTTTTTCTGAGTATATTAACTTCTGGAAACTAGTTCGAGCTGGTTTACATGCAATATTAACTTGTGGACCGTTTTAGACCAGTTTCCAGGTAGACATAGAGATTTATGAAGACAAATTTGGCCAATCAGGAGACAGGATTCTCTCCAGTCATTTTACAATATCAAATATCACTGGCAATAACAATTTTATATAAAATGATATTTTATCAGCATCATTTCCTTTTCAATGATTTGGACGAACTTTCTTAACAGCCTTTAGATGAAGACTTTGACCAACATATAGATCTAGCTTCCCTGAATATATCAACATATATGAGCCGTGACATGAGATTTCCAACAATGTGGTATGTGCGACTAGCAAAGCCTCAGATCAGCCTGCGTATACGTGCAGTCTGATCAGAGCCATTGCTAGTGGCTTGAATATTCTATGAGTGTTAACCTACTGACTGAGTATCATTAGGAGTTTCTTAACTTAAAGAGGGCTGCACAGGCTCGTCTGAACTACACTTGCAGCAGTACAGATAAGCAGCGCATCTGCGTAAATACTCAATTAAAATCATCCAAAAAGCAATTAAAATTAAATGCATGCGTACCAAAAAGCAATTCTTTCGAGCGTCATGCAATTACATGTGATGTTGCGTACCATTTGGTCCGTTTCTTTTCCATTTGGATAATACATAAATACCAGTTGGGTATTGATTTTTTTAACAAAGCGTGCGCGTAGTAAAACTCCAGTTTTATGAATAAAATATCAATGACCAGTCAAGTATTTAGCAAAAGAAACATGGAAGTAAAACCAGCATATGCAGGCAAATTTCCAATGCCTACCTTCAATACGAAAAACATGGTGGACATTATTTGTAACCACAAAAAATGTGGGGTAAAAAAAAAATACGCAATTGATTTTGCAAGTACGCAATTGAGGATAATCAGGTTGCGTAAATACCCAATTGACCCAAAAGCTTATCTGGAGCTCTGCAATAATTTAAGAAATATAAACAGTTTCACCTGTGATTTAATTTTACCCCCCGCAAACTTTGTTTGTGGTGGGTATACTGTTTTCACGTTGTCTGTCCGTCCGTGTGTGCGTCCGTCTGTCTGTAACATTTTGTTTCCTTAATATATTGAAGAGTCATTGCTGGATTTTCATTAAATCCTGCAAACATGTTCATATATGCAAGACAAATACTTTAGACAAAAAAGTAAGGGCTAGGGGCCAGTTCTATTAGAGTTATTTCCCTTTGTAGTTCTAAATGACTTTTAATATAGGGTTTTATGCTTATGCTGTTATAGGCCATACACCGGCCGATCAACTCCTACCACAGCTTTTGATGGAACAATTTGATACTTTTCCTATACAATGTAGACACATTGAACATATGCATGAAGGAGTTTGGTTCAGAAAAAATAATTTTTGACAAAATGACAGCTGTGAGAACTTAGACAATTTTCCCTAATACGGTAGGGCTTTTGTATATGCATAGATGGTGGCTTCATGGGCCGATCAACTTCTACCACAGCTTTTGATGGAACAATATGATACTTTTCCTATACAATGTAGACACATTGAACATATGCATGAATGAGTTTGGTTCAGAAAAAATAATTTTTGACAAAATGACGGCTGTGAGAACTTAGACAATTTTCCCTAATAGGGCTTTTATATGTGCATAGATGGTGCCTTCATGGGCAGATCAACTCCTACCACAGCTTTTGATGGAGCAATTTGATACTTTGCCTATACAATGTAGACATATTGAACATATATATGAAGGAGTTTGGTTCAGAAAAAATGATTTTTGACAAAATGACAGCTGTGAGAACTTAGACAATTTTTTCCCTTATAAGGCTTTTGTATATGCATAGATGGTGCCTTCATGGGCCAATCAACTCCTAAAACAGCTTTTAATGGAGCAATTTGATACTTTGCCTATACAATATAGACACATTGAACATATGCATGAAGGAGTCAGGTTGAAACAATTTTTTTTTGACAAAATGCCAGCTATGGGATCTTAGACAATTATACCCTTATATGGCTTTTGTATATGCATGGATAGTGCCTTCATGGGCCGATCAACTCCTACCACAGCTTTTGATAGAGCAATTTGATAATTTGCCAATACAATGTAGACACATTGAACATATGCATGAAGGAGTTTATAATTTTTGTTTGCAAAGATTCTACTGAAATCTTCTTTTCAAAACTAAGGTCTACTGGTTTAAACTATAACTTCCCAAGTTTTTTCACTGACTCTTACTGTGTGGGGGGAATCTAATAAGCATTGCTTATTGACTTTTTTCATTATGTCAAGAATCAGATAAATGAACTCATGCCAATTGCCTTTTTATGATATTGGCAATGCACTCTTCGAAATATTTCCTGTATTTGATAAAATAATAAATAATAAAATGAATAAAGAGTAAAATTATCATATGTGTTTAACATTGTTCCCTACGGAATATAAATGAATATTAATAAATAATAGTTAAAATTTTGCATGGCAGTTACAACTTTTGTCATCTGCTCCTCTCATGGCCTTATATTATGTTCTTAGGTGGCCTACATTGTATATTGCAAACAATATGGACCCTGATCAGACTGCTCCCAAGGAGCAGTCTGATCAGGGTTCATAGTGTTTGCTTCCATGAATAATATCTAGTCTGAAGTGCACTTGAATATAATGTAGCAGACATAAAAGCAGACATTTTCAGGACAAAAAATATTGGCAGGATAATAGTGAAATTAATCTTTATTTCATGACATAGAGGATCTTACATGAGTGCTCATGTTTTATTGAATTTATTAAACAAGTTGGGGAAAAGAGATAAAATGCGAGGCTTGCAGAGCATTTTATCTCTTTTTCACAAGAGTTTAATAAATTCAATAATACAAGAGCAAGAATTGTATATATCATCTGACATTAAGATTACTTTGAAATCTCATTTCTGTCGTAAAAACGTTATAATTTTGTCATTATGTATGCAATTTTGTTATGGAACTCATAACGTTTCCCGAAAATCTGTAAACCATTAGTGATTTAACCATTTTATTTCATGGCGTTATTTCATTCCCATGCCTGACCTCATATGATGCGTCATTATTCACTTGCCGTTTGCTTTATCCCTGTCAAGCTGTGTTATCTGGCTTTGAGAACAGGGCTCTCAATCACCCGATTATGGGGCCGAAATTCAGCCCCATTCCCAATGCCAAAAAGTATGTTTTTTTTCCAATTCAACAAAAAAAATCCCAATTTGACCCCCCCCTCCATCTTTATTTCATATACATATTTACAATTTCACGGAATAATAGAATACAATCACAATTGCTTCTTTCTCTCCCTTTTCTCATTAGCATACATTATAGCAATTTAATTATTGGAATCAATCTAGCAATGGAAACGTCATACATAAGGACGATGTCAAATTTCCCAATTTTAGTCAAAACTCCGCTAATTTTCCCAATTCCATGGGCCCTGGCCCCATTCCCAAAAAGGGGTGTGAGACTTGAATGCTATTTTTGCTGTTTTCAAACAGGCGTTGTTGCCAGGAGCAGCCATTGTGCCAGAAGTGTCAAAGTCAGAGAAAAGTAGTTCAGGTAGGATTTTACAAAATTAACCTTTGAAGCGCCAATTGCAGCAAGTCGTCTGCTTTTCTCGTCTGCTGAAATGTTTAAGAAGCCTCTATGACAATCAGTGTGGACCTAGATCAGACTGCTCCTATAGGAGCAGTCTGAACTGGGTCCACTATACTTAAATTAGTCAGTAATGTTAGGAAATTATTTGCAGCAGAGGACCTCAGCAGACGTAATTTTTCAGTTGCATTTTTTCTTGGCGCTTTAAGGGTTAACCCTTGAAGCATCGCCTAAATTTTATGAGTTGCAACAGACATTTTGGAATTTTGCTGCTGCCTTAACTTGCCCACTAGCTGCAGATTTTGTTGTCTGCTGATAACTTTATCATACAGTTTGGACCCATATCAGTCCTGATCTGGATCCAAATTGTTTGACGCTAATAGTTTTCCTGAAAAAATATTTTGGAAAAAAAGTTAAGTTGAAAAGTTTGGACCCAGATCAGGACCATCAGTATGTCCGTCCTGATCTGGATCTGAACCGTATGACACTCTGATAGTGGTCCTGAAAGAATTTTTTGAAAAAGTTTTTTTTTAAAAACGTCAGCAGACAACAACAAAAACATGAAAAATGCCCAGCATGCAAAGAGGTAAAATCTAAAAATCCATATATTGTACTTTCAAAGATAGATGAGAATCGATGTAAACAAACAGTGGTGAGTTTACCTTGATTTTGGGCGCGCAGGTAGTCTCAGTTTACAGTTATATTGAACCTACCATAGATTACTGCATATGCGCGTGGCAGTGAATAGTCATGCTTTAACTATTTATAAGAAAAATAGAATTGCCCCATTACTATGCATCTTTAAAACAACAATACAGTAGAACTTCAATGGCTTAAACTCTGATGGCTCATTCACCTGGGCTAGATCTATCATCATTGTCCCTACAGGTCATCTTATGCATAAGCCACCCTGGATGGCTGGAACTACTCTTGGCTAGAACTATTTTTTAGCTCACCTGAGCCGAAGGCTCATGGGTGAGCTAATAGTATACCAGTCACTCCGGCATCCGTCCGTTCGTTAGCATTTTCAAACATCTTCTCTGAAACCACTGGGCCAATATAACTCAAATTTCATGTGGTGGGGGAACGAAAGTTTGTTCAAATGGTCCTGGTCATATGACCAAGATGGCAGCTACGTCCAAATATGGTAAAAACCCTTTAAAAATCTTTTCCAGAACCAGAAGGCAGATGACCTTGGGACTTGTTAAGTAGCATTGGAGATGTGGGGCCTATCAAGTTTGTTCAAATGATGATCCTAGGTGACCTTGACCGCCTTAATTTCAAGGTCAAATTTGCTTCCTAATGCATTTAAATGGGATTTTTTTGAAAAGTTGATTTTTTGAATACTGTTGAAGCCAAAGTCATTATTCGTACTTGATATGTTAAACCTAGTGAGACAATTGCTATAAATAAGTTTTAAAGGTCAATGTTGACCTTTTACCTTTCAGCCAAAGTGGCTCATATTGGAGTCCCATCAACATATTAAAACATAGTTTTCTCAGAAGCCACTAGGCCAAATGAACTCCAATTTCATGTGAAAACTCTTTATGATAAGTTAGCCAAAATTTATACAAAATGTTTTGTTCACATGACCAAGATGGCCACCACACCCATATATGGTAAAAACCCTTTAAAAGTCTTCACCTCAAGAACCAGAAGGCCAATGACCTTGGGACTTGGCTTGTAGTATTGGGGATGTGGGGCCTACCAAGTTTGTTCAAATGATGATTCTAAGTTGACCTTGACCTATTTAACTTCAAGGTCAAATTTGCTTCCTAATGCATTTAAATGGGATTTTTTTTTTGAAAAGTTGATTTTTTGAATACTGTTGAAGCCAAAGTCATTATTCTCACTTGATATGTTAAACCTTAAGTGAGACAATGGCTATAAATAAGTTTCAAAGGTAAAGGTTGACCTTTGATTTTTCAGCCAAGGTCTCTCATATTGGAGTCCCATCAACAAATTAAAACATATTTTTCTCAGAAACCACTAGGCCAATTGAACTAAAATTTTATATGAAGACTCCTTATGATAGGTTGGCCAAAATTTATACAATAACCAAGATGGCCACCAAGCCTATATGTAGTAAACACCCTTTAAATATCTTCTTCTCTGGAACCAAAAGGCCAATGGCCTTGATACTTAGTATGTAGCATTGGGGAAGTGGGCCCTACCAGGTTTGCTCAAATGATAAATCTAGGTTGACCTTGACCTAATTTATGGCAAGGTCAAATTTGTTGCCTAATGCATTTATATGGGAAAATCTTGAAATGTTTATTTTTCTATGCCTGTTTAAGCAGAAATAATAAAACTTGCGAGAAATGTTAAACCTAATGAGACAATGGTTTTATATAAGTACCAAATATTAAGCTGACCTGTGACCTTTTATCCTAGGCCACTAATTTGGACTGCTACATACCTATCTAAACATCTTTTTCTCAGAAATCACTGGGCTGTTTGATGGAGTATTCATTAGATTGTTTTGGGTCACTTGACCAAAATGGCTGCATGCCCCAAATGTGGTAAAACAAAATATATTTGATTATAAGCCGTAGTTGAACTTGACCTAATTTAACATTATTAAGGAGAGCAGATGAGCGCTTCAGGACCTTCAGCTCCTCTAGTTCATGGTCTCCAGCCTGTTTGAGCCATTGAAGCTCTACTGTATTTGTTTCTTGACAAAGGCCAAGTGGCCGAAAATTTGAAACAGAGTAAAGATAGTGTCTCTGTTTGAATAAATTCCCTTTGGAATTTTTATTGAGATAATCAGGTTTCTAAAATCTCCTGTTTAGATTCTGGAAACAAGCTTTATGCCCATCAGATGGTGAGAACAGACAGCAAGGAACAGAAACTAGATGCTTTCCTGAAACCAACCAATCAGAATAAACCTGTGGACAAATCCACCAATCAGAAACAGGGAAGTATATCAGCAGCCAATCAGGTTTCTTCATCTTTACCCAATGAACAGAGAGAAAGTAGAGAGTCGCCTATGGAGATTGGTGGAGAGGAAAAAACATATACGGATAAAAATGAAAGGTTTGTTGAAACAGGCAGAACTACATATATATGATAGTTTTCTGTTATTAGAAGTTTTCCCTATTAGTAATAAAAATAATTGCCCTATCTTAAAAAATCCGCTACAGCTAAACATATTTTGTCGTTTAATTAAAGGCTTTTTGTAGAATTTTCTGCTAACATATCCTAATGAATCAATATGCTTGATTTATTTGCACTATGTCTGACCTCCAGCTGTTTTGCACTACAAAGTGTGTGTGATTTTAGAGCACCTATCATCATTTAGAACTCCCCACCTAATTCCGTAGAATCAGACCTCGGGTATACAATGTGGGGCCAAGTTATTAAAATGTCATAGAAACCATGCCAACACAATAACAAGTTAGATTTCAGTGAAATAGGCAGCTTAAAACATGTCACAATAAATGTCGTAGCAATAAAGATGCAATAATGATATATTATGAAATATGTAATCTTAACCCTTAAAGCGCCAAGAAAAAAAATGCATCTGAAAATGTCATCTGCTAAAGTCGTCTGCTGCAAATAATTGCCTAACATTACTGACGAATTAAGTATAGAAGTAGGAGCAGTCTGATCTGGGTCCACACTGTTGCCATAGAGGCTTGTTAAACATTTCAGCAGACGAGAAAAGCAGACGACTTTTGTTGCGATTGGTGCATTAAGGGTTAATTTAACTTTCCATGTTACCAGAATAATTGATTTTAATTTGGCTGACCTCATGCGCTACCTGATTTTTCCTTATTTTTTTCCCTTGGCATTTTTCCGGCCAGCAAAACTCAGCTTTTTCATACACAATTCTACACTTTGCGTACTTAAAGGGGACAGCAACGTAATGATAAGTATGTTTTATCAGAAAGAGCTGTATGAACCATGAATTTTGAAACAAGTATCATCAGATCGGTTGAAAAATGGGGAAGTTATAGACATTTAAAGAATTCAATATGGCCAACATTTAGCCGCCATTTTGAATATCTAATTAGTTTTCAGAATTTTTTCAACTGCTTCATTTTTAGTTATCACTACTATCACAGCATCTGTGTTTCAGCTGATATGCAGCTTTATACTAAAGGAAAATGTTTTATTAAAGATAATTGCAAGTAATCCATTGGTTTGTCTTTTATTTTGATTACGCATATTTGATTAGGCTGTGTGATGTCACTAAGCCTACAACATGGCCGCAATTCCATTACAGTCCATTTGCAAAAATTTGTACACCTACAAATTCTTCCTTTTTCAACCAATTTAGATTAAAGTGGTATCAAAATTCATGGTTTATTAAGATCTTTCATATAAAACATATTAATCATCAGGGTTGCCGTCCCCTTTAAGAGGCTTGATTCGACTGATAATGGGCTGAGAAGTTCTGAATGCACCCACATGTATAGGGAGCGCAGTGGCTCAGTTGTAGAGTGCTTGACTTGAGACCGAAGGGCCGCGGGTTCGAGCCTCACCGGCGTCACTGCGTTGTGGTCCTTGAGCAAGACACATTTATCCTAGCTTAGTACTGGTTTAACCCAGGAAGATCCGTCCCTATATAACTGAAAGATTGTTGATGGGACGTAAAGAATCAAATCAAATAAAAAAAAAAACCTACATGTATCATATGTCTATTTTTAGCTCAGGAAAGCTCATGTGTCTATTTTTAGCCCAGGAAAGGTATCTTCCCTACCTCAGTGTGGAAGCCAACCAAAAAGAAGAGAAATTCGTCTCACAAGTGTTCTCAATCTCCAAAAACTTATTAAAGAAAATATACACTCCGGTAAGGATCCCCTGTAGGAATCATTTTGGTAGGGGTGAATATTGTGGCCAAATCTGACTATTGCAATAGTATTGACAATTGCGATACTATTACTATTGTGGACTACCATTGCAATACTATTGTGATACTATTGTCTGAAACATTAATGCTTGTTTGAAGGAGAAAATTAAGAATATGGCAGGACTTTTCTGCACGTATGGGTACCAAATTTTGTATGGAAACAACAGAAAATTTCAGAATATTTTCAAAGTTCACTTTTCTTGCTGAAATGCATGGGATGCAACAACAAATACATCCTATTGCCATTTAACTTCCTTTTTGTGCCTAACCAAGCAATTTTAAAGTGAAAATCCCTATGTCTAAAAACTATTGAAACTATTGCGATAGTTACAAGACTATTGCCGATACTATTGGCATTGCCACTTTCCTATCGATGCAGTAACTTTGCCTAGGTTACTATTGCGATATATCGTAGTCTGATGTATTATTACATCCCTACATTTTGGCCAGTACGCAAGATTTTGATTTGGTAAATGTTCAAAAATTTGGAATAATTGTACCATGATGATTTATCCAGGGTTCGCACAGGCTTGAAATGTACTTGAATTTAGAGAGCTTTCTTGAAAAGTCCTTGAAATTAAATCTGCCTTGAAAAGTACTAGAAAATCACTCAAAAGCCTTGAGAAGTCCTTGAATTCTCTTTTCTGTAGGATTTAGCACTCTAGACAGAGAACTTAATCAGTATAAAATTGTCGTGCCTATATTTGGTGCAGCAAATGCTGCACCAAATAAAGACACAACAATTTTATACTAATTTTCTAGTACTAATGTCTCCAATATTTCAGTAGCATTTCTGAAAAAGAATTTTAACACTTCGATCAGTATTTTTCATTAACTTTTAAGTACTTGAAATTTCTTGGAGAGGCTTTTAGAAGTCCTTGAAAAGTTCTTGATTTTACATGATGCTGCAGACAGATTGTCAAATATGATGGCACCAATAGTCTGCTGGTGGCAACTTCTGTTGTCTGCTGATAATCTTTGCAGTTTGGACCTAGCTCAGGCCATACAAATTATTGGGCTTGATCTGCATCTAAACTGTATGACACGCTGATAGTATTTCCAAAAGGATTTTTTTTAAACAGTTCATTCTGAAAACATCTGCAGACAAAAAAATATACAAAATTACACAGCATGCAGAGTTAACCATAAATGATTTACATACTGACAAAGTAAGAAAGGTGGCAAAGATCAGGAATCAATACAATTGAGCACCACACCTCACCCAGGATACCACTTGGGAAAGTGACAAAACACGATTAGACATCACAAACGAGAGCCATAAACTTTAAAAATGCAATATTATATTCCGTTTATATCTTCAAAAGACAGTTGAATATAAACCTTCTTTGCTTAGATGATGTTATCATAAGGAGTCAGCTTCTGCAGTCAACACTGTAGTTATAATGTGCCAGATTTCAAGTGTTACTCTGGCGGCTTTTGTCTGTATTTCAGGTTTACGGGAGATGTTCCAGAATCATACATTTGTCGGCTGTGTGACAGAGGAACATGCGTTGATGCAACATCAGACAAAGCTCCACCTTGTCAACACAACAAAACTCAGGTCAGGGGATTTTCTTACCTTCCCTAGGGGCCAAAATTCTGCCCCATTCCTAACCGAAAATAGCCACCTTTTATCCCAATAACATGTCTGTTTTTCCCAATTAAGAAAAGTAAAAAAAAAAAAAAAAAAGATTTTTTTTTTTTTTTTTTTTATTTTTTACTTTTTTTAGATACCACTACTACTTATGAGAAACAATGACCCATATCAGAACGATACTTTAACGCTTGTGCTTAAGTGGTATGCTTGGCATAATACAATCTAAAATAACTTGATTTTGAGCATATATTTTGCTACCCCTGTTATGTTCTATGTCGTTAATTTCTCCCAATTTTGATGTTAAGTTGATCATTTTTCCCAATTTTGGCCAGGGGCCTTTTCCCAAAATTGCTGGAAAAAGCCCTGCAGGTACAGTGTAGTCCCTATATAACCAGGGTCCACACAGGCTTGAAAAGTACTTAAATATAAAGGGCTTTCTCGAAAAGTACTTGAAAATTGAATCTGCCTTGAAAAGTACTGGAAAATCACTCAAAGGCTTTAAAAGTCCTTGAATTCTACTTTTTTATGTAGAACTTGACACTGTTGATAGAGAACTAAATCAGTATAAAATTGATGTGCCTTTATTTGTGGCAGGCTATGCTGCACCAAATAAAGGCACAGCAATTTTATTATAATTTTCACACTTAAATAAGTAGTTTTCATAAATCTTTAGTCCTTGAAAACTGTAGGAGAGTATTCTAGAAGTCCTTGAAAGGTCCTTGAATTTTACTCAAACTTGCCTGTATGAACCCTGATAACGCTATGTTTGGGGTCCATGGAAATTGACAGTGTTTTAAGTAAATTGTGATGTCAGAGATGCCAACCATTCCGATTTTTCCGGAATCATACTGATTTTCAAGGCCCATTTCCGCATTACGATTTCGAACGTCAAAATTACGGCAAATAACAATTTTAAAATGGTACCAGATAAAATAATGGAGGTTACTCCTACCTCTACACCTATGACCAGTTATACCTGAGGCGAGTTCAATAATGCGAGTGCTCGCCGAGCGCTCGTTGATTGGTACCTATCTTTATTCATAATGTGTAAAGCCTGACACCAGTACAACGAGCGCTCGAGAGCGCTCGCATTATTGAACTTGCCTCTGATCACCGTTAGTAAATAAAATACAGACTGGTTTGTGCATAATTTATTGGAAAAATGTTAATAATTTAGCGGGTAAAAAGTTGCAAGTCGGAGAACCCACCAGTGATACAAAACAAAATGGATTCCTTGGCAAAAAAAATGTCGTGTGGATGCAGAAATTGATCAGATTATACAAATCTTTGGCCCTTACTGAAGGCTGGAAAATATTATGCATGAAGTTGAAGTAAAACTCTCAGCCATGCATTTGGGATTGAGTTAAGAGGGTACTGTATTTGCCGATATTGAAGCTCAACTTACAAGAAACTTGTGTGAGTGCATTTTGTACTTTTATGGCTATGCGGCATTCCGGAAAATGTCCCCAGATTCCTGAAAAATGCCTTTCATATTCCTGAAGAGCGCCATTTAGGGTTGGCATCTCTGTGATATATAGGGACAATTTTAAAAAAGGATTGAAAGGAAATAGTGATAGATTGCCAAGTAATAAAATAATGAACCACTAGTGGTTAACATTTAAGTAACATTAAAGAATGACGTCCATAACAACGTTTACATACATATTGACAAAGTCTTAACGTTTTCACAACAAAAATGTGACTTCAAACTAACTTAACCCTTTGTATTCGGTAAACCCCTAAACAAATACTTTAACAAAACAGTGAAGACCCAGATGAAATGCAGCAATATGCTGCATTTCATCTGTGTCTACACTGTTTGCAAAGGTTAAAACATCTTCTGTCAAAAGAAAACAATAATTTTTGAAAATTATAACTGACACCCCTAGATATGTTAAATGGACTATCCCAAGTTTATTATATCAAACCAGAAGGAAGAATCCATTAGAATACAAAGGGTTAAGCATCATAAGATAAATAGAACCTAACATTGGTGCACCTGTATTATTATATCTGTTCTTTGTATCACTTTCCTCAATTTGTTGAATAAATACAACTACCGGTATACATTAGCACTTATGGAAGATTCTCAGTACAATAATCTTTTGTGCCCTTTTCCACTCAGAATGGTCAAAAGCCAATATTTTTTTTTTTGGCCATTCAGAGTTCCTTTAGATTATAACCTAAAAAAAGGGTCCACATAACAAAAATGTAGGTCCCACAATAAGCAAACTTTTTGAATGTTTATTTGTGATAATCATTATGTTCTAACTCATCCCTAGAATGCTCGATAAAAACCTGTCTTGCTGAAAAAATTTCATTTAGGCCTATGGTAAAGTTCCTTCACCGGCGTCACTGCGTTGTGGTCCTTGAGCAAGACACATTTATCCTAGCTTAGTACTGGTTCAACCCAGGAAGACATTTCCCTGTATAACTGAAAGATTGTTGATGGGACATAAAGAATCAAATCAAACAAACACAAAATCTGTGGTCAAATCTTCAAGTCTATTGACTGACAACTTTTGTTGTCTGCGGAGAACCTTTGCAAACAGTTTGGACCCAGATCAGGACCGACATTTTGTCGGTCCTGATTTGGATCCAAACTGTTGGACACTCTGATAGTGTTCCTGAAAGAAATTTTTGAAAATGTTAATTTTGAAAATTTCAGCAGACAACAAAGTTACCCAGCATGCAAAAAGTTCAAAGACTGGCCTTACTTATTCACTATCTCTTATCTTCTTATTTTTTTCAGCCGAGAGCTTTTTTATCAGTTGTTTATTTTCGATTTTGGAAACTTCGGAATCTTAAGATTGTCAGTAAGTATCAGAAAATTGCATCATGGTCTAGATTTTTAGCTCACCTGTCACATAGTGACAAGGTGAGCTTTTGTGATCAGTCTTCCCCCGTCCTCTGTCGTTCGTTTTCTTCCGTCGTCTGTCATCCGTCGTCGTCTGCTAATAATTGTCTTAAATGACATCTCCTAAGTTACATGTTGGATTTTGACCAAACCTGGCAGGAATGATCCTAATATGGCTATCTATAATAATTGTTCAAATGTTTCAGGTCCATCGCATATCTAGGTCACAGAGGCTAAAAATAGATTTTATAAGATGAAAACTTTAAAAATCTTCTTGTCTGAAACCAGATGGCCTAGAGCCTTAATAGTTGGTATGTAGCATCACCTAGAGTACCTCTACCAAATTTGTTCAATTATGCCCCTGGGGCCAAAAATGGGCCTGCCCGGGGGTCACAGGTTTTGCATAGGGCAGGCTTATATAGGGAAAACATGGGCTGACCTCTTGGCTCTCTCGTTTGTGGTATCCTACTGTGAGTTTGTCACTTTCCCATTGGTATCCTGGGTCAGGTGTGGTACTTGATTGTATCAATTCCTGATCTTTGCACCCTTAATGTTTGGTTCGCATGAAAGGCCCCTAACTTATCCATGCATCATCTCCTAGAACATATAAATCAAGATATAAAAAGGAGATAAAGCAAAGATAAGATTTTTTTCGCAGAGTTATATTTAGCCCTGGAGACCTTATAAATTAGGTCAATGTCACCAAAATCTAACAATTTGTTTTGACTGTCCCAGATAATTATCTGTGCAAGTCTAGATATAATCCAACTGACCGTTAATATGTTAGAGCATAGACAAAAACTATGTCACAGCACAGAATCGGAATCATTTAATATCCCACAATTTTGAAAAAAATGTGTCAGTTTACCAGTAATATTGTTAAAGTGAGACTATTTGAACAAAAAGGAGCTGGTGTAATGTCTAAAAATGCAAGTGATCCGCTTATATTGTAACAGACGCTCAAAGTTAACATCTATTTATATTTTTGAAGCTAGTAACTTCTCATGTACATATATAATATATACTGAGGGAAAAAAGTTTAGCAATATACTTTGAGGATTCACAGTTTAGAAGAAATATGACTTTTAATTGGGTAGTGTCAAAAATATATGTTGACAAACGTTCACGAGTACGATGACATTAACAGGTTGACATTTCACATAATGTAAAGTCTGATTTTATGCCTCCTTGCTAAAACAGCTTATCTGGCAATAGTGCGAATAGTTTTTGACTAAAGGTTTCAATTTTCTGTCAAATGTTTAGATCCAAAAGCAAGAAAGTGAATGACTGTTCATCACCCGTTTCGCACAGTTTTTAGTTGAAAATTGTATTTTGCCAAATTACCTCCCTTTCAATTGAATAACGTTTGAAATTAAAATGCTCAGCAGAAAAATCCTCACTATGAAGTTGGATTTTATTTCTTTTGACCACTTGCGGGTAGCCATTTAGTAATTTTCAAACAACTGACATGCTTGCGAGCCTGCCAATTAGTAAGATCTAATGCATAAAAGATCGCCTATGGGAAACCCTATAATAAAGAATTGTAAAACTTTTTTCCCTCAGTATATATAGGTGGTCCACATATCATTGTCAGGTAAAACAATACATTTTTCCCGCTTCAATTCAATGTTATTTATACAAAAAAGCGTTTACAACACAATAGTCAATGGTCTGAATGCGAAGGTCACACGCATTTAATTCATAATTACAGTGTAATGCACTTTTAATGCAAACTTACAATTTGTGTGCACAATATCTGCCCTAAACTGATATCACTCCAGTGAAGTGTTTGCAAACAACTTATCTGCAGGCGGTAAATAATCACTAGCACCAGTAAACACAAATAGATTAAATGTTAAAGACATATATTATTGTCTAATAGAGATCATTAATGCAGGCGTCACACTGTCCCGAACTTGACACCAGATGGACACACGATTATGAAAATGTTCAAATTCGGGTCTGATCGTATATACATCGGGCCATTCGTGAGGGCATCTGAAGCCATCGTATGACCATCGGTTGAGTTTCTCAGGCTTCGGCAACAACTTCGTGAGCGATGGCAAAATCTTTGGCATGCCAAAAAAATGCCCGAAGACCTTGCGAAGGTTCATTATCGTGTTGAATTCGTGTGTCCGATTTGCCCTTCGTAAGGCCATCGTGTGGGCATCGTGGCAAATCGTGTCATCTTCGTCTTTACCTCGTGTAATCATCGGTGCCATCTGGCCTTTTTCGCCTCACGAAGATAACTCGATGGAAACAAGAAGCTTCCCGATTGCCTTAGCAAGGCAACACGACTACGTGAAGCCCTCGCAATGCCGTCGTGTATCCACCGTATTATACATCAAGATTGGACAAAGCTGTCGGCGAAGGCAACCGAATTATCCGAATTTGAGGAGCTCAAGCGTTTCACTTGCGTATATAACTCCAAAAGCTTCAGAATCACAATTTCGTTCCTGCACAATGGCATACTTTGGTGATGAGACGGACAGGAAAAAGAAGGCAGCAGCATTGCTTCTTTTAATGCAACTGAGAGAAAATGATGACAAATTCTTACAAGTTGATTCTCTTTTATGAATGCTCAAAACAAAACCTTTTCGTCTTCAAATGTTATTTAAAACGTCATCCAGGTTGTTTTTTTTTTTATTAGAGAAACGTATTGATATTCCGAAAAAAACGGAAATCTCACGAAGATATGGCCAGGCTGTCAAAATCAATGACCCCTTTTGCCCCCCCCCCCCACACACACACACAGACACACCCTTCTCCATACCAAAAATAAGTTATAAATATTTACCTTCATCATCCGAGGGTTTAGGCTGTCTGATACGAGGAGGAGGGGGAGAAGGTGAATGCTGACGAGACTCTTGGGACTGCTGAGGAGATATCCTAGACTGCTGAGGAGACCCTTCAGACCGCTGAGGAGACATGGAATCCTCTGGTGATCGCTCTGGAGATTTACTTGGACGAGGACTGACATCTTTCTTGGAATTCCTTCCCCTTCCCTCTTTGGTTTGAGACTCAGTGCTGTCATCTTGTACCTCTACATCCTCAGTTTCCTCTGCTTTCCTCTTCTGGGGTCTGTTTTTACCAGCCAGCCTCTTCCCCCTGCCTCTCCCTGTCTTTGGTGGCATTTTAAAGTTTAAATTCAAGCTGAAGTAAACTTGAAAAAAGTTTAAATGTACTAGATCTAGCTCTTTGTTATCATCACAAAAATATCCGATCAACTATTTTTCCCGCGGTTTTTATAGTTTTTTTTATAAAGGATTTATACCGTCGGGAGATCACGTGACGCATTCGTGACCTAGTTCGAACGCATCGTACTCTCAATACGACGTCGTGTAGCTATCGTGTAGCCTTTGTGTGTCCTGCGGGTAAGTTACTTGATAAAAAATTACATCTTCGTGTTGCCTCCGTGTGTGATTCGGTTGCCATCGTGTGACCTTCTGTAGGCATCGTAATTGCTTCGGCTGTTGATTGGCTGGCGACCAAGTTCGGGGCCATCTTCGCGCGAAATTCAAAATTCCATATTCGTGTGGCCATCTGGTGTCAAGTTCGGGACAGTGTGACGCCAACATAAAGGATTAGCTGATAAGGGACAGTTTCAGTATCTCACAAATTCAAAGGGGCCTCAAGAGGAGATTTACCTGTATACAACACAATTTCATGCACTAAGATAAATACACATTATTACTTGAGTAGCTTGATCTGATGGATCGGATCGCGTCGAGTGGCTGCACCAGGAACGATCGGATCACACGAGACGAAGTAGAGTACGATCCAGTAGTTCCTGTCGCAACCACGAGACGTGATCCGACCCATCAGATCAAGTTACTCAAGTAATGTTTTTATTATATACCTACATAACACAACAAAACTCATTTCAGTTTTAGCGGTTAACTCACCAAAGTTGATACCATGTGATGTGACGTTGCGATGCCGTTACGGTAGCAAATAACGTCGCGCCAAATGTTTGATGATGTCACATTATGTAAACATGAGGCGGAAAATGCATTTATTGTGTTTAATTCCTTTCCTTTAATACGGGAAATGAATAAATAGAGGCTAAACGTGAGATAGAAATGTGATTTTAGTGATTAATAATGCTATGGCTAAGATTGCGAGTCAGATTAAGAGTTCGCTGCCAGGTGCTGGCTTTTATCTTGTGAGTTGGGTAAAACATGGAGGATGGTGATACGGAAAAATATCACCTGAGTAGCGTGATACAAGATTTTGTATTTTCGAGTCGGAAAAGTAGTTGTATCAGATGTATTTCTTTGCAGGTATATAATAAAGATCAATATTTTATCATAAAATACCTAATCCCTTCATGGAGCCACTTTATTGCCCCTGTAAGGATGTCATAATCACCTCATTATGACTGTACTTTTGATCTACCCAGTATGACCTCTGGAGAGAGTCATAATGAGTTGTACCAGTAGTATTGCAAATTTTTTTACCTCGTTAACCCTTAAAGCAACAAGAAAAAAATGCATCTGAAAATGTTGTCTGCTGAAGTCGTCTGCTGTAAAAAATTGCCTAACATTACTGACAAATTAAGTATAGAGGCAAACAGCGTGGACCCAGAACAGACTGCTCCTATAGGAGCAGCCTGATCTGGGTCCACAATGTTTGCCATTGAATACTCTTAACATTTCAGCAGAGGAGACAAGCAGACGACTTTTGTTGTGATTGGTGCATTAAGGGTTAAATGATCAAAACCGTTCACTCACCTTTATCAAAACAAAATGTAGACTGTTCAAACGGTTCTGAAAACGCTACTATGACTGAATTTGTCACCCTTGAAACAGATGTATCTGCAACAAATGCTTGAAACATGGCCATGTGTTTAATGCCTACGTCATTGCTCTACGTCAAAGTCAACAATAATTCAGTCAGGATGTTTTCCTTGGTTGAACATGTACTAAGCAATAAAGATGAAGTGTGTTTCACAATGTCACAAAACATAATATATTTTGTAGCGATTTTTTAGTCACACGTCAGACACCACAGTTATCTCATAATAGGTAAGTGATATAGACCACAGAGCTATCACGGCTATTGGATGTCTGAGCCAAGACGTTTGTATAAATTTTCAGGAATGAGAAAGTTCAGGATTGATCAGGATTTCCTGATTGAGCACTGGCATATGACTATATAATGTCAGTTGTTTTTGTTGAAATTTATAATTGAATGAAGTTAAAACTCAATTTTAGATATAAAATAAGCATAAACTGACTGGTTATCCCCCAACGAAGTCGGAGGGATATAGTTTTGGCGTCGTCCGTCCATTCCGTTCGTCCACACTATTTGTCAGTCCGGAACCATATCTCAGTACCTATTGGTCAGATTTAATTCACTCTTGGTACAAATGATAAGTACTATGGACTCTCGATATCCTATAAGTTTGCTTAAAATCAACCCCTTAACACTTGAGTTATTGCCCTTGTTTTGGTATAGGCAATTATAAGGCAAAACCTATATTAGCTTTTTTGTGTGATGATCTTCACATTTCATCAAAGCTTTTATATTTAACAACTTCTCACCATAGACCATGACTGCCAAGTGCCTGTAGATAAGCATGGCAGTGTCAAAGTTTTACCCCACCCCCTTTGACCCCGGGTCAAAGGTCAAATATTTTAATTTCACATTAACTAAGGCAATTGTTAATATTTTTTTACTGAAATTTTGCATGCAGGCAGAGCAGCAATAGATATGAAACATATCAAACGGGATTTCAGTTTGAAGGCCTGGGTCCGAGTCCGTTGGGTGGACTTTGGGGTGCGTTTGTTATGATCTGAATGATACTGAAGGTGAACTAAGGGTTAATGTTTTGTGACTTACATTTTTCTTTCAAATAACCCTTCGTCGGGGGATATAAATTCGTTGAATTTGTCTTGTTTCTATTGATATTTTGTTATTTTAAGCCTTTAACCCTTAAAGCGCCACCTATAATTTTCAGCAGACGAAGAAATTTCAAATTTTGCCGCTTTTTCAAAAATAAAAAATAAGGCATGATATTTCATGAGGATCATCTGCTGGCAGACGATTTGCATGAAATATCATACCTTATTTTTGTCGAAAACTAGGAAAGATGTCGCAAAATTTGTCGTCTGCTGCAGTCATGATTGGCGCTTTAAGGGTTAATAAGTGATTTAAAAATCCCTTTTTCTCCATTTTGTAGTCAACCGACATATTTTCCTGATTGAGAATGTATAGTATGGATCAGATAAACATTATGTACATGTAACATATGACTGCCTGCTATGACCATGGTATTAAAGTTAGGCGACTGAAACACTTATTCTGCATGTTCTTCTACATAGGTGCACATTTATGTGAATTAATCTTTTAATGGAACCAAACATTTGGGAGATACGTCACAGACACAAATGTGTGAAATACAGACGGACAAACAGA
Source organism: Loripinus fragilis (assembly GCA_964019695.1). NCBI lineage: Eukaryota > Metazoa > Mollusca > Bivalvia > Lucinida > Lucinidae > Loripinus > Loripinus fragilis. Next base: position 14,154,721 of record OZ026527.1, read on the forward strand.
TGAACAGACAGATACGCAAATCTCACATTTATCTATTGTATCTATTTAATAATTTGATTTTGAGCATTTATAGTTTTCAACGCTGTATTAATATTTTGGCAGCCATGCAACCCTTGGTATTCATGGCCATCATACCAATTCAGCAAATAAGGTTGCGCATGTTATGCCTCGTTTAAAATATGCACGCGGGTGTGCATGTCCTACTGATTATATGAATAAACCGCAATAGGTTTTTTTGTGTGCTGAAGATAACTGGAAAAAGCGATAAAACACTAATAGCCTTAAATGCTCAATATATATTGCACCTGAAAAAAAACCCATCTAACAATATTTTTAACCAAGTTTAAGTTTAGTTTTATTTAATTATGGTAGTGTTAGCTCCAATCACAACATAGACATGACGATTATAAACTCACACATGTTTGATATCATGTTTGAGGCCAGTTTGCTTTTTGCATCTTCTATATCCACATTCATGAACAAACCTCTGTTTATACACACTAGTGAGAAACTTTAATTCATGTGGTTGTTTATGCCGTCGTTAAATTAAAAACATACTCATGTAAAAGGGCAAAGATCAAACTACTTTATATTTAAATTTCAGCTAAATCCGTCGTGGGCCACAACGGCCAGACCGTAACATGTGCTTTTGTTTCAATTATTTGTACAAGCCATTTTCTAAATATAACTTAGACCTTTTATCAAAACTGATATGAGCGCCTTTTAGCCCTTAAAGCGCCAATCACGACCGCAGCAGACGACCAATTTTGCGACTTCTTTCCCAATTTTTCTATAAAATAAGGAGAATCGTTTGCTAGCAGACAATTCTCATGAAATATCCTGCCTTATTTGTTATTTTTGAAAAAGCGTCAAAATTTGAAATTGCTGTCTGCTGCAAATTATAGGTGGAGCTTTATGGGTTAGCAATTATCTGAAAATGCAGTGTCAGGCATAAACGGTAGAGAAAGAAATCAATTTTGAAGTTTAGGTCCATTTATAAAAAAATAATTGGAGCAATTTCATCAATTTTAACTTCTGATTTGGGCCCTCAATAGAACAGTCTCATTGAGACTGTTCTTTTGAGAGAACAGTCTCATTGAGACTGTTCTTTTGATTACTAACAACAGATGTTTTGGTCGCGAAATTAAGAAAAAAATATTGTATAATTTTAACACTCCATTCTGAAGGCCTGTAAAAAGAAGTAAATACAAAAAGCTAGGTCCAAAAAAAACAATTGTTTAACCATACCCCACTGTCCCATAACTCCAGCAATTATATTGATCTTCATCAAATGTTTAATTCTCATGCTGGGAAATTTTGCATGCTTTTTTGGCCTCTGGTGATTTTTTTCTCAAAATTATCATTTTCAAAAATATTTTATAATTATATCAGAGAATCCCCCCCCCCCCCCCTTTGGGATCATACCTAATCATATTTCCATAAGCAAATAGAGTAGACTCTAAGAGCTGCCTGATTTGGGTCTGCTCTGTTTGCAAAAGCGTTAAAAGGTGTCTCTATGAGGTAAAGGGTTAAAGAATGGCCGAACCTATCCAGTAAAACCTGTCTGAGAGACCACCTGTAAAGAAATCAACCTGTCTTAAGCATGCAGTGATTCAGTTCCCTAAAATAGTAAACGAGTTGAAAATTACCTGTTTTAAGCAAATACCTCCTTCTTTAAGCAAGCACATTTCTATTTTCCCTTAGGTGCTGCCCGTGCTCACTTACAAAATGTATACTGTATTTTCAATCGGAAATATGAAAGCTAACAATTTGGATACCACTATAATGATGATAACTTTCTATAAAAAAGCATGATTCCAGAAAAGATTTCTTTCTTGTTTGCAGACCAAAACATATGTTGTGGGTACTCAATGAGATGGTTCTTGTGAGCACCCACAACATATGTTTTGCTGGGATTGATAACCACGTTATAACAGTCAAGTGTGACGGCAGCATGTACCATATAGATATAGATAAGAAAATATCTGTCTGTTTTTCTTTCTATTCAAAATGATTCTTGATCTGGACCCATGTAAAAAGCGTGTTAATAATAATTAACATTGTCAGAAGAATATTCTGGCCAGTCCCTACGGACAATACTGGTGCCAAAGTTCTCTTTTGATATGTTGTATTACAACACCCTAGCATCTTGGCCTATTTTATCGACATGTAAATCTCTTCAGTGTGCCACTTGAAAAAGTACCATATCATTATTGCCAACATAAATCTAGGTGCTCACAGGTTTAGATAAACAAAATTTTCGAGCGTAAAATTGTAAATATTTTCTTACCCATCAATTATGTCTCCCCCCTGGAAGGGTCAGGAGACATATTGTTTTCCCCTTGTGTCCGTCTGTCTGTCTGTCCGTCACAAAATAGTGTTCGCTCTATATCATGATAACCGTTTGAGATATTTTAAAGAAACTACATACATTTGTACAGCACATTCAGACGACATGTCATGCACAAGAACCAGAACTCTTGCATGTATATTTTTCAAATTATTCCCCTTGTTACATAACTAAATGCAAATTTTTGTTCTCTCTATAAGTTGAACACTGTTAAAGCTTTTTGGTTGAAACTTCATACACTTCTAGAGCGCAATGAGACGATGTGTCATGCACAAGAACCATAACTCTGGAGTTGGAGTTATTTCCTTTTGATCATTTGCAATGCTATTTCGTGTTCACTCTATAACTTGGTAACTGTTAGAGGTATTTCAAAGAAACTTCATACATTTGTAAAGCACATTCAGACGACGTGTCACGCACAAGAAGCATAACTCTTGCATGTTTATTTTTCAAATTATTCCCCTTGTAACATAACTAAATGATTTTTTTTTATCCACTCTGTAAGTAGAACACTGTTAAAGCTATTAGGTTGAAACTTCATGCACTTCTAGAGCACAATGAGACAATGTGTCATGCACAAGAACCATAACTCTGCTTAGGATATTTATGGAGTTATTTTCCCTATGATCATTTGCAATGCTATTTCATGTCCGCTCTATAACTTGATAACCATTAGAGGTATTTCTAGGAAACTTCATTCATTTGTAATGCACATTCAGACGATGTGTCATACACAAGAACCATAACTCTTGCATGTATAGTTTTCAAACTATTCCCCTTGTAATATAACAAAATGCAATTTTGTGATTTTTTCTTATTCCTTAAAGGGGGGAGACATCTGTTTTTTCGTAGAATAACAATTTTAGTTTTAACATGTTTTGTCTCATTGAGACAGTTCTTTTAAGTACCCACAACATATGTTTTGGTTGAGAAATAAGAAAATAACTTTTCCTTACGCAACTAAAGGCCTGATATGACTATATAAGCCTGTATGCTCTTATATCACTGGAAACTTAATGTGTTGTCTTATAATTTCTAGTACGTTAACCCTTTACTCGTCATTCATGACTTTTGTCGTCTGCTCTCTGGTCTGCTTAACCCATAGAGCGCCGCCTATAATTTGCAGCAGACGACAATTTCAAATTTTGCCGCTTTTTCAAAATTAACAAATAAGGCATGATATTTCATGAGAATCGTCTGCTGGCAGACGATTCTCATGAAATATCATACCTTATTTTTGGCAAAAACCAGGAAAGATGTCACAAAATTTTTCGTCTGCTGCAGTTGTGATTGGCGCTTTAAGGGTTAAGTTCTTCAGTAACTATACAGTGGCAGATCCAGAGTTTCGCTCCAACGCCCCTTTGAGACATAATTATTTTATTTTCATGGAAAATTTTCTGAAAAATCAGGAAAAAAATAATCTGGTGAAATAACATATCAAACCCCCTTTGTAAATTTGAACCCCCTATCAAGAAATCCTGGATCCACTATATTGCAAATAGTATGGCTCCCAAAGAAGCAGTCTGATCAGTGTTCTATTATATGAACTAGTCTGAAGTGCCATTGAATATATACAGCAGACGTAAAAAGCAGACATTTTCAGGACAAAAAATATTGGGGGGTTGGGGGGGGGGTAGAGTTGATAGAGCTGAAGCTTCACAGGGTCCTTAAGTAAGACACTAAATCCTCATTGCTTAGTAGGACCCGTGAAAAACATCCTGACATGACTGAAAAACTCTTGAATGGGATGTAAAGCATTAACTCAAGCAAAATCAGCTAGCTCAATCAGAAGCCATCTACTCTGAATATCAGGCCTTTAGTTAAGAATGCGTACCAAAAATATGATTTTCTTATTTCTCAACCAAAATATATGTTGTGGGTACTCAAAAGAACCATCTCAATGAGATGGTTCTTTTGAGAACCCAAAACATATGTTAAAATATTTACAATTTTACGCTGAAAAATTGTGTTTATCTAAACCTATGGAATAAACAGAGCTTTCAAAAAAAAATTAAGATGTAGTATTTTCAAAATTCAAGCTGCAAGCTTGCTGCAGATTCTATCAAAACCATTGAATATGACCAGGAACCGTTGCAATCACCACAGACTAACCCATGGCACTGCTAGGAAGAGACACAGAACACAGACTGCCATTCGACAGCAAGAACACAATGATTTAAAGTGGGTGACTGGGGAGTTAATCCTATTGCACTGGGGAGTTTATCCTCTTACAGTCACACCTGCCAAAACTTTACAGAGAATAGCTGGTCTTAGTGCAGAGGGGTTAAATTTCTACACAAATAATTATTGAAAATGGCATTTAAAATGTAGATATTGCAAACCAGCCAAAACTCTATAGAGAATGGCTGGTCTTAGTGCAAAAAGGTTAAACTTCTGCAAGAATGATTATTGAAAATGGCATTTAAAATTTAGATATTACCATCTGCAGTGCATCCTGAATCAGTGATAGACAATATGTTCTGCAGACTGCGGCATCTCATTTAGGTCTGTTCAGTTTACCATAGTGTCCATATTTAAGATGCTGCAGCTAGCTGTAATTTGGTTCACTCTTTCCTTGCTAGCCAAAAGTTTTATCGTCTGCTGATAACCTTTGCAAACAGTTTGGACTCAGATCAGGACAGACAGAATGTTGAAGAATTTTTCAACCCAGACTTAAAGGACCAATCACAACTGCAGCAGTACACAAATTTTGCGGCATCTTTCCTAATTTTCGAAAAAAATAAGGTATGATATTTCATGAGAATAGTGTGCCAGCAGACGATTCTCATGAAATATCATACCTTATTTGTTATTTTTGAAAAAATAGCAAAATTTGAAAGTGTCCTCTGCTGCAAATTATAGGTGGCGCTTCATGGGTTAAAACAGTTAATTTTGAAGAGAGTCAGCAGACAACGACAAAAGCATGAAATATAAGCCAACAGGATGTTGGTCCTCATATGGATCCAAACCATTTGACACTATCATGATTATTATTTCTTGCCAATGGGAACCAGCACCAGTTTATGAGTTAGCTATGATGGCTTTAGATCTGGTGGAGAGTGGCTGGTTCCCAGCTGATGGACCTGTGCATGTTATAATCAAATATATTATATATCTTGCCAATAGGAACCAGCACCAGTTTATGAGTTGGCTATGATGGCTTTAGATCTGGAAGAGAGTGGCTGGTCCCCAGCAGATGGGCCTAAAGAAGATCTGGCTAAATATATTGTAGACTTCCTGAAATCAAAAGCTGAAATGCTGCAGGATTATTTTTCCTTAGAAATAGACGAAGTGAGTACTTAGCCAGAATTTTTTTATTAGTTGATTTATGGGAATTTTTTTTCAGATTTAGGGTCGGGGGGACGAAAAAATAAATAAAAAAACTCTGAAAATGACCAGGGGGGTCACATGTTTTACATAGGCTTATATAGGGAGAAACATGAAAAAATCTTCTTGTCTGAAACCACAGTTAACTGGTCATTTTCAGAGCTTTTTAGGTCACCTGAGCCATTGGCTCAGGGTGAGCTATTGTGATCATTGGATGGTCGTAGTCCGTCGTCAACAATTACTTCAGACGACATCTCCTCCTAAACTACTGGCTGCATTTTGACCAAACTTGGTAGGAATGGTTCTTATATGACCCTCTTTTAAAATTGTTCAAATGGTTCCGGTCCATTGCATAATTAGGTCACACTGGCTAAAAATTAGATTTTCAAGATGAAAACTTAAAAATCTTCTTCTCTGAAACCACAAGGCCTAGAGCTTTGATATTTGGTATGTAGCATTACCTAGTGGACCTCTACCAAGTTTGTGCAGATTATAGCCCTGGGGCTAAAAATGGCCCCGCCCCGGGGGTCACATGTTTTACATAGGCTTATATAGGGAGCAACATGAAAAATCTTCTTGTCTGAAACCACAAAGCCTAGAGCCTTGATATTTGGTATGTAGTATCATCTAGTGGATATCTACCAAGTTTGTTCAGATTATAGCCCTGGGGCCAAAAATGGCCCTGCCCCGGGGGTCACATATTTTACATAGGCTTATATAGGGAGCAGCATGAAAAAATCTTCTTGTCTGAAACCACAATGCCTAGAGCCTTGATATTTGGTATGTAGTATCATCTAGTGGACCACCACCAAGTTTTTCAAATAATAGCCCTGGGGCCAAAAATGGCCCTGCCCAGGGGGGTCACATGTTTAACATAGGCTTATATAGGGAGAAACATGAAAAAATCGTCTTGTCTGAAACCACAGGGCATAGAGCCTTGATTTTTGGTATGTAGTATCATCTAGTGCACCTCTACCAAGTTTGTTCAAATTATAGCCCTGGGGCCAAAAATGACCCTGCACTGGGGGGTCACATGTTTTACATAGGCTTATATAGGGAGCAACATGGAAAAATATTCTTGTCTGAAACCACAAGGCCTGGAGGCTTGATATTTGGTATGTAGTATCATCTGGTGGACCTCTACCAAGTTTGTTCAAATTATAGCCCTGGGGCCAAAAATGGCCCGCCCCAAGGGTCACATGTTTTACATAGGCTTATATAGGGAGCAACATGAAAAAATCTTCTTGTCTGAAACCACAAGGCCTAGAGCCTTGATTTTTGATATGTAGTATCATCTAATAAACCTCTACCAAGTTTGTTCAAATTATAGTCCTGGGGCCAAAAATGGCCCAGCCTCGGGGTCACAGGGGGGGGGGGGGTCACATGCTTTACATAGACTAATATAGACCAAAAATGGCCCTGCCCAGGGGGAGGTCACATGTTTTACATAGGCTTATATAGGGAGAAACATGAAAAAATCTTCTTGTCTGAAACCACAAGGCCTAGAGTCTTTATATTTGGTATGAACGTCATCTAGTGGACCTCTACCAAGTTTGTTCAAATTATATCCCTGGGGCCAAATCCCTGGGGCCAAAAATGGCCCGCCCCATGGGTCACATGCTTTACATAGGATTAAATAGGGAGAAACATGAAAAAATCTTCTTGTCTGAAACCATTAGGCCTAGAGCCATGATATTTGGTATGTAGCATCACCTTGTGGATTATGCCCCTGGGGCCAAAAATGGCCCCGCCCCGGGGGTCACATATTTTACATTGGCTTATATAGGGATAATCATCGAAAAATCTTCTTGTCTGAAACCATAAGGCTTAGAGCCTTGGTATTTGGTTTATAGCATCACCTAGTGGACCTCTACCAAGTTTGTTCAAATTATGCCCCTGGGGCCAAAATGGCCCCGCGCCAGGGTCGCCAGGGACATGGTCAGCTTTCTACAGATACCTATATGTAAGCTTTAAACAAAACTCAGGTGAGCGCTTTAGGGCCACTTGGCCCTTGTGTTTTTTTGTTGTTTTTTTTAATATCTCCAGAAACAGTAAAACTAGTAATAGGTAAACCAACAGTCTGTTTTAATCTTTAAATATTTTTTATCATTTTCTAAAAATCTGGAAAGGACAATCAGTTTTAACAGTGTGCCTCTCAAAAATACACAGACAGAACCTCAAAATTATGTTATTTTTTTCAATGAAACAAATAATATTTAGCAGATGAAATAAATTTTTTTTAGAAATTATTAATTTTTTTGTTACTTTCCGGAAATCAACAAATAAAAAAAAACGGCCTTATTGTAGAAGAGTTAGAAGACATTAAAATATATACAATTATGCAAATTTTTCAAAATATTATAGGGAGGGCAGTGACTCAGAGGTAGAGTGCTTGACTCGAGACAAAGGGGTTGTGGGTTTGAGCCTCACAGGAGTCACTGTGTTGTGTCCTTGAGCAAGATACATTAATCTTTGCCTAGTACTGATTCAACCCAGGAAGACCCGTCCCGACATAAATGAAAAATTGTTGACTGAGACATAAAGAATCAAACTAAACAAACAAACAAAATATTAAACATGCAGTTTCAAATTGTTTGCACATATTTTATATTTCCTACAATTGTAACAACAAAAAAATGGAAATATCACATGCACTTGTATTATATATAGCTGATTTCACAGGCCTTCCGTACTATTCCGGAATTCTTTCGGGACTCAAGTCACATGGACTTGTATCACATGACTACATCAGCCAATCAACATAACTCCCGTAACCACGAGGCCGAGTAGCCATGTGCTCGAGGCGTGCATCAAAATACAAAAGTAAATTCTGTTTTGTGAGCAAATAGGCTTGTATAAATTGTATGCGAAGTGAAGATTAGTTGTAAGGGGCACTTAGCGCCGTTTTGTACTTTTTATTCTTACCTGGAAAACCAATTTTACTGAATTTTCAAACAGCGCCGTTGTGTTTACAATCCGAGGTCAATATTGATAACACCACAGGACCGGTGACACATGACTGAGACGGTGCTCACGTAAACATTTCACCGTTTGAAAAATGACTCAGAATCTCCCCTAGAACATCATTGGCAGTGTGGCATCGATCTATCAAGCCAATCCAGCGATAGAAATTCCTGATATTACCGAAAATTACGTATATTCGCATGTTTTCACTTGTCGACATTGGGTATCTGCAATGCTTATTTAAATACACATCACGTTGTTGGGAAGTTTTTTAGCTCACCTGAGCCGAAGGCTCTGAGAGAGCTATTAGTTTACCAGTGACTCCGGCGTCCGGCGTCCGTCGTCCATCCGTCAACATTTTCAAACATCTTCTCCTCTGAAACCACTGGGCAAATTGTACTCAAATTTCATATGGAGACTCCTTAGACGGGGGGAAGGAAAGTTTGTTCAAATGGTCCTGGTCATATGACCAAGATGGCCGCCATGCCCATATATGGTAAAAACCCTTTAAAAATCTTCTTCTCCAGAACCAGAAGGCCGATGACCTTGGGACTTGGTATGTAGCATTGGGGATGTGGGGCCTACCAAGTTTGTTCAAATGATGATTCTAGGTTGACCTTGACCTACTTAACGTCAAGGTCAAATTTGCTTCCTAATGCATTTAAATGGGGAAATTTTTGAAAAGTTGATTTTTTTTAAAACTACTGAAGCCAATGTCATTATTCTCACTTGATATGTTTAATCTAATGTGACAATGGCTATAAATAAGTTCCAAAGGTCAAGGTTGACCTTTGACCTTTCAGCCAAGACGCTCATAGTGGAGTCCCATCAATATATTAAAACATAGTTTTCTCAGAAACCATTTGGCCAATTGAACTCAAATTTCATATGAAGACTCCTTACAAAAAGTTAGCCAAGATTTATACAAATAGACCCTTTCACAATGTTATCTCCCTTAGCAATCGCTCTTCAATTGAAAAATAGATAAAGCAGTTTTTGAAAATGAAGGGGCAGATTGCTTATTAGTTACATTGGCAAAACACATAGTGATCGATTGTTTTGGCCTTTCACCGCTAGAATGAGATATCTTTTACAAGGAATCAGATAAATTAATTTTTTACATTTTATAAGTCTTCAGTATTTTTTCACTTTAATTAGTGTAAAATATACTTCGATCTCGAGCTAAAATCGGCTTCTTCAGGCACGAAATCGCTTCTACTTCAGGCACGAAATCGCAAAAAACTTTTTGAAACACATGCAAACTCATAAGACAAACGAGTCTGTTATGCGAACATCGACAACTCAGACGAGCCTGGGCAAATGCACAGTCTCACCAGGGCATTCGCTGCTCGCACACACATCGGATTCATTGTTGTGTCTGAGCGCACATAAAGAAATGCGGTGCATGTAAACGGAGGCTCAGACAAAAACAGATCTAAGGGTTCCAGCCTCACTAGATAAGCATGCAGTAGCGCACGCATGTTACTGCATGCTACAAAATAAACGTGCGTGTATGCCGCTATATAGTTGCACTTAATGACAAAGCATATGCGATAAGTGTCGAAATCGAACAGTAAACACCTCAATTCATAGACCCATTAAATGACATCCTTTCTACACAACGCCCGCTTATGCACAGGCTCGCAAGAACCATCGCTACTCTCACACACAAATTATGGATGAAGATTATCTTATTAAAACACCAGTCCATTGGTTAAGACTGTGTGGCGCCTTTTAAGTATATGTGATAATAAGTACCAATTAAAGAAAGCGACACATCACGTCATAAATCAATCATGCCCGTGCCTGGCACGTGTGCTTTTATTGCTTTCAAAGGGCCCCAGGCATAGGATTAAAGGACCGGATGCACAGTAGGAGATATTAAAATGGGCCTCGACGCGAGAAAGCCTGACTTTGGTGCATGCGAACAGCAAAGGGGCATGCATGTCTTCGCATCCACGCAGTCTGATCAGCGCCTTTATTGTTCGCTTGTTGGAAAGTATAATATCTAAACTTGCTTAATGGAAAATTTCATTTTTAGCTTGTCTCTGTAGCTGAACAGACTGGCTTGAGACTTACTCAGTCAGAAACCCGTAAGACAGCTTTCTCGCGGGATGGCCTTTAAAATGTATCTTACCACTTATTTTAACCCAGAAAGACCCTGTTTAGATGCCAAGTGTGTGTGGAAAGTAATCATAGACCATGTAGACCTTGGATAAACATGAGACTTACCAGGCTCTTCACTGCTCGCTTACGCATAGCATTGAAGGAAATTATTGATACAGTGAATGTTACCATGTATGACCAACACAGTAATGCACCCACTCATTCGAAAACAAATGCAGTCTTGGATGCTTAGATATCTTTCTGATCTCAATATTCAGAATATTGGATTTAATCGCTTATTTTTGTAACATTTATCGTTTAATTTTACTAATTGTCAAGTCTTTATTTGCGAATTTATTTTTCATTTAATTGTTTTCCATATTCCATTGTGTAATGTGAGGCAGCCCTATAAAGGTTACCCCTTAACGTGTTTTCTCGCGGAGATAACGCGGAACGAGACAGTTTGGCGCATGCGCACTAACAATGTGAAAAGAGTCTATTGTTTAGGTCACTTGACCAAGATGGCTGACTTGCCCATATAAGGTAAAAACCCTTTAAAAATCTTCTTTTCCAGAACCAGAAGGCTGATGACCTTGGGACTTGGTATGTAACATTTTGGATGTTGGGCCTACCAAGTTTGTTCAAATGATGATTCTAGGTTGACCTTGACCTACTTAACATCAAGGTCAAATTTGCTTCCGATTGCATTTAAATTTGAAATTTTTGGAAAAGTTGATTTTTTGAATACTGTTGAAGCCAAAGTCATTATTCTCACGTGATATGTTAAACCTAATGAGACAATACTTATAAATACATTTCAAGGTCAAGGCCACTGCACCCATATATGTCAAAACCCCTTTAAATATCTTATTCTCTGGAACAAAAGGCCAATGGCCTTCAGACTTGGTACATAGCATTGGGTATGTGGTCTCTACCAGGTTTGCACAAATGATGAATTTTATGGCAAGGTCAAATTTGATTCCTAATGCATTTATATGGAAAAATCTTGAAATGTTCATTTTCTATGACTGTTTAAGCCGCAATCATAATACTTTGGAGAAATGTTTAACCTGATGAGACAATGGCTTTATATAAGTACCAAATGTCAAGCTGACCTGTGACCTTTTATCCAGTGCCACTCATTTGGACTGCCACATACCTATCACTGGGCTGTTTGATGGAGTATTCATTAGATTGTTTTAAGTCTCTTGACCAAAATGGCTGCAACCCCCAAAATATGTTTTATTATTAGCTGTAGTTGACCTTGTCCTATTTCAACATAATTAAAGAGGTCAGGTGAGCGCCTCAGGACCTTCAGGTCCTCTAGTTTGATTGGCCAGATATTTTTCTATTCGGGTGGGCTCGGAGCTAATCGGAATGTGTCGGGAAAACTCGGTATGAAATTAGCTATACTGAGGGAAAAACGTTTAGCAATTATTTATAATGGGATTTCCCATAGACGATCTTTGAAGAATTAGATCTTTTTAATTTGTAGGTTCACATATATGTCAGCTGTTTGAAAATGACCTAATGGCTACCCGCAAGTGGTCAAAAGAAACAAAGTCCGACTTAATAGTGAGGATTTGATCTGCTGAGCATTTTGATTTCAAGTTATTCAATTGAAAGGGAGGTAATTTGGAAAAATATGATTTTCAACTAAAATCTGTACGAAAAGTGTGAACATAACATTCAGTTTTAAACCGTTTTTCACTTTCTTGCTTTTGGATCTAAACATTTGACAGAAAAATGAAACTTTAAGTCGAAAACTATTCACACTATTGCCTGATAAGCTGTTTTAGCAAGGGGGCATAAAATCAGACTTTACATAATGTGAAACGCCAACCTCTTAATGTCATCATACTCATGGACATTTGTCAACATATATTTTAGACACTATGAAATTAAAAGTCCTATTTCTTCTAAACTGTGAATCCTCAAAGTATATTGCTAAACTTTTTTCTCTCAGTATATATTCAAGTGTACTCAAGACCAGATCTTTTCAGGGAAGCAAATAATATGAACCCTGATCAGGAGCAGTCTGATATAGGTCCATTTTGTTTGCAATATAGGCTACCTAAGAACATAAGCAGATGAGAGAGCAGGCGGCAAAAGTTGTCACTGGTAGGACATGGGTTAAATTTTTGACTGCTATTAACCCTTAATGCGCCAATCGCAACAAAAGTCGTCTGCTTTTCTCGTCTGCTGAAATGTTTAAGAAGCCTCTATGGCAAACAGTGTGGACTCAGATCAGACTGCTCCTATAGGAGCAGTCTGTTCTGGGTCCACGTTGTTAGCTTCTATACTTTATTCGTCAGTAATGTTTGGCATCTATTTACAGCAGACGACTTCAGCAGACGACATTTTCAGATGCATTTCTTTTCTTGGCGCTTTAAGGGTTAAATTTTTGACTGCTATTAAATAATGTCAAATAACTTAGACCGGTCAAATAATTTTCAGGATGGTAATCTTACAACTCTTCCTCTGGTGTTAGATAACTATGTTCCCAACTTGGAAGGTTTACCGATGTTAGTTCTACGACTGGCAACAGAGGTAGGTTAAAGAGTTGCCTACTGGGTAATTTTTGAATGCTTTTTTGTCGTCTGCTGATTTTTTTCAAAATCAACTTTTTCCAAATATCAGCCGAGTGTCAAACAGTTTGGATCCAGATCAGGCCCGACAGTTTGTCTGGCCTGATCTGGTTCCAAACTGTTTGTAAAGGCTATCAGCAGATGACACTAGTATGCAAAGAGTTTAAACCATCAAGCTATTGTAGAAAATCCAGTCAAAAGTAAAAAAAGAAGTTCGGAGCAGAAACATTTTTATAAAGTGTTGAAAGTAAGCTTTTGTGAAAATGTAAAATTTTTGCAATCTTTTACAGGTTGTAATGGACCCATTACAAAACGTCACTAAGTTTGTAAACCACTAGTGCACTGGGTGGGAGCGAAAACATGGCAGAACTAGTGTATAGTTTGTGTTTAACACTACGATTTGTGTTTACCACTACGATTTATCTGTATTGTGTGTCGATATTAATATGCAGTAGTTTATATGTTTAATTGAAAAATATTTTTTCTTTGCAGCAAAAAAAATATGCTGAAGTATGTAAAGCAAAGCTACGTTAACCGTTTACCTCAATGAGAGACGCCTTTAACACTTTTTCAATCAGGGCAGACACAGATCAGGAGCTCTTGTCAGAGCTGCCTGATCAGGGTTTACTCTGTTTGATACTAAAAAAAGGTTACAATATAGTGGATATGACAAGTAATTTATTAGGTCAATGTACAAACGTGAAATTTTATTATTGCCACAACTTTGAAAAAGTTGAAGGGGCATATTGAAATAAACTTGTCTGTACGTCAGTCGGTTCAAAATTTAAGATAGGGTTATGAAATTTTATAGATGGATTTCTCATCAAAATATAAGTGACCCGTAATTTATTAAGTCTGGATTATCTCCCTTTGTGGATTAATGTCCTTTTTAGGGACCATTATGAAATTTTGTAATTAAGATTTCTCAAAAACTATTACAGCTAGGAGCTCCAAACTTGGTCAGCTGATAGAAGAAACATAGCCCTATCCCCCCTCTAGATCCACGCATGCTAATCTAGTGAAATAAGCATATTTATGCTAAACAACTCATTTAGATCTTCCAGAACTTGTGTGACCAAGTTGGGATATCCAGGACAAGTAATACACCAAAAAAATGGCTTCCTCGAGTGAAAGGCTTTTAGACTTTCCCCTCTTAATGGAGGTAATTTGGCCTATTTGAGCGTGCTAGAGAAACGCATCCGTATCCGGCCATCAAGATGAGATAACCATGATCAGTCATGCACCTATACATGATGATTATATAAGATACAATGGCTTCCTGGAGTAAAGGGCTTTTAGACTTTCCCGTCTAGATGGAGACATTTCTGAATCCTATTTCTTAGTTATGATCAGGATTATCAAACTGTGCCTCTAGCCTGACCATTTGAAGCATCATAATCCCAAGCCCGCCGTACAAGGCTAGAGTAGAAGTATAAATCTGTACCCAAAGACACCCAAGGGGGTACTCTCAATTTTTCTTCATACATAGGCTTTGAGCTTGGAACCATTATCTACTGTTTCCCCCCATCCATCCCCCCCCCCCAAAAAAAAAAGAAAAAAAGAAAAAGAAATTGAAATTTTGCGTCCCCAAAAATATTCCCATTCAGTATATTGACCTTAAAAAGCCCTAAAATGCATAGAAATGCCCCCCCCCCCCCCAAAAAAAAGTCAGATTTCGTAATGACCCCCCCACCCCCCCCCCCCCCCCCTCCCCCCCATAAATATCCACAAATCTTCATACTTCCAAAAGTATTACTTTTCTGAAATTTTGAACCAAAAATAATGCTCCAAACCTAAATATATATGAAAATATCAGAGTACCTCCTCCCACCCCCGGATAGTCACTGCCTAGGAACCCCAACAACTGGAAGAGTGTCACTTTGTACTATTAGTATTCAACAAACAATGTGTGCATCTGCCAAGTTTTCTCACTTTAGAAAACGAATTTCAAACATATTTAAATGTTATCCTACAAAAAAAATCGAAACCCCTTTATAATATTATCATAACATACTATACAGCATGCCTGCAACACAACGTCCAGTGCTGATAGTCAGTTTTGCAACACGCAATGCAGAACAATTTTTGACCCCTCTATGATTTCCATTGCAATTAACTGCACTTAAAATACATCATGAAATACTCATAATACAACATCAATCATTTCAAATAACGTTTTTGGCAAATATTTATGAAAAAGTACCGGTGGTGCTTTTAAAATCATAAGTAGAATGATGATTTTCTAAGAATAAACGTTAAAAAACCGAAATCACGGCAATAAACAGAAAAAATGGAGTAATACAACGAAAATACCTTTTCTTATGCTTCTTGTACTACTGGTATGAAGCTGAAATTCTCAAGGTAAATAATATTAAATCACAAAAATAAACACTCTGAAACTTACCGGACATGCTTCACACAAGGATTTGTCCACTATACAGATCAACAGAATGGGTCACATGTACTTTTCGCTCCCACCCAGTGTAGTGGGTTATGTAGTTTGTTGCATGACGTTATATCACTCCCAGACACATAATGTGATGAAAAATTTTATGCTCTCTTAAAATTAGTGTTCGGTTTAACAATATATTATTTGATAATTCATTGTTACAGTCATGTTATATAAGTGCTGTAAATGAGAAAATTTTCGTGAGAATTTTATTTTCGTGAATAGCGTTAAAAGGCATATTTGGGACGTTAGAAATTTGGGACTTGGGCATGATGTACCGATATCAGTAAATGAGTGATTTTGACATTTCGTGAGGGTTTTAATTTAACGAAACTTTGCAGGGCAAGTTTCGCGAAAATAAAACCCTCACGAAAATTTCCGAATTTACAGTACTTAGAAGAAGCGAGTTTCAAAGCTTGCTTAGTTATTACTGACTTCAGTTTGGGTTCGTTGGTTCCAAACTCACCGAAGGCACTGTATTGTGCAGGGTTCTCACAGGCTTGAAAAGTACTTGAATATACAGGACTGTCTTGAAAGTCCTTGAAAATAAAATTTCCTTGAAAAGTACTTGAAAAACATTCAAAGGCCTTGAAAAGTTATTGAATTTTACCATTTACAGGAGGATTTGACACTGTTTTTGGAGACCTAAATCAGTATAAAATTGTGGTACCTTTATTTGGTGCAGCATATGCTGCACCAAATATAGGCACCACAATTTTATACGCACCACAATTTTATACTGATTATCTAAAACTAATATCTTTAGTAATGGCCTCTAGTATTTCAGAAGTAGAATTATAGCGTGTAAATCAGTATTTTTCATACGTTTTCAGTCCTTGAAAACAGTAGGAAAGTCTTTTAGAAGTCCTTGAATTTTAAACAAACTTGTCTGTATGAACCCTGTTTTGTCCTTGAGCAAGACACTTTATCTTATGTATAGTACTGGTTCAATCCAGCAAACATCCTGACAAAAACATTTTTGATTGCTTCAACACAAGCAAAGACAACTCTTCGAGCTGCACTGTGTCCCATTGACCTTGACCTACATTTCATGCTCCAGTGATCATGACATAAATCCTAGTGGTAAAGTGTGTTTATCACAACAGTCCTAGCACTGAAGTGTGATACTGCCTTCTGCTGGATTCTTTTTCACCATATGTAATAGGAGACGGTGTGGTGTAGTGGATAAACCACTCACCTTGTAACCAGGGGTCTAGAGTTTGATCCCCTATTCCTCTCCAGTCTGTCGGATGAGACCAACAATGGCCTAGTCTCCATATGACCTTAACTGTTGGTGGGACGTTAAACACAAACACAAAGACACTCATTCACTGAGACAAAATAAAAAAATAAGTGTGTTTCAGGTAACAAGTTTGAAAATGTTATTGTTTTTTTCTTGAAAAAATAATTTTATGCATTTTGAAAGGCATTTTGCCTTTCAAAATGCATAAAATGATATTTTTTTCAGAAAACCTGGAAAAAAATCTAGGTTTCATTAGTAAATTAAGGTAGGGTTGGGTTCCCCTTAACACAGATATTTTTAGCTCACCAGAGCCGAAGTCTCAGGGTGAGCTTATAGGAGTGGGTGTCCGTCCGTCTGTCTGTCCACACTTTCAAACATGAATATCTCTGAGATCAGCTGGCTGATCATAATCAAATTTCATCAGAAGCATCATTGGGGTGGGGGATTGACTGTATTAGGTTTTGGACCAGATCATATTAGAACTTTGGTTTCCATGGCAACAGATAGCTCCCATAGGGTTATAATGGGGAAAACCTTGTGACCACTCTAGCTCCTTCATTTTTGGTTGGTTCTTCTTTATTCTTGCAGGTAACAAGGACACCCATAATATCTCGAATGGGTCCGAAATTCAGTAGGATCCGACCAGGGACTTATGAGTTACCTGCCCTTGAGTGGTAGGAAAAATCCCCATAGACTTATAATGGAAGAAATGTTGTGACAACTCTAGTGCTTTCAATTGTGAATGGATCTTCTTCATTCTTGCATACAATAAGGACAACTTTTAAAGCTTGGATGAGTTTGAATTGCGACAAGATTCCATTACTGACTTCTGAGTTAGCTGCCCTTGAGCGTCAAAAAATTAATGAATAATGTTGTGACCACTCTAGTTCCTTCATTTTTGTATGGATCTTTTTCATTCTTGCAGGCAACAAGGAAACCCATAATATCTCAGATGGGTTCGAAATTCTGCAGGATCCGACCAGGGACTTATGAGTTACCTGCCCTTGAGCATTTGGAAAAATCCCTATAGACTAATAATGGGAGAAATGTTGTGACCACTCTAGTGCTTTCAATTTTGAATGGATCTTCTTCATTCTTGCATACAATTAGGACAACTATTAAAGCTTGGATGAGTTTGAAATTTGTCAAGATCCCATCACATATTTTGGAGTTAGCTCCCCTTGAGCATCTTAAAAATTAATGAATAATGTTGTGACCACTCTAGCTTCTTCATTTTTCATAGGATCTTCTTCATTCTTGCAGGCAACAAGTAAATCCTTAATATCTCGGATGGGTTCGAAATTCAGCAAGATCAGACCAGCAACTGATGAGTTACCTGCCCTTGAGCATTTGGAAAAATCCCTATAGACTAATAATGGGAGAAATGTTTTGACCACTCTAGTGCTTTCAATTTTGAATGGATCTTCTTCATTCTTGCATACAATAAGGACAACTATGAAAACTTGGACGAGTTTGAATTTCGTCAAGATCTCATCACCTATTTTGGAGTTAGCTCCCCTTGGGCTTCTTAAAAATTGATGGAATGTTGTGACCGCTCTAGCATCTACATTTTTGATTGAATCTTCTTCATTCTTTTATCTCACAAGGACAAACATAAAAGCTTGTATGAGTTTGAAATTCTGCAGGATCCGACCAAGGACCTTAGAGTTAGCTGCCCTTGAGGGTTTGGAAAAATCCCCATAGCCTTATAATGGGAGAAATGTTGTAGCCTCTCTTGTGCTTTCAATTTGAATAGATCTTCTTTATTATTGCAGATAAGAAGGACAACTATAAAAGCTTGAATGAGTTTGAATTTCGTCAAATCCCATCACCTATTATGGAGTTAGTTCCCCTTGATCATCTTAAAAATTGATGGATAATGTTGTGACCACTCTAGCGTCTTCATTTTTGATTGGATCTTCTTCATTCTTTCATGTAGCAAGGACAACCATAAAACTTGGATGAGTTTGAACTTTAAGTAGAACTAACCTCAGACTGTTGAGTTAATTGCCCTTGAGTGTTATAAAAAATCTGCATGGACTTACAATGTGAGATCTTTTGTGACCACTCTAGCACCCTTATTTTTGAATGGGTCTTCCTCAGTCTTGCAGGTAACAATGACACCCATAAAAGCTTCATTGAGTTAGATTATCCGCTGCAACCAACCACCAATTACAGAGTAAGCTGCACTTGAGCGTGTAAAATAAAGTTTTATAATGTTGTGACCACTCTAGAGCCTTCATTTTTCATTTGATTTTTTTTCATCCTTGTAGGTTATCAGGACATACATTAAAGATTCGATTGGTCAGAACCCATCACTGACAACAGAGTTAGCTGCCCTTGAGCATCTGAAAATACACTTTCACCATTTTTATTCAGATCTTTTTAAAACTTGCAGATAACCAGGATATCTTATGTTTTTTAATTAGTTCCTGGTCACT
The DNA here is from genome assembly GCA_964019695.1 of Loripinus fragilis. Lineage (NCBI taxonomy): Eukaryota > Metazoa > Mollusca > Bivalvia > Lucinida > Lucinidae > Loripinus > Loripinus fragilis. The sequence goes on from OZ026527.1 coordinate 14,174,189, forward strand.
GTTTCAAGTTCAGAGTTACCTGCCTTTGAGCATCATCAATTATGGTATCTCCAAACATTATGCTGGCTCTCAGGTGAGGGATCGTCGCCCATTGGGCTACTTGTTTATTTGGCCTGTATGATTGTAATGTGTGTGAGTTGAATTCCATTTATTGGTTTGAACTATTTGCAGGTTGACTGGGACTCTGAGAAGGACTGTTTTGATTCATTTTCTAAAGAAATGAGTGAATTTTATGCCATAAAGAAGAGTTTGTTTGCAAGTTCAAGTGAAAAAACAGGCCAGGTTAGTACACCCACTGTAAAAATTTATATTTGGCGGGTAATTTTATTTGAAGCTATTGGCGTTATTTACAAAAATCACCAAAATATGAGACAAAATATGTGAAAAACAGTTTTGAATTCAGTTACACAATAAGCAATAAATTGACGCACATCATCTGTATCGATAAACCAACTTTTGATCAGTAGAAGACGTATGTTTCAACGTCGAGGAAACCAGATCTTAAGAGAGGCTTCTATTAAAGGAAAGAATATGCTCCCCATAGGGAGCATATTATTTCCTTTTAGAGAAGCCCCTTTGAGAATAGAAAATAATTTTAAAAGGCATTAAATTGAGAAACCCCCAAAATTAAACTACGCCAATATGTCAGTTTTTAAAATCGCCAAATATGAATACCGTGAATATTAAGTATTTTGCAGTATCTAGGTCTACACTGTTTGACAAGGCGTGCTTAGATCCAGTTTTAACCATTAACCTGCCAATATATTTTGTCCTAAAAATATTATCTGCTTATTACGTCTGCCGCATATTTTCAAAGGCACTCCAGAACATTTTTACCATTGAAGCAAACACTATAGACCCATATCAGACTGCTGATCCGAGGCGATATTGTTTGCATAGCCATCAATGAGAGAGTAGATGACAATTGTAATGAAAGGCGGGAAAAGGGTTAAGCATGAAAACTTCTATACTTGCACACCCGATAGGGACATCTGAGATTTTGCCCTGGGTTAGAAAATCTTATCTTACCCATGCTATCATACCCAGGCTGTCACCTGAGGGCTAAACACATTGGTTGTATTGGAACTCAAGTGACGTCATCATAACATTTCGCATCTTGGCTTATTCAGGAACTTCTGGGAGCCTTTTCTTAAGAATAAAATGTGGTATCTAATGGTGAGCAAGAAAAAGAATCCATTATTCGGGTGAGAGTAGGATAGAAAAATCCGTCCCTCGGGATCACCGTTTGTCATCACTTGGCAAGCCTCGTGATGGCAAACGGTGATCCTCGAGACAGATTTTTTTCTATCCTACCCTCACACTCATGATAGATTCTTATATTCTTCCATCATTTATTTATCAGACAAATCACTCTTTCCCCCACTAGTGATTAACCCTTAAAGCGCCAATGCATCTGCAGCAGACGACAATTTTTTTTTGACATCTTTCCTTATTTTCCAAAACAAAAGGTATGATATTTCATGCTGGCAGACAATTCTCATGAAATGTCATGCCTTATTTATTATTTTTGAGAAAAAAACAGCCAAATTTGAAATTGTCCTCTGCTGCAAATTATAGGTGGCGCTTTATGCCATAATGGGCTTCTGTTGCTGATTCATTGTTTGTTGTTGCTCCCATTGTTTGTTATCCCCTGGCAAAGTCGGAGGGCGTCGTCCCTGCGTCCACACTTTTTGTCTGTCGGGAACCATATCACAGTACCTATTGGTCAGATTTGATTCATTCTTAGTTCAAATGATAAGTACCATAGACTCTCGATATCCTAAAAGTTTGGTCAAAATCGACCCCTTTACACTTGAATTATTGCCCTTGTTTTAGTATAGGCAACTATAAGGCAAAACCTATATTAGCTTTTTTGTGTGATGATCTTCACATTTCATCAAAGCTATTATATTTAACAACTTCTCACTATAGACCATGATTGCCAAGTGCCTGTAGATAAGCATGGCAGTGTCACAGTTTTACCCCACCCCATTTGACCCCACCTAAGGGGTCAAAGGTCAATTTTTGCAATAACTAAGGCAATTGTTAATATTTTTGCTGAAATTTTGCATGCAGGCAGAGCAGCAATAGATATGAAACATATCAAACGGGATTACAGTTTGTAGGCCTGGGTCTGAGCTTGTTGGGTGGACTTAGGGGGTGGGGCCGAGGCCAAAATTAAACTTTTTATGCCCCTAATTTTGGAAAAGTTGAAGGGGCATATTGCTTTCAACTTGTCCGTCTGTTACAAAATTGATTAAGATACAGTTTTGAAATTTCATATATGGATACCTCATCAAAAAATAATTGACAAGTATTTTTATCCCGCGACGAAGTCGGAGGGATATAGTTTTGGCGTCGTCCGTCCGTCCATTCTGTCCGTCTGTCCACACTTTTTGTCTGTCCACACTTTTTGTCTGTCCGGAACGATATCTCAGTACCTATTGGTCAGATTTGATTCATTCTTGGTACAAATGTTAAGTACCATGGACTCTCGATATCCTAAAAGTTTGGTCAAAATCGACCCCTTAACACTTGAGTTATTGCCCTTGTTTTAGTATAGTCAATTATAATGCAAAACCTATATTTGCTTTTTTGTGTGATGATCTTCACATTTCATCAAAGCTATTATATTTAACAACTTCTCACTATAGACCATGATTGCCAAGTGAATGTAGAAAAGCATGGCAGTGTCAAAGTTTTACGCCACCCCTTTGACCCCACCTAAGGGGTTGAAGGTCAAATATTTAAATTTCGCAATAACTAAGGCAATGGTCAATATTTTTTGCTGAAATTTTACATACAGGCAGAGCAGCAATTAATATGATACATATTAAACAGGATTTGAGTTTGAAGGCCTGGGTCCGAGCCTGTTGGGTGGATTTAGGGGGTGGGGCCCAGGTCAAAATTAAACTTTTCAGAATATGGTCATGTTGCATATCAATTAAAGCTGACGATGCTGGCAGCAACATGGTAGCAAATATTTTGCCCACAGACACACCCTTGACCCAGGGGGTGGGATCAAAAGGTCAAACTATATCTTTTTCTGAAAGTAGTCATGTTGCATATCAAATTAAAGCCGACGACCCTGGCAGCAACATGGTAGCAAATATTTTGTCCACAGACACACCCTTGACCCAAGGGGTGGGATCAAAAAGTCAAACTATATCTTTTTCTGAAAGTAGTCATGTATCTTCAAAAGCTGATGACGCTGGCAGCAAATATTTTGCCCACAGACACACCCTCGACCCAGGGGGTGGGGTCAAACTATATCTTTTTCTGAAAGTAGTCATGTTGCATATCAAATTAAAGGGAATTGAGCACAGAGCACCATGAAATCAAATATGCTGTCATTACACACACCAACAAGCCCTGGGGTGGGGTCAAAAGGTCATTCTTTTTCCTTTTTTAAAAGTGGTCATGTTGCATATCAAATTAAACTGGAAGAAGTGTAGACCTACATGCAAGGTAACACTTTGAAATTACACAAACCCTTGACCTCTGGGGTTGGGTTTAAAGGTCAGATATTGAAATTGTGCAGATGTAAGTATATGTTTTATTAAACTTAGCACTCAAACATACTTGACAGGTGTTTGTTATGATCTGAATGATATTGAAGGTGAACTAAGGGCTAGATAGATGGGATTTATGTTTTGTGATTTACATGTTTCGCTCAAATAACCCTTCGTCCGGGGATATAAATTTGTTGAATTTGTCTTGTTGGGTTTCTGTGTTTGATCCTCGTTTTGTTATGCAGTATTTAGTGTCCTTTTCTAGTTTTGCAATCATCTTGATAGGGAAGAGAGAGCTAGTTGCTTAACTTTGTCTTCCTGATGTCTTGTGACAGTTAGTGTTCTGTGGCTCCTCATGGTCTGCAGTGTGTGGTTGTGGTATTTCCTGTTCATACTCGTTTACCTTTTTGACCCAAATCAAACCAAACATTATTTTTGGGCCTGATCTGGATCTCAGTGTTTTGGCACACTGATAGTATTCCTGAAAGTCTTTTTTTTCAAAGTTAGTTAAAGTGTGTGACACCAATAAGGCAACCAACAGAAAGGTTAACCCTGAATGCGCCAATCGCAACAAAAGTCGTCTGCTATTCTCGTCTGCTGAAATGTTTAAGAAGTCTCTATGGCAAACAGTGTGGACCCAGATCAGACTGCTCATATAGGAGCAGTCTGTTCTTGGTCAATGCTGTTTGCTTCTATACTTAATTTGTTAGTAATCATAGGCAATTATTTGCAGCAGACAACTTCAGCAGACGACATTGTCAGACGACATTTTCAGATGCTTTTTTTTCCTTGGCACTTTAAGGGTTAAGCTGTATATTATAATTTTTGTCATGAATATGACTCAAGATTTTATCTCCCGAGATGAAAAAGAAGTAGAAATACTTTGGCCCTCACAAAGTATGCATTATCACTTCTTTTGATTAAATTAATGTAATGTTGACAAGAAATATTCAATATCAGTATTTCTGCCTTATTTATGAGAAAGGGGGTAACACAGAACTCAAAGCTAGAACAAGAAATGTCACAGTCACGTGACGAATGCCCCCAAAGGAATTGGTCAAGCATAAGACACATTTGAAGAAAGTTAGCTGTAATATAGGAGATATGCTCCAGACACAATAAACCTAGAAATGAGGCCAGAAGTCAATGTCAAGGTCAAAGTGACCCAAAATGGTATGCACCACTCCGCCATCCCAAGAGGAATCAACACCCCAAATTTGGGATTCTTACATCAAATAATATAGGAGATATGCTCCAGACATGATTATTCTAGAAACTAGGTCATAGGTCAAGATCACAGTGACCTAAAAATAGTATGTGACACATCAGCATCTAAAGATGTATCCATACAGCAAATTTGTGATTCCCATCTCAAATAATATAAGAGATATGTTCTGGACACGATTATTCTACAAACTAGGTCAGAGGTCAGGGTCAAAGTGACCCAAAATGGTATGTGACACTCCACCATCCAAAGTTGCATGTACCCACCAAATTTTGGATTCCTACCTTTAATAATATAAGAGATATGCTCTGGACATGATTTTTCTAAAAACTAGGCCAAAGGTCAAGGTCACAGTGACCTGTAAATGGTACAAGACACTCCACCATCCCAAGATGCATTCACACACCAAATATTGGATTTCTATCTCAAATAATAAAAGAGATATGCTCCTGACACATTTATTATTAAAACTAGGCCAGAGGTCAAGGTCACAGTGACCCCTAAATGGTACAAGACACTCAACCATCCCAAGATGCATTCACACACCAAATTTGGGATTCCCTTCTCAAATAATATAAGAGATATGCTCCCGACACAATTATTATTAAAACTATGTCAGAGGTCAAGGTCACAGTGGCCCAAAAATAATATGTGAGACTCCACCATCCCAAGATGCATATACACACCAAATTTGGAATTCTTACCTCAAAGAATATAAGAGATATGCTCCGTACACAAAAATTCTTAAAACTAGGTCAGAGGTCAAGGTCACAGTGACCCCAAATGGTATGTGTGACACTCCGTCATCTCAAGATGCATTTAGACACCAAATTTGGAATTCCTATCTCATAGAATATAGGAGATATGCACCAGACTCAATGCAGTTTCTTGAAATTAGGTCAGAGGTCTAGTTCAAGGTCACAGTGACCCAATTATGGTACACAACACTTCCCCATCCCAAGATGCATTCTCACATCAAATTTGAGATTCCTACCTCAAATAATATAAGAGATATGCTCCGGACACGATTATTCTTAAAACTAGGTCAAGTTCAAGGTCACAGTGACCCAATTATGGTACGAGACACTTTGTCATCTCAAGATGCATCAACACACCAAATTTGAGATTCCTAGCTCAAATATTATAAGAGATATGCTCCGGACACGATTATTCTATTTACTAGGTCAGAGTTCAAGGTCAAGGTCACAGTGACCCGAAAATGGTATGTGACACTATGCCATCCCAAGATGCATTTACACACCAAATTTGGAATTCCTATCTCATAGAATAAAGAAGTTATGCACCAGGCTCAATGCAAGGTCAGAGGTCAAGTTCAATGTCACAGTGACCCAATTATGGTACGCGACACTTCGTCATCCCAAGATGCATCCACACACTACATTTGAGATTCCTACCTCAAATAATGTAAGATATGCTCCGGACACGGTTATTCTAAAAACTAGGTCAGAGGTCAAGGTAAAGGTGACCGGAAAATGGTATGCGACACTCCGTCATCCAAAGATGCATCTTCACACCAAATTTGGAATTCCTACCTCAAAGAATATAGGAGATATGCACCCGACACGAAGCGGGATGGACGGACGGACAGTGCGATTGCTATATGCCTCCCAAAGTTCCTTTGGGGGCATAAAAAATGAATAGACTATGTTTGCTTTCAGGGGCTTGTTTTTTTTTGTTGAAAGTCAGCCCTAAAATCCTGAATTCAGATTTAATAAGTTTAGTCTTGAAACTATACACACTTATTATTCCTTATCCTGCTACATTTTTTTTTGTCCTGAAAATGTTGTCTACATTTACATCTGCTGCATCTATATTCAAGTGTACTTCAGACTAGATTTTTTCATGGAAGCAAACAAAATGAACCCTGATCAGACTGCTCCCCTTGGAGCAGTCTGAGTCTGATCTGGGTTCATATTGTTTGCAATATAGGCTACCTAAGAATATAAACAGAAGATAGGAGCAGACAGCAAAAATGGTGACTGGGCTGATGGTTAATGCCCGGTCATCTGGAAATAATGAATGTATGACAACAGAGAGTAGGTGATTTACTTCCGTCCTGTTTATGGTAGACCTTAACCATTAAAGCGACAAGAAAAACATGTATCTGAAAATGTCGTCTGCTGCAAACAATTGCCTAACATTACTGACAAATTAAGTATAAAAGCAAACAGTGTGGACCCAGAACAGACGTCTGATCTGGGTCTACACTGTTTGCCATAAAGGCTTCTTAATCATTTCAGCAGACGAGGAGAGCAGACGACTTTTGTTACGATTGGCTTTAATTATCAGGTCAGGTGTTGATGAATTAGCTTACTGAATTATTCAGCATTTACATCTGGTTTTATTGCAGGACGACAAGTCATCTTGGAAATGGACAGTAGAACATGTGATATATCCCGCCTTACGAACATTATTTTATCCTCCTAAAACATGCGCAGAAGATGCCAGTATACTCCAGATAGCCAATTTACCTGATCTTTATAAAGTGTTCGAGAGATGCTGATGGAGTTACCATGGTTACAGGAGGCACTTTAACTTTGAATGCTGGGAAATTTTTCATGCTTTGTAGTCTACTGAATTTTCAAAAGTAACTTTCAAAATATTCTTCGGGGAACAGTATCATTTAGATCCAGCTCTGTCGGTCCGACGTTCTGTCGGTTCTGATCTGTATCCAAAATGTTTGCAAAGGTTATCAGCAGACGACTAAAGTCACCCCAACCAAAAAAAGAGTTAGACATATATTGCTGATAAGGGACAGTTTCAGTATCCCACAAAATTAAAGGGGCCTCAGGAGGGTACTTATATACCTCTATACAACACAATTTATTTCACTGAGATAAAGATCAATATTTTATCATAAATTACCAAATCCCTTCATGGGACCACTTTATTGCCCCTGTAAGGAAGTCATAATCACCTCATTATGACTGTCCTTTTGATCTGCCCAGTATGATCCCCAAAGAGAGTCATAAAGAGTGGTACCACTATTATTGCCCAAACTTTTATGTCTTTTAAAGCTGCATAGTCTGTTACTTTTGATCTTCTAATTTTAAAAATAATGTTTTTATTTTTCAAGAACACAGTAAACATACTCAAATTCAGGTAAACATTTTACCATTTTCGTAAATCTTAACAAGTTATCACTATCAAAACAACTGCATTTATGCTCAAATTCAACGGTCTATGATTATTGGAGGGACGCAAATAATTACCAACAAGAGAAAAATACACCTATTTGATAAGATAATTCACTTTTCCATGCAGTTTTCAGCTGTACATTTTTATTGTGAAAACATAGCTTAATTCTACTTTTACAAATGATTTAAAAAGAAAAGAAATTTTTTCGAAAAATGTTCATAGTTACAGAGTATGCAGCTTTAAGCTCCAAATCAGACTGGCTTTAGTCAGAAGGGTCTATTTTACATGAAATGTTAACCCTGGCTACCATGAACCTTGATAAAGCCTCGGACCCAATAAACACGGACTGGTCACCTATATACAGGTAAATGTAAATATTGGAAATACATTGTCATGGCTCAACGGTAGCTGAGTTTTCAAAACTGACATATGTTGAAGATTAAATAATCATATCTCCGTTATTTCTCTGCATATCTTTGAACTTTCTTCAAAAAGCAATGGTTCAATATGTTATCTTTAAGACTGTATTGTTATGTTTACTGAAAGTTTATTCGTCTTTATGAACATCAGCAAGACACCTAGGTACGCTTTTAGCTGTTTTTGGCACTTTTAGCCGAATGATCGTCAGAAATCAACATAAAAAGATGAAAAAACTTCAATTCTTTTTACCGTAACTCGTAATATTTCAGCTTTGCATACCGGAGTAACCTTTTATAATCTTGTGTATGTTCAGAATCCATTTTATTGGCTGTCGTACTTTGAAATAGCGCTAAAAATAAAGCCTCTACAACATAACTTTGTATTTCCGTCAGTGACCAGTCCGTTTATACTGGGTCCGAGATAAAGCCCGTTTTAAAAACAGTGAAGAAACGGATCAGATTTTACGCTGTTTTCCATCAGAAACAGCATGCTAATGGCTGGAATCCAGCAAGTTTGTAGGTTAACCCTTAAAGCACCAAGAAAAAAAATGCATCTGAAAATGTCGTCTGCTGAAATTGTCTGCTTCAATAATTGCCTTACATTACAGACAAATTAAGTATAGAAGCAAACAGTGTGGACCCAGAACAGACTGCTCCTATAGGAGCAGTCTGATCTGGGTCCACACTGTTTGCCATAGAGGCTTCTTAATCATTTCAGCAGACGAGAAAAGCAGACAACTTGTTGCCATTGGCGCATTAAGGGTTAAAAACTTGGGAGAAGTGTAGTACAAAGAAATAGTCATAACATTAAACAGGAAGCCTTGATTGGTTTGGTTTGCCAAGGAAGTTACAAATGTTCTAAATTTTTGCGGCAAAATATTTTAAAGTGGGGTTTTAAGGGGTTTATGATTCAATGTCTATAAATACGTATCAATGGTCAAGGTTGCTCATATTGGGAGTCAATATATATCAATATATTCAGATTTCTCAGAAACCACTTGGCCAGTTAAACTCAAATTTCACATAAAGATTCCTTATGATAGGTTAGCCAATATTGATAGATATTGTTCTGGTCACATGACCAAGAGTGGAACCATGCCCATATAAGGTAAAAACCTTTTATTTAAATAATTTTTTCTGGAATCAAAAGGCCAATGGCCTTAGTACTCATATGTAGTATTGGGGAAGTGGGCCCTACCAGGTTTGCACAAATGATGAATCTTGAACGACCTTGACCTACTTTACGACAAGGTCAAATTTGATTCGTAATGTATTTATATGGGAAAAACCTTTAAAAGTTTATTTTACTATAAGCGAAATCATAATATACTTGCGAGAAATGTTTAACCTAATGAGACAATGGCTTTATATCAGTACCAAATGTCAAGCTGACCTGTGACTGTTTATCCAAGGTCACTCATTTGGCCTGCCACATACCCATCTTAACATCTTTTTCTCAGAAATCACTTGGCTGTTTGAACTCGAATTTCATATGAGTATTCATTAGATTGTTTTAGGTCACTTGGCCAAAATGGCCAGATTGTTTTAGGTCACTTGGCCAAAATGGCCACCACCCCATATATGGTAAAACAAAATATGTTTCAATAATACGCCTATGTTGATTTTGACCTATTTTAACATTATTAAGGAGATCAGGCGAGCGCTTCAGGACCTGAACTAGTTTTTATGGGCTAACCTGAGCCTATACCTGAGCCTATCGGGGTGAGCTATTGTGATCATAGGATTGCCATCGTCCGTCAATCCAATATCTTTCCTAAACTACTTCATAGGAATGATCCTTGGGTGGTCCCCTTAAAGATACCCATTCTATGCAGAATTCTGGTTGTTGTGGCAACTGGAAGGAAAAGCTTCAAAAATCTACTTGCAAAATACTATTGCCTGATTTGAAATAATTTGGTGTGAATGATCCTGGATGACCTTCAACCAAGATAAGATGTACTTCGGAAATATTTCTAGACCAAATTTGGGATTCCACACCGGATAGGCGGCAGTCAAAAACACTCTTAACAATCAACAAACGTGGATAAAAAACGGGCAACAAATGGCAGTTGAAAACTGTTTCTAGTGAGTTTTTTTTCTCCTCCAATGATTTAGGGAGATATGCTCCGAACACGATTTAGGAGGTTGGTTTCTGCTACGTATGTCAGATTTCTGTTTGGCGATAAAAGAGAATGGCAAAAAAACCAAAAACAATTTGAATACTAGCAGTGGACTGTGATCTGAAAGCAGGTTTCATATCAGATGTGGTAGAAATAGCTATATTATGTAAGCTTGGGCAACACTCACAGGCAGGGGATTTTCTGCCCATCTCTAGGGGCCGAATTTCGGCCCCATTCCCAATAGAAAATAGCCACCTTTTTCTCCCTTTTCCCAATTAAGAAAAGTAAAAAAGAAGTTTTATTTTTTTTAGAGACCACTACTACTTATGAGAAACAATGACCCATATCAGAATGATATTTTTAAACACTTGTGTTTAAGTGGTTAAGTGATATGCTTGACATAATACAATCTAAAATAACTTGATTTTGAGGATATATTTTGCTACCCTTGTTATGTTCTCTGTCGTTAAGGAGCTCTAGCGATAAGGCGTATATTTCCCTAGTTGACATGATTACAAAACCTAAATTTTCAAATTGCCCTAATGTTTTTAAAATTGGTCTGTTACGGTAGTAAAATTTACCTAGAAAGCATCAAAATAGGTTTCAAAGCGATTCATCATTTACAAAACCGTTAAAACTTGCGCCTTCTACTCCGACCCTGACTTTTACGTCTTTAGACTGGGTGCCGTTTAGACGAGTTTTAGTAAATCCTTTGCAGGTTTTCAAAAAGTAAAAGTGCTAAAATATTAAGGATATAAGTGCCCTTCATTTTCAAAACTTTGCGGTATTCCTTTTGCGCATGTGTACGAAATATACTTAAAATTGTGACGTTTGTCATTGAAAAGATGAAACTGGCGTGTTTCAGTTTGTTTTTAGATGCTTTCCCCCCCTAGACCCAAGATGCCCTTTGGACAATTAAATGTCGCTATATAAATATATATCATATGTAAAGGGCGTCTTGGGTCTAGGGGGGAAAGGGGTTGTATAAGCGAAAGAAGACATCAAATTCTGACAAAAAATAGACCACTTTGCAAGATGGTCGTTTTTATTGTACATCAACTGTATAAATAGTTTTACTGTTCATAGCGTGATAGGACGATTGTTTACCCTTGTTGTACGGTCTGGTTCCCATATATGTTACTGAATAACAAGTACAGTTGATGATCGGAATAAATTCTCATTCAATAAGAAGTAGAGTTATTACATGCATTAAGGAAATCCCGTTCTATATATACAAATTCGGGGGCAATGATGCATCGATGGCCCATCTATATATATTTGTTGAATGTGCCTAGTTTCTCCAGTCGTTATTTCAACAAAATAAAACGAACGTCTCGTTTAGGGGGATTGCTCGCCTTATCGCTAGAAATTCTTTCTCCCAATTTTGATGTTAAGTTGATCATTTTTTCCCAATCTTGGCCAGGGGCTTTTTCCCAAAATTGCTGCAAAAAGCCCTGACAGGTGTTGTTCCAATATACTACTATTGAGCCAACCGACTTGACATTATATACCTAACCCAAATTATCTGCATAGAGACTCAAAACCCAATCAAGAAAGTGCTTATGTCATAATTTGTTGTTCTCTAGAGTGAAAATTTTCTTGGCTAAGTTTAATATAAAAAATAACACTGACAATGTTTGTTTGTGTCCTTCTTTGTGTGAGTGTTTTCAAAATCAAGTCCGGGTTCACTCAGGTTTGAAAAGTCCTTGAAAACTAAATCTGCCAGAGTCACTGCAAGGCCTTGAAAAGTCCTTGAATTTTACTATTTTCTGTAGGACAACACTGTTAATGGAGACCTAGATCCATATAAAATTGGTGTGCTTTTATTTGGTGCTGCATATGCGGCACCAAATAAAAGCACAACAATTTTATACTTATTTTCTAGATTTTCAGAAGTAGAATTTTATAGCATAAATTAGTATTTTTCATGAAGTCGTAGTCCTTGAAAACAGAATGAAAATCTATGAAGTCCTTGAATTGGACATAAACTTGCCTGTATGAACCTTGCAAGTGAACAATGAAATCACTGATATCAATGGTTAATTTTTTCATTTTTTATGGGAATAAATATAGGGGAAACTGTATTCAAATTTTTCATTTGAGGAGGTATAGAGTTTGATAGAAAGGGACCCACAAGCAGAGCCATAAAAAGTGATTTCTGACCGTATATGCATAGATATACCTCCCCAACTGAAAACTTTGAATATGGTTATCACCATTCTAATGCTCCTCTGCACTGGTTTACTGTTGAAAACTTTGTTTCGTCTAAAATTGGATCATTGCAAGCCGCATGTTATCAAACAAAATGTGACATAATTAATGACATCAAACTATTTCTAACAGTATATCGCAGATATAGTCACAAATTTCTAACATTGAAAGTCACATTACTAAATCAAGTGCATATTTTCATCCATGTGTTAGCTCCAGCAATGGTCAGCAATGTTGGTCAGCCATTTTAACCCTTAAAGCGCATGTAAAAAATGCATCTGAAAATGCTGTCCGATGCATATTTTTGCTAACATTATTGACTAATCATGTAAGTGTGGAGGAATACAGTGTAGACCAAGATCAGACTGCTCCTGTAGGAGCAGTCTGATCTTGGTCTAAACTATTTGACCAAGAGGTGCCTTTGATACCACAGTACTGCATCTCTTGTACATCCAAAGCAGACAGCCAGCCTCCACAGCAAATTTTAAACTCAAACTTCATTTCAGTCTGTTCCTGACAGCACATGGGTCCTTTCCAGGTCCAGATTTGTGGCCAAACACATGACTTTTAAGACCCCCCAAAAATGAAAAAATATTTATGAAATGTGCATAAAATAGAATGTGCACATCTCCAATGTGTGAACAATCATTATGCAAAGTTTGAATATAAAAGAATGAATACTGTTGGAGTTATAGAATACACAAACTAGGCACCCCCTAAGTATCTGGAAAGGAAAAAATGTCTAAGTTCAATACCGGTCAAAAATGGAAAAATATTTATTAAATGTGCGAAGAATGGATGGTGCACATCTTCAATGTGTGAACAATCATTACGCAATTTTTGAATATAAAGTAATGAATACTGCTGGAGTTACAGATTACACAAAATAGGCACCCCCTAAGCATTAGGGATGAAAAAAGTGTCTAGTTCAACACCCGTCAAAAAAGTGAAAAAAAAAATGAAATGTGCACAAAAGAGAAGGTGCACATCTTCAATGTGTGAACAATCATTATGCAAAGTTTCAATATAAAGGATGAAAACTGTTGGAGTTTCAAATTACACAATCTAGGCACCCCCTAAGCATTTGGGATGGAATAATGTCTAAATTCAACACCCGTCAAAAAAATGAAAACAAATAAATGAAATGTGCATAAAAGAGAAGGTGCACATCTTCAATGTGCGAACAATCATTATGCAAAGTTTGAATATAAAGGCATGAAAACAGTTGGAGTTTCAAATTACACAATCTAGGCACCCCCTTAGCATTTCTGATGGAAAAAATATGTAAGTCCAACACCTGTCAAAAATTAGAAAAAAATGAAACATGCACAAAATATGAGGTGCACACCTTCAATGCATGAACTATCATTATGTAAAGTATGAATATAAAGGAATGAATACTGTTGGAGTTACAGATTACACAAACTAGGCACCCTCTAAGCATTTCGGATGAAAAAAATGTCTCAACACCCCTCAAAAATGAAAAAAAATATTATGAAACATGCACAAAATAGGTGCACATCTTCAATATGTGAACAATCCTAGGCAAAGTTTGCAGGAAAAGGAATAAAAACTTTTGGAGTTACAGATTACACAAACTTGGTACCCCTAAAGTGTTGCGGACGGACAGACTTACAGGACGGACATTCTGAGGTTCCTAATGGTCCATGGCCATTGCAAATTTATGGGGTTAACCTCACAAGGTTAACCCTACATGCCCATTTTAACCCCATAACACCAAGCTACCCTAACCTCACTTAACACGGCTGTACAGATTGTGAACCTCATAATGTATAGTGGGCATGTACTGACAGACAGAGTGGTCCCACTACTAGACCTGCTTTCGCTAAAGTGATGCAGGTAAAAATATGATATCTTTAAACAACCATTGGTCCAAATTAAAAATAATTTCAAAGAAGTGTTCCTCATGATGCTCTCAACTAAAATTGTGCAAATAGTTCCACTCCGCCAATCAAAGGGGCTGCCAGAGCTCTAGATAAGAAATATCTTTAAACAACATCTGAACCATTGGTCCAAATTAATAATTTCACAGAAGTGTTCCTCATGATGCTCTCAAGCAAAATTGTACAAATAGTTCCACTCCCCCAATCAAAGGGGCTGCCATAGCTTTAGATAAGAAATATCCTTAAACGCCATTTTCTCTTGAACCCCTGGTCCAAATTCAAAATAATTTCACAGAAATGTTCCAAATAAAGACCTGGTCCAAAGCTGCACAAATGGTTCCACTCGGCTGAGCAAAGGGTCACCAGAACTCCAGATAAGAAATGTCTTTAAACGGTATCTCCTCCCAAAACACTGGTCCAAATTCAATATTATTTCACAGAAATGTTCATCATAACAACTTCTATTACAGTTGCACAAATTATGCTGCACTTATCAAAAAGGCCACCAGAGCTCTAAATAAGAAATATTTTAAAAGACATTCCCTCCTGAACCACTGGTCCAAATTGAAAATGATTTCATAGAAATATTCCTCATTATTATATACCTATAAATGATACAATTTTAGAACTGTCTGTTTTCTGGGCATCTGATACAGAAAGCCGGATCAACAAACTGAGGCTTTCTGAATCCACATCACTATCCTTAAAAACGAGGCTAACGTTGGTAACCTGCTTTTGCGGCGACGTTACGTAAAGTCATTTTCAAGCATGGAACCAGAGACGGAAAACATGATGACGTAACGTCATATTATATGGCGTGAATATGATGTGACAAAACGTAATTTTAAGCTAATTCACATTTTTTCTTGATTAAAGACCAAAACAATTTATAAAATCAAAATAATTTCAGAAAAAAAGGTATATAATAAACATATTATTCTAAAAGTAACTTGATCTGGCGTACAGTATCATGTCTCGTGGATAAAACCATACCATGTGATCACCCTCGAAGCTTCGTGTCTTGGGTGATCCGATGGTATGACATCCATTCGACGTGATACAGTGCGCCAGATCAAGTTACTATTATAATAATGTGTATTTATTCCCTCTACCATAATTGATCAGAATATTCAGCTCGGCTGAACAACATATGTTGGCCACCAGAGCTAAAAATATAAATATCTTTAAATTAAATCTCTTTAACCACAGACCAATACAGGATTCAAATGAGTGATCCAGGGCCCTAGGGTCCTCTTGTTTTTTGTTTTTTTCAAAATGGGCGTATAAAAGGGAAAAGCCTGATTTTCTCCTGTCAGAACATTTGGATCAAATAAATTAAACCAGTAACTAGAGTAATGATGTGTTATCTTTATAAGATGAGCTAAAAATGACATACATCTCATTATCAAACAACCCACCAATGAAAGCTCTAGCTAGTCTGTACATCCATGCAGTCTTTGCAAGAGCATTTTCTCTTCTGCATACAGATAGAAAAAAAGGCTATAACAATACAGTAAAACCTGTGTAAAACGGCCACTAAAAATAGACAAAACAAAGGTCTTAATGACAAATGGTAGCTTAATGAAGGTTGAAAGTATTGCAGAATGCTCCCTGCAATACTTTTGACCTGTATTAACCGATAATTGGTCTTGAAAACCATTTTTTAGGTATTTTGAGAGTGGTCGTTTTACACAGGTTTCGCTGTATTTCAAACATTTTGTCCTACTGGATGGCTAGGCATGTGTGTTTCAAGATGATAAATTTATCCTCTGCTAAGTACTGGTAGTAGTGGTTCAACTCAGGGAGCCTGTTCCAACAGGACTTAAAATTGTTGACTGGGGTGTAAAGCAGGATGTAAAGCATCAAATCAAACAAAATCAAGATGATGAAAGTACCTTTCTCTGGGAGCAACAAAAAACATCTGATCTGTGCCAATTTTATATCTTGTCCTTCCAATATTTTTTGTCCTGAAAATGTTGTCTACTTATAAAGTCTGCTGCATATATTCAACTGCACTCCAGAGTCCTTATACCATGGAATAAAATACTATGGACCCAGATCAGACTGCTCCCCTAAGGAGCAGTCTGATCTGGGTCCATATTGTTTGCAATATAGGCTACCAAAGTACATATAGGGCAGATAAGAACATACATCATTTGTTGTGAACGACATGAAACGGGTAAAAATAGTAAATCTACACATGCTACATAATTTCATATTCCAGCTTGTCTCTGTAGCTGAGCAGATATTTTACTGCTTTACCTGAGGCGAATTCAACAATGCGAGCGCTTGACCGAGCACTTGTTAGTGTGATCATTACTTTGTTGAACGATAGCGAGCGCTTGCTCAATGCAAAATGACCGCGCCCTATAATTAGCAAATCAAATGCATCCGTTGGCGGGAAATCAAAGCAAAACACATTTCTACATGCAGTTTAAATTGTTTCATTTTAAAATATCCACACAAAGAAACAAACATCGTCATTCCAAAAATTGAATCTGAAAATATCTCATGAAAACCTATTATTACCATGGTAACCATCTTAAATTTTTGGGCGAAAATCCTATCGAGTTTGAAACACCTATCGAGTTTGATCGCAAGCGCTTGCGTTCAGAGATAAAGAACTCAGAGCGCTCCCATTGTTGAACACGCCTCTGGTTGCAAACAACAAGACAGTTTATTCTGTTCATGTTTTAGGTCCTACCAACAGCGAAGGTCATATGGGGATGGGTCTGTGACAGCTCATACCATCTACTAGAACAGTGAAAGATGCTTTAACTTTTCATCACTTCATAGACCTGACATTCTTAACACTTGAGGTGCTGAACTTCTAAGTTGAACACAGGCCCAGATAAAAAACAACAACAACCTTTTAGTGTAAAATTAAAATTATTTTCTTTTCCATCAGTTTAAATATATGTGTTAAGTTCTCAAAAGACACATCTTCTTGAGACGGTTCTTTTGAGTACACAAAACATGTTTTGGTTGAGAAATAAGAAAATTAATTTTTAGCTATACGCCTTTATCCGGAGACCTGTGGACAAATCCATCCAAATTATTATAAATTATTAACTGATTAAAGTCTGAGCGGGGACTATTTTGTTTGCATACACTTTTCTTGTTTGAGTTTCACTTCTATGACAAGAAAGTCCACTCTGAAACATTTAGATATTGAATCATTAAGATAATTCCCAACATCTATGGCACCCTACAGGAACTTCAACGAGTCCAGTGCATTTTCAGGAAAGCCAAAACTTGTTGATACTGATACCCAGCTTGTACACTTGATTTCTGAAAGCTGAAACTTGTTCTACATGGGATAACTGAGCATAACATCTTGTTTGGCCAACTCTAACAACATAGGATCATCGAAGAACTTGTTGATGCTGACATCCTCGCTCAAACCCTACAAATAGAAACCCATGAATTAAACCTTAATCGAATCATAACTGTAGCAATCCATTAATTTTTGATTCATTTTTGAGGAAAATAAGGCTTGAGATTTCATGTGGTCCATAGGCAATTCACATGATAAATCAAGCCTGGTTTCTAAAAATTGTGATAATTTTGAAAAATGCTGCAAACATTTAGTGGAGCTTTAAAAGTTATGCTGTCATGTGGTTGTTGGTACTCCATGTCTTTTCTTCACAGTGCCTTGGGTTGGTCTCGTGTATGATTGTGTTAGTCCCGGGTCATACTTGGCTACCTTTTTAAATTATAATTATGTTAATTTTACTTAATATTTCGGCCAGAGGCCTTAAATCATTCTTGAACAACAACTATGTTTAAGGGTGGTTGAGTTTTCATTACTGCTGCTTGCACATTCTACAAATTTGTCTTCTTGTAGAGCTAAGTGCTTGCTGATCTTTTTTACATTATGTGTTTGGGGAAATCGGGGTCTACTTTGCAATATGTGTGGGGGTAAACTTCTTTTTTTATTAAATTGAACTTTCCTCTCTCACCATAAATGACATGTTGATCTTACATGTTTGAAAAAAAATGAAATCAAATTTTACAACAATGCATCAACCTTGTGCGTTTTCGTATTTTGAAATATAATTATCATGAAATAAAATTATTATGTCAAAATTATCTAAAATATAATTATCATAAAATAAAATGATCATTTCAGAATTATTTGAAATATTATTATCATTAAAGTTAAAAGTGCAGCCAAAATTTATCCCATTCTGAGTGCAAAAGAGAAAGCAGGAATAATAATAGTGAGATCAGGATCATCAATAGGTCCACTGTTGACTAACCAGTTTCTACCAATATTAACCCTAAAAATGTGATCCGTTTTTAGTAGGTGTTTGCTACATATATTCACTAACATTATTGACTTATGTAAGTATAGAGGTGAACCATGTGGACCACGATCAGACTGCTCCTACAGTCTTACCTGAGCCTACACTTTGTCAAAGGCTTCTAACACAATTCAGCAGACAATTTTTGTTGTGATTGGCACTTTGAGGGTTAAGGCAATTTACAACCATTGTATACCTTTCGTCTTCTTGTTTTCACCATGAACTCTCTAGCCAGGTGGGTGGCTGGCTGGGCTTCAAGGGGCCGGATATGAATACTTTTGTCTAAGGGGTCCCCAGGCACAATCTGCCAATGGTGAAACACTGACAGACAGAAGGCCTGCCCCTGAGTGTGTGTTCGAAGATCTGTCTCAAAACCAAATGAGTCTATGGCGGGGAGAAAAGCTTTGATTGTGTACAAGGGTGAGCCTGGCACTGGTGCATCCTGGGTAACGTGACCTCTGGAAAAACAAAAATATTATAGTAAACAAGGAGATTCTATTTCTGAACTCAGACATACCAAATAGAGAAAAATTAAAATGAAAATATATATCTATGAAATTCAACATTCATAGACCACATAAAGTGTTAAGAGGTTTGTAAAGTAATATTAAAAACATCTATAACAAAGGAATATGGTTATATCATGTTTTTGAAAGGGTGTAAATCCAGATCTGCTGGATTCTGAAGCATATGTGCAGACTCGCCAGAGCCTTCACTACTTGCATACAACATGTATGGATCTAGACGAAGGCACTGCCCAAAATTTAGACCTCTAGCTTCCCTGTATAGGTCAACATAAACGTTAATGAGAGGCACTTGCGAAATGTGCCAAAATCTCGTGCACTGACCCATGTTGATATAGAGTAAATACAAGCACCAATGTACATGTATGAAGGCTTATCTAAAAAATATACAGTGTAGTCCCTTTATAAGAAACCTCAGTCATTATAAAATGGATTTGGACAACACAGTCATGTTGTGGCTCCCAAATATTTTTACCATAGAATTTTACAAAGGAATTATAGGAAAATGCCCATTCCATGGTCATTTTCCTATAATTCCTTTGTGAAATTGTCCTTTAATAGCATGATTCACTTATAACATGTTCCATCTTATGGACCCAAAACATAGTATTATAAAGTGGCTGTACTGTACTATCAATCTTCTATCTGTTTGTTGGGAGAGGATTAGGGGTAGGAAACAAAATCTATATAAAAATTATGTGTATGAATGAAGACGAGAAACTCCGTAACTGGTACTTTGTCAAACAGTGAAGATCCAGATGAAATGCCCCATAATGCGACATTTCATCAAGGTCTGCACTGTTTGCTGAGACAAAATCTTCAGAGAAAGAAACGCGATATTTTTTTTAAATATAACCTGTGACCCCTCAATATATGAAATGGACCCTTCTTTCCTTCATTGCTTTATGGAAAATTCCATTGGTCTGAAATGTGTTAAGGGTTGGAGGGCTTACCTTCTTCTTGCAAGAACTGTATAGACAGCAGAGACGCAATCGGCAGGGGCCATAACCTCAACAAAATAATATGGCTCCATCATACGTGGTGTGGCCTGAAGTTATAAAAATTTGAGCCATGGCATGAGATTTCCAACAATGTGGTATGTGCGACCATCAAAGCTTCAGATCAGCCTGCGCATACGTGCAGTCTGATCAGAGCCTTTGCTCGTCGCTTGAATATTATATGAATGTTAAGCTACTGACCGAACGTCATTTGGAGTTTCTAAGCTAAGAAGGAGGCTGCATAGGCTCGTATGAGTCTACACTTGTCAAAATGCCACATTGTTGGAAATCACATGCCACAGCTCAAATGCCAGTTTTCTCCCATTGCTTTCCTCATAAGAAATGTTAGTTTCTTTCAACTATTTAGTTGTAATGCATCAGCCAAAACGCATCCATAAACATAATGCATATCACAGTACACATAATATGAGCCAGGACATGAGATTTCCAACAATGCGGAATGTGTGATGAGCTAAGGCTCAGACCAGCCTGCGCATACGCGCAGTCTGATCAGAGCCTTTGATAGTCGCTTGAATATTCTATGAGTGTTAAGCTACAGACTGAACATCATTTGGAGTTTCTAAGCTTAAAAGGGGGCTGCATAGACTCGTCTGAGCCTACACTTGTCAAAATACCACATTGTTGGAAATCACATGTTGCAGCTCAATTATGTAAACATTTAAAGGACCTCACCCAATGTGGACATATCCTTTTTTCTAAAGAATATGTCAGGAGCGCAGTGGCTCAGTGGTAGAGTGCTTGACTCGAGACCGAGGGGTCGCTGGTTCAAGCCTCACCGGCGTCACTGCGTTGTGACCTTGAGCAAGATTAGACAATGCATATTTGATAGAAACTAGAAATGTGTCCATGGGACACGGATGCCCCCGCTATTGCCAAATTCGCATAAATAGGACATTGTCATTAACAAAGGGCCATAACTCTAATAATAATCGATGGATTTTATCCGTAATCGAACTTGACCTGTATTTTATGATTACATACCTGTGTATGAAATATGAATCCAATACACCAACGTATTCAAAAGATATCGCCCGGAAACCATTTTTCATACGGAGATCAAGGGCCATAACTCTGATAATAATTGGTGGAATTTACCCGTAATCAAACTTGACCTGTATTTTATGTCTACATACCTGTGTATTAAATATGAATCCAATACATAACTGTATTCAAAAGATATCGCCCAGAAACCATTTTTCATTCGAAGATCAAGGGCCATAACTCTGATAATAATTGGTGGATTTTGTCCATAATCGAACTTGACTTGTATTTTATGATTATATACCTGTGTATGAAATATGAATCCAATACATAACTGTTAACAAAAGATATCGCCCGGAAACCATTTTTCATTCGAAGATCAAGGGCCATAACTCTGATAATAATTGGTGGATTTTGTCCATAATCGAACTTGACCTGTATTTTATGATTATATACCTGTGTATGAAATATGAATCCAATACATGAATGTTTTCAAAAGATATCGCCCGGAAACCATTTTTTGTACGTCCCGTCGTACGTATGGGACGTACTTGGGTACGTACGTACGTACGGATGTACAGACAAGGGTGATGCTATATGGCCCCCCCCATTATAAATGGCGGGGGCATAAAAAGGGGCTAAAAGATCAGTATTGTGAGAGTTATGCCTTTTTGTAGTTCTAACTGTATGGTGTTTGCAATATGGCTAATAGTGCATACTTTGTGAAATCAACTCCTCTTAGAGCCTTCAGTGTATCTTTTTAATATTTTGGAAGATGTGCATGTGGAAGTTTAATGATGAAAAAATAATTTAACTCTTAAAGCGCCAATCGCAACAAAAGTCGTCTGCTTTTCTCGTCTGCTGAAATGTTTAAGAAGCCTCTATGGCAAACAGTGTGGACCCAGATCAGACTGCTCCTATAGGAGCAGTCTGTTCTGGGACCACCCTGTTTGCTTCTATACTTACTTTGTTGGTAATATAAGGCAATTATTTGCAGCAGACGACTTCAGCAGACAACATTTTCAGATGCATTTTTTTCTTGGGGCTTTAAGGGTTAACATATTGTTTCACAGACCACATCTTGTTCTCAATGTCAGACTGTCCTTTTGAACACCCAAAACATATGGATAAGAAAATAATCCCAGTTTTATGCTCAAGAAGTTTGCCTATCTTTACCTATGTCTACTGACAAGGAGCAGGAGCACATTTAACACAAGGCCACCATGCCTCCTATTCCAACATGGGAGAAAGTTCAAAATTTCCAAAATCCTGAACTTTTGAAAATCAAATTTTAAAACTTGCAGGATGCCTAAAAAATGGATAATTTCAAGTTTAAATGATTAATTGTGTTGAGACATCTGGAAACTAATCAGAAAACCTATTATAATCTCCTTAATTCAGCATTTTGAGGCTGACTTTTCTATGGAAAGTCAGCCTCAAAATCCTGAATTCAGGATTTACCCTTAAAACTTTCACGCATGTTCCAATAACATTGCAAAAAATAAAACCTTTACCATAAGAAATGCTGAATATGCTACACGTCTGGCTGTTGGAATGATCTGACCTCCACCCCTGTGTATTGGCTCCTGAGCAATCACAGCATCCAAAATCTTGAACTTCACATTTCTTATTGCTAAAATTATAAAAATAAATAATTTAGAAACATCTATGCAACAAAGGCCTAAAACAAATATGTTTGTTTTCCCCTCCCAACTTTTTTATCCCCGAAATTGTATAGGCTTAGAATGTTTTATTTTTACTTTTCATGTCTGTCTATTATTAGCAAAATGCATTTCTCTATATAGGCAGACATGAAAAGTAAAACAAGAGGGCAATGAGGCCCTGGATCGCTCATCTCAGTCCTGGTGCATGAGGAGATATTGCTTAAAAACAAATCTCGTTTAAAGATATTTCCATTTTTAGCTCTGGTGGCAATTTTTTAAGCAGAGCAGAACAGTTTGGACAATTTTTGTAGAGGTCAATACGAGAAACATTTCTGTGAAATTATTCTGCATTTGGACCAGTGGTTCAGGTGATGTTGTTTAAAGATATTTCTATTTTTAGCTACGGCAGCCATTTTGTTAAGCAGAGCCGAACTGTAGAGGGCAATATGAGGAACATTTATTTTAATTTTGGACCAGTGGTTCATTAGGAGCTGTCGGTTTAAGATATAATCTACTTTTAGCAGTGGAGATCTTTTTGTCCGGCTGAGCAGAGCCCTTTGTGCAATTATGGCAGAGAGCTTTATGAGGAACATTTGTGTGAAATTATTTTGAATTTGGACCAGCGGTTCAGGAAGGTCGTGATCTGGGTCCAAACTGTTTGCAAAGGTTGTTGTTGGCATGGAAAGAGTTAACACCCAACAGTTTTATTGTAGTGTTATGCATGTGTTAATAGTTGTATGCCATTGTTCTTCAACTATTTAGGCTGCTAAATAGCTAGTTGCA
Organism: Loripinus fragilis; assembly: GCA_964019695.1. Lineage (NCBI taxonomy): Eukaryota > Metazoa > Mollusca > Bivalvia > Lucinida > Lucinidae > Loripinus > Loripinus fragilis. The sequence goes on from OZ026527.1 coordinate 14,198,017, forward strand.
CAAAGTGTATAATATGCATGGGCGAAAGTTCAAAATTTAAAAAATCCTGAACTTTAGATACGCAAATTTTAAAACTTGCAGGATGCCTACAAAAATGGATAATTTAAAGTTAAAATGATTAATTTAGTTTAGATAATCTGAAAACTAATCAAAGAAGATAATTAAATTCTCCTTAATTCAGCATTTTGAGGCTGACTTTCTATGGAAAGTCAGCCTCAAAATCCTGAATTCAGGATTAATCCTGAAAACTTTCGCCCATGTATATGAGCAGCCACTGCATAATGACCACTGTTTCAAAAACAACATATATTATTAATATACATTTCTTTACCTTGTTTTCAGATTGAATTGCTTAATATGCACCTTCTTTCTTAAAATCAAATTTAGCCCTTCAAGCGCAAAGAAAATTTGCATCTGAAAAAGTCGTCTGCTGAAGTCATCTGTTGCAAATAATTGCCAAACATTATTGAACAATTCAAGCATAGAAGCAAACAGCGTGGACCTAAATCAGACTGCTCCTACAGGAGCAGTCTGATCGTCCACACTGTTTGTCATAAGAGGCTTCTCAAATATTTCAGCAGAGGATAAAAACAGACGACTTTTGTTGTGATTGACGCTTTAAAGGGGACAGTAACCCTAATGATAAATATGTTTGAGCAGAAAGAGCTCTATAAACTATGAATTTTGATACAAGTATCATAAAAATCGGTTGAAAAATGGGGAAGTATGGGCATTTTAAGAACTCACTATTGCCAACATTTAGCCGCCATTTTGAATATTTAATTAGTTTTCAGAATTATTTCAACTGCTTAATTTTGAGTTATCAATAATATCACAACATCTGTGTTTCAGCAGATATGCAGCTTTATACATAAGGAAAATGGTTTATCAAAGATAATTGCAAGTAATCCATTGGTTTGTCTTTTATTTTGACTGCGCATATTTAATTAGGCTGTGTGATGTCACTAAGCCTACAATATGGCCGCTTCCATTACAGTCCATTTGCAAATATTCAAACGTCCACAACTTCTACGTTTTTCAACCGATTTAGATGAAACTGGTTTCAAAATTCATGGTTTATTAAGATCTTTTATGTAAAACATAGTAATCATGAGGGTTGCCATCCCCTTTAAGGGTTAGGCTGATACTTACGTTCATCACAAAGTGGTCCCTCCCTGGTCGCCCATTGAAAACCTTGCACTATACTGTCCTTAACTGCTCCTAATAAGCTCTTGTCAACCTGGAATAAGAAAATGTGACAAAGTTACCATGTTTACCGGAATACTGTCACACAGAAAGGTATGAAATAAACTCAGAACATACAAAGGGTAATAATATAAAATATCAGCTGTGCGAAGCTGATGCCCATATTGTTCGTCCAAGTCGTAATACGTTCAGTAACAATGGAGGATATGAGGTATGATTTTGCAACTTTTAACTCCCAACAACTTCGTTGTTTGTGGTTAGAAACATAAAGTGTAGATAGGTACTCGTTTTCTTAGTAAGAATGAGACCAATATTGAACAGATTGGGCAAATTTTCTGTTTTGCAACAAAACCGCATCTCCTACAACAACTCCATTTAAGTGACGCTGCTAAGTATTTTAAAGTTTGACGTCAGCAAAAAAAACAAAGTGTAGATAGGTACTCGTTTTCTTAGTTAGAATGAGACCAATATTGAACAGATTGGGCAAATTTTCTGTTTTGCAACAAAACCATATCTCCTACAGCAACTCCATTCTAAGTGACCCTGCTAAGTATTTTAAAGATTGGAGTCATCAGTGATGAATGCAAAACAGTATAAAGAATCCTGATCAGAAAGGAGCAGTCTAATCTGGGTTCATAGTGTTTGCAATTAAGGCTACCTAGGTAGATAAGCAGATGAGGGCAGACAACATTTGTTGCAAATGGTGGGAAAAATTGAGACTTACTTCTGATGGTAGGGTATCATCTACCAGAATATTTGGTCCAGTGGCATCTGGCCCAAACGCCCAAATGGAACGAGCAGCCAGCAAATCCCAGTCGTATTTCGTCTGGAAGAATTCTCCGAGCCTCTTTCTCGGCCAAGTAATCTGAACGACCTCATTTTCAATATCTTCAGCTAAACCTTTCTCAAGTGGTTCAGCAATCATTGTCAGTTTGTTTCTATTAATAGAAGGAAAATATGTAGGCCATCTTAAAAGGGTACTCTTTAAGCCTAATGAACTTGGTTTGAAAATTGTGAAGGACACAATATGAGCCTGCACATAAGATTTTGTTACTGATCCGATACACGACCAGGCATTTCTCACATAAACAAAGTATGGAGGCACACAAAAGCTCTGGGCAATAATTGGAACACTAGCATAACTGGATAGCTGTACATGTATTTTTACATACTGACTTGGAATATGCTGACTTAGCATTTGCTGTAAGTATCAATCTCATGACGCTGGCCCATTTTTTTTTTTAATTTTCCAACTATATGTTTGTTTGTTTTCAAAATGGCTTCTGCAAACTTTAGATGACACTATAAGACAGCAAAACACTTACCTCATTGGCATAAAGCACACAGTCTGATAAACACAAATTACCAGCTCTGCGATAAATACATTTGCTAAACTTGTTATATTCACAATTTCAATATTCTAGCTAAAGTCTGTAGCTGAACAGGTTGGTATAACAGGCTTATAGTTTAGAGTGTGTAACAGGAAAATGATTTTCTTACTGCTCAACCAAAACATATGTTATGGGTGCTCAAAAGAACCGTCTCAATGAGACGGTTCTTTTTAGAAACCAAAACATATGCTAAAAGTTATTAGTAAGAAAATATGTACAATTTTACGCTGAAAAATTTTGTTTATCTAAACCGGTGTTATAAGGCTAACTGGCTCATAGACTCCGCAGATAGGTTTTCTCATGTCCAGGTCTATATAGGACAATATAAAACTGGACCTTTAATGTCCTTAAAACCAGGCCTTTAGTTAAAGAGTGTGTACCATAAAAATGATTTTCTTATTTCTCAACCGAGACATATGTTGTGGGTACTCAAAAAGAACCGTCTCAAAGAGACTGTTCTTTCAGCAACCAAACCTATGCTAACTAGAAATTGTGTTTATGATACACTATGCCCCCAACCATTAGTTTGTCCACAGGTAATCTATTCATCATCCTCTTTCAGTTGACCAAAACTGAGGCTACTAGCTGTAATAGTTTTTGAGATATCTTTATTGGAGGTTTTCTATGTCCAAATTTGCAAAGAGCATTAACTTTAAAAAATGGAAAGGGCGATAACAATTTTTAAAAAAAATTTCACCAAGTAATCTAATCATTACCCTCTATCAGCTGTCCAAGGTTGAAGCCCCTAGCTGTAATGGTTTTTGAGATATCAAGTTTTCTATGACAAAATTTGCAAAGGGCAATAACTTGACAAAAAATAAAATGATTTTTTAAAATTTCCACCAGGTTATCTACTCATTATGCTCTATAAGCTGAGCAAGTCTGAAGCTCCTAGCTGTAACGGGTTTTGAGATATCAAGTTTTCCATGTCCAAATTTGCAAGGGCAAAAACTATAAAAAAAAAAATGAGTTTACTTTAAATTTTCACCAGGTAATCTACTCATTATCCTCTATAAGCTGAGCAAGTTTAAAGCTCCTAGCTGTTATAGTTTTTGAAATAAAATGATTACAAAATTTCATTCTGACCCTTTAAAAGGGGCATTACTCCACAAAGTGGGATAATCCAGATTAAAAAAAAATACGGATCAGTTATTTTCTGATGAGGAATCCATCAAAGAAATTTCAAAACCCTATCTTAAATCTGAAAGGGTTTTTTTTATATATAATTTTTCTATGACAAAATTTGCAAAGGGCGATAACTCAATTTTTTTTTTAAACTTTCACCAGGTAATCTACTCCTTAACATCTATAAGCTGAGCAAGTTTGATGCTCCTAGATGTAATGGTTTTTGAGATATCAAGTTTTCTATGTTCAAATTTGCAAAGGGCAATAACTATAAAAAATAAATAAAATATTCTTTTTTGAAAAAAACACAGGTAATTTACTCATTATCAGCTATAAGCTGAGCAAGTTTGAAGCTCCTAGCTGTTATAGTTTTTGAAATATCCTGATTACAAAATTTCATTATAACCTTTTAAAAAGGGCATAACTCCACAAAGGGAGTTACAATGTATTCCAGATTAAAAAATGTATGGGTCAGTTATTTTTGATGAGTAATCTTTCAAAACCCTATCTTAAATTTGTAACGGACAGAAGGACGGACGAGCAAAAAGCAATATGCCCCTTCAACTTTTTTCAAAGTTTGTAGGTAAGGAAATATTTACAATTTTACCATGAAATTTTTTTGTTTATCTTAACCTATGTTTCATGTTACGTTGATGGACATTACCAGATCAGCACCATTTTTTACCTTTTATTTGGGGTCTCGGCAAAGCACTTGAGTGATGAGGTTTCCACCACTGTCTCACAAAATGATACCACAGGATCAGCAACCTTAATATCTGAAATATACAAGGAAATTTTCGATCACAACTTTTGTCATCTGCTACTCTCTTCTGCTTATGTTCTTTGGTAACCTATATTTCAAACAATATGGACCCAAATCAGGTCTGATCAGGGTTCATAGAGTTTGCTTCCATGATAAAATCTAGTCTGAAGGGCACTTGAATATATTCAGCAGACGTAAAAATTAGACAACATTTTCAGGACAAAAAATATTGGTGAGATATTTATCATAAGGGTTAACTTGCTAGTGTTTGCTAGTGCTGAAGTCATCTACATTGGGCCTGATCTAGATCCATACAGTTTGATATTGAAATATTTTTGTGAAAAGAATATCTTTGTAAAAATCAACAGATGTCTAGAAAGCATGCAAAAGTTTCCCAGCATGCAAAGTCAAACCTACAATTTGCAGCAGACGACAATTTCAAATTTTGCTGCTTTTTCAAAAATAACAAATAAGGCATGCTATTTCATGACAATTGTCTGCTGGCAGACAATTCTCATGAAATATCATACCTTACTTTTTCCGAAAATTAGGAAAGATGTCGCAAAATTTTTTGTCTGCTGCAGTCGTGATTGGCGCTTAAAGGGTTAAAAGTGATTGTCATGACAAGATATGCACAGTTAAGCTGTCAATGGAAGATGTCTTGTGTGTGATTTTACAGCACCTTCAACACTGTTTAGGTAATCTGTCACAGTCAGGGGTCTATGATTTCTAAGTATTCTACCCATAAAGTATCTTTCATGACTGCTTTTATTCGATTTGACATCCAAGTCAACAATTTTTCTGTCATGTCAGGACAGTCGCCTAGGTTGAACCAGTACTAAGCAGGGGATAATGTCTTACTCAAGGACTTAACACACATCCCGCCCGTCTCGGCCTAGACTGTCACCCCGGCCACTGCTGTGCACCCTCAAGTGTCTCAGATGAGGATCAGACTGGCCACCCCTCTATCTCAACTTGAGCACTCTTGTCAATGAGCTATGTACTGCACTCTTCGCAGCAGAGGCCATTTTAGAGATATACAGAGATGCCAACCCTAAATGGCACTCTTCAGGAATATGAAAGGCATTTTTCAGGAATCTTGGTACATTTTCCGGAACGCTGCATATTTTGCCATAAAAGTACAAAATGCACTCACACAAGTTTCTTGCAAGACGAGCTTCAATATAGCCTAATACAGTACCCTCTTCCTGCCTCCCAAAAGAATGGCTGAGAGTTTTACTTCAACTTCATGCATTATATTTTCTCCCCTTCAATAGGCTTCAGTAAGGGCCAAAGATTTGTATAATCTGATGAATTTCCGCATCCACACGACGTTTTTGGCCAATCTATTTTCGGTTTGAATGTCGGTGTGCCGCGGTCCCTTCGCACTAGGCATATACAACGTTTTTGGCCAAAGGAATCCATTTTGTTTTGTATCACAGGCTGGTTCTCGGACTCACAACTTTTTACCCTTAGTGAGTATTGTCTTTCCAATAAATTATGCACTAACCAGTCTGTATTTTACTACCGGTGATCAGGTATAACCGGTGTAGAGGTAGGAGAAACCCCAGTTATTTTATCTGATACCATTTTAAAATGGTTATTTGCAATAATTTTGACATTGAAAATCGTAAAGAGGAAATTGGTCTCCAAAATTGGTATGATTCCACAACAATCGGAAATGTTGGCATCTCTGGATATATTTTTCTCAATTGCAGACGATTCATATGAAATATCAGACCTTAATTAGCTTCTTAGAGGTGCAATAATAAAAAATGTGAAAATGCTGCAAATAGTTGATGGCAAACTTTAGGTTTTAACTCTTTATCTTCTAGTGTCGTCTGCTGATAACTGAGGGTCTGGAGGGGGGGGGGGGGGTCTGGTATTCACTATTCATTAAAAATTTAGCCCATTATTCATCTCATTAAAATTTTAGGTTATTCATTAAACTAAGACCAATTATTCATTAAAAATAAGAAAGGTAGCAAAGAAATCGGATTATTCACTATTCATTATTTTTTTCTTCTATTCTTAAAAAAAAAGAGGATTATTCATTAATTTTTAGGCCCTCATTATTCACTATTTTTTGGGCTAATTATTCATTATTCATTATAAAAAGGGCCATTATTCACTAATCATTATACCCCATCCAGACCCTCATAACTTTTGCAAACAGGTTGGACCCAGATCAGGCCCGATAAAATGTCGGGTCTGATCTGGATCCAATCTGTTTGACACTCAGATGGTATTCGGATTCCTGAAAGAATTGATTTGAAAAAGTTGATTTTGAAAAAAAATCAGCAGACAACAAAAAAGCATGAAATGTTCGCAGGGGCCAAAGAGTTGACCAGTATAAGTTTTCTTTCTTTAGTAGCTTACAACTGTCCTACTTGAACAACGGTACGCAGAATGGCCACAGAAGTTAATTCAAGATCAAAAAGATTATTTAAAGAAAGCAGAAATCATTCAGAATCTCCATGAAAGTAGTACACTGAAACGTTGATACACCACAGTACGATTTAGTGCATGCATATACATGTATCCTTATTTGAAGCAATAATCAATCCATTCTAATGCACTTGCTTTTGTAACACGATGTCTGATTGGATAACGTCAAAAATTTGCGACAGTATATCCAGTGATATACTGTCAGAAAAAGTTTGACGTCATTAATTACGTCACATATCGTTGGATAACATGCGGCTTTAGGCAGCTTGCAACGCTTCAATTTGAGAGGAAACTGCAATAATGCATTAGAATGGGGATAACCATATTAAAAATTTTCACCTTGGGGGAGGTATATTGTCGGATATACGGTCGGAAATCACGTTTTATGGCTCCGCTCGTGCGTCGCCGTAAAACTAAATTTCCGACCGTATATCCCAAGATATACCTCCCCAAATGAAAATTTTGAATACAGTTATCGCCTAAATCTTACCTATTTCTGAGTACATCTTCCTGAGATCATGCATCACACAGTCCAAATACAACTCCCCGGTACCCAAGATTATATGCTCCCCAGATTCTTCCACCTGAAATATACAACATAGTTACTTTATTTACCCTATGAGCCGTGACATGAGATTTTCAACAATGTGTCATTTTGACAAGGGTAGACTCAGACTAGCTTGTACAGCCTCCTTCTAAGCTCAGAAACTCCAAATGAAGTCCAGTCAGTAGCTTAACACTCATAGAATTTTCAAGCGACTAGCAAAGGCTCTGATCAGACTGCGCGTATGTGCAGGCTGATCTGAGGCTTTGCTGGTTGCACATACCACATTGTTGGAAATCTCATGTCGCGGCTCCTATATAAATACAAACAAACATCTGAACTCCATCCATGCTTATTCTTATATTTGAACAAGCACAGGTATTGCCGGCAACACTTAAGTTCACTACCGGTGCAACATTTTGACTATTTCCATTACCATAGCAACCACAGTTTTTATCTGATGGCCAAAAAAAAGACTTGCATAATAAAAGTCAAAGAATATAACTCGGAACCCATTGAGGTGTGAAACTGGACCAGACGTTCAATCAAGCTAACTTGAATAGTTATTGAGTTATCTAGGTTTGCAACAATTTTGACTATTTCCATTACCATAGCAACCACAATTTTCATGCGACAACAGAAATAAAAGGATGTGCATAATAAACACCTTGCCACCTGCTCACATACCAAGTTTCAATAAGCTAGCTTGAATAGTTTTTGAGTTATTTCAGGATCCAGATTTCAGCAAACAGATGGACAGAGGGCAAACCTATAGTCCCCTCCCCTCTAGTGTAAACACCGGAAGGGGCCTAACAAGCTCATTGTGATGTGCCAGAAATTGTTGAAACAAAATGATAGAGAAGACCCTGATTAGACTGCTCCTTAAGTAGCGCCTGATCTGAGTCTTCATTGTTTGACAAGTCCAAAAATTGAGAGCAACTCAATATTTTTTTAAAACAAAAACATGTCCCCACAGCTTTAAAAGGGAAAGGTTAAAGTATTTAGAACTACCTTTGTTGTAATGAGAGGATAACTCTTGTCCACTTTACGTAGTCCATCCAACATTTTGGGTAACTCTGATGGGTTGACTGGCTCTACGGCTATTTTGATGACAGATCCAGTGTTGAACTTCAGGGGACGGAAAATATGAACCTGAAAAAAATCAACCATGAGTAATCTGTACTCAGCCAGTACAGAGCTCATACAAGAAGTTAATGTAAAATTCAAGGACTTTTCAAGGACTTCTAAAGACTTTCCTACTGTTTTCAAGGACTTAAAACTTATGAAAAATACTGATTTACACATTAAAATTCTACTTCTGAAATGCTAGAGTCCATAACTAAAGATATTAATTTTAGAATATCAGTGTAAAATTATGGTGCCTTTATATGGTGCAGCATATGCTGCACCATATAAAGGCACCACAATTTTATACTGATTTAGGCCTCCAAAAACAGTGTTGAATCCTTTTGCAAATGGTAAAATTCAAGGACTTTTCAAGGCCTTTGAGTGTTTTGAAAGTACTTTTCAAGGCAAATTTCATTTTCAAGGACTTTTCAAGACAGTCCTGTATATTCAAGTACTTTTCAAGCCTGTGCTAACCCTGCAGTGCATTTTCTCCAATTTCACTTATTGTGTATGCTGCATATATCTTAATTGTTTGCATGCTGGGTGACTTTGCATGCTTATATTGTCGTCTGCGGAATTCTTTAAAAAAATCTTTCAGGAACACCATCAAAGTGTCATATGTTTTGGATCCAGACAAGAACTGACATTCGGTCCCTGCTGATCTGGGTGCAATCTGTTTGTAAAGTATATCAGCAGATGACAAGTCACCCCTAGCAAGGTAAGAGATAATTATCTCTAGGACTACTTTTAGCATGGAAGCTAACAGTATGAACCCTGATCAGACTGTTCTCTGGAGCAGTCTGATCTGGGTCCATATTGTCAACAATATGGGTAATCAAGGTATATCAGCAGAAGACATAGCAGACATTTGTTGTGAATGGCGAGGAGTTAAAGGGTCTAAACTCTTCATTATACATAAGTTTAAGATTAGACCTCTCCTTATGAGCCTATACATCAGGCCTAAATTGAATAAAAGCACCGCAAGCACTGCGTAATACCCCGCCACTGCTGGGGGCACCAAAAGTTATTTTGTGAGATATATAATGCCTAAAAAGCAACAGAACTGAGATAGACAGTGATATGACGACCTTAGTCACAATATGTAACCTTTGATGGTCAACATATCTGTGAAGTTTCATTCAGATTCTCCATATAGTAAAAGAACTACAGGTCAAAAACCATTTTTCAGATCAATCAAGGGCGGATAACTCACGAACTGGAAAGGTAAGGGTGACCGTCCTTACTAAAAATATGTAACCTTTGATGTTCAACATATCTGTGAAGTTTCATTCAGATATTCCATATAGTAAATGAACTACAGGTCAAAAACCATTTTTCAGATCAATCAAGGGTAGATAACTCATGAACTGGAAAGGTAAGAGTGAAGATCCTTAGTCACAATATGTAACCTTTGATGATCAACATATCTGTGAAGTTTCATTCAGATATTCCATATAGTAAATGAACTACAGGTCAAAAACCATTTTTCAGATCAATCAAGGGCAGATAACTCATGAACTGGAAAGGTTAGAGTGATGGTTCTTTGTCACAGTATGTAACCTTTGATGTGAAACATATCTGTAAAGTTTCATTTAAATATTCCACATAGTAAAGGAACTACGGGTAAAAAACATTTTTTAATTCAATCAAGGGTGGATAACTCACAAACGGGAAAGGTAAGAGTGACGGTTCTTAGTCACAATATGTTACCTTTGATGTGAAACATATCTGTGAAGTTATATTCAGATATTCCATATAGTAAAGGAACAATAGGTCAAAAACCTTTTTTCAGACCTATCAAGGGCGGATAACTCACAAACTGGGAAGGTCAGAGTGACGGTCCTTAGTCACAATATGTAACCTTTGATGTGCAACATATCTGTGAAGTTTCATTCAGATATCATGAATAGTAAAGGAATAACAGGCCAGAAACCATTTTTCCAATACGAAAAAGGGCAGTAACTCCGTTAAAAATGGACGGATTTTGCCCATTAACAATCCCATACCACTCATCGCCGATAACAATATGTATGCAAAATTTGAAAAAATTCCGTGAATAAATACTCAAGTTATCGATCGGAAATGGTGAGCACGGACGGACGGACGGACGGACGGACGGACGGACAGACGGACAGACACCGAAGGGTATAACATAATACCTCGCCACACTTTAGTGGCGGGGTATAAAAAGTGTTTGTCCTTTACCTACCCAGCATTTTAGTCTTGGGTATGTAGGTAGGAAAATTAGTATATTGTGCTTTTTGTAGAAAGTGGATAATTAACTGAATTTTTTAAGATTTTGTTGCAGCAAATTCTCAGTATTATTCCAAATTTTACAATCATTGTCACATCATGGTAATTCTTATCTTTGGATTCCGGGAATGCAATTTCAGTGATGTATACATTTTGTTTCCATAATACATAAATGTTGCAAATTTGACAAAATGTTAAATACTGATTAGAAATCATTTGTCCTACTTCTTTGACAAAAACCAGAATCCTGGTAAACTAACTAACTTTTTGGCTGCAAACAATAAAATAATTTTCCTCATGAAAATGCCATATAATTTTTTGAGTAGGGGGTAAAAAGTGGGTAGGTAGGTAAAGGACAAACAAACACAATGTTATTTTCAGCCTCAGAGTAAGGTACTTACTACATGCATAAAGCTGTTCATTAACATGCATGCAGAGCTATTCAGTGTGGTCTAAAGTTGTATTGACACTTTCATTAACCTCTTCTCTTTGACTACGTAAGCAACTAATGCTCTGGCTATAAGCATTAACGCTTTGAATGCTAGGTAAATTTTGCACGCTTTTTGTTGTACTCTGGACTTTTTCAAAATTAACATTTTTGAAATAAATACCTTCAGAAATATCAGCACAGTGTCAAACAGTTTGGACCCAGATCAGACCCGACATTTTGTCGGGCCATATCTGGGTCCAAACTGTTTGCAAGTGTTATCAGCAGACGACAAAAGTCGCCATTAGCAATTATTTTCAGCCTCGGAGCATGGTACTTACTACATGTATGCATATAGCTGTTCATTAATATGCATGCAGTGCTATTCAGTGTGGTCTAAAGTTTATTGACACTTTCATTAACCTCTTCTCTTTGAGTACGCAAGCAATAAATGCTCTGGTAAAAGCATTAACGCTTTAAATGCTGGGTAATTTTTGCACGCTTTTTGTTGTCTGCTGGACTTTTTCAAAATTAACATTTTTGAAATAAATACGTTCAGGAATATCAGCACAATGTTGAACAGTTTGGACCCAGATCAGGCCCAACATTTAGTCGGGCCTGATCTGGGTCCAAACTGTTTGCAAATGCTATCAGCAGACGACAAAAGTCGCCATTACCAAAACACTGAAATCTCATGTGCTGACTCGTATCATTTTTTCAAACTATTAAAAAAACTGAAATTGAACATGATTTTCAAATGGCTTGTTTGTAATCATGGAATATTTCAAAATCATATCAGGGAATTTCCCATGCTAACCTGACCCTTTATTTAACTGTAAGGCCACGGAAGGAATTAAAACCTTAAAAAAATGCATCTGAAAATGTCGTCTGCTTAGGCCAGAATTTTTTTATTAGTTGATTTACAGGAAAAAAATTTCAGATTTAGAGTCGGTGGGAAGAAAAAAAAAAAGCTCTGAAAATGATCAGTCGATAATAAAAAAAAAATAAAAAAAGAGCTTTTTTTTTCTTTAATTTTTTTTTTCAATATCTCGAGAACAAACAATAAAACTAGTAAGGTGTAAAACCAACAGTCAGTTATCAGTTTTAACAGTGTCACTCTATAAAAAATCACAGACAAAATGGCAATCCTTGTAGATCCTAACCATGATGCTCCTCTAGGAGAAGGCTGATCGGGATCTACAGTGTTTGCAGATGACCGTCTGAAAATTTCATGACAGACTGACTAGACCCAGGGGGGGGGGGGGGGGGGGGGGGGGGGGGTTGGTACTCTGATATTTTCACACATACGTAGGCTCGGGTTATTTTTTTGGGGTTCAAAATTCTGAATTTCAATATTTTTTTGGGTTTCCAGATAAATGATTATTTTGGGGGGTATGAAGATTTTGTGGATATTTTTTTGGTGTCATTTCTATTGCATTTTAGGGTCTTTTTTAAGGTCAAGGTACAGAATTGGGATATTTTTTGGGTTGCTAAAATTTCAAATATTGTTTTGGGGTGCTTGAAATTCCTGGTATTGTTTTTGGGTGAACGGTAGATGCTGGGCCCCGAGCCTACGTATGCGGAAAAAATTAGAGAACTCTCCCCCCCCACCCCCTGGGTGACTAGATAAGATTGACTAGAAGTTGATAATATAAACCACAGAGTTCGCACAGGCTTAAAAAGTACTTGAATTTAGAGGGCTTTCTTGAAAAGTCCTTGGAAATGAAAGTACTGGAAAATCACTCAAAGCCTCATACTAGGGCTCTGAAAAGTGAAAAGTCATTATCCCCGCCCATCCCCGTAGGTGGGGGAACAGTGGATACAAATGACTGGTGCATACTTAACGAGACAGGGCCAAATGCACCAGAGAACGAGTTGACCTAGGGCACGAGTTGACTAGGAGACTCCATTGTGAAATAACATTGTGATGAATGGCAGGCTAGACTCTAGAATCTGTCTGCCCAATAAATGTCCTATTTTAAACACTAAATTGAGTGGCGGACAGATTCTAAAGGCACTCCTATTTATGTTTAAATTCATGGATAACTGACTAAACGGTGTCTCCAACTCCGCAGAAGAGTTCACTTGGTTCTCCCTCTCTCGGAGTCTCCGGTGAATACCGATAAAACAGAAACATGGTCATCTGCGAATATTTTGGATACTTCATTTCCGATGGTTGATTTAAAACTGACTTGCCGTAATGCTTTTTATTAAGTACCTTAATAGTAAAGCACTCGAATTTTAGAACGAAAAATTGCTGTCGCTAACCGCCATATTGAAAATAGGAAGAAATATTGGTTGCCCGATTCATGTAAAATAACCAGCGCCGGTTTCAAAACACCGGATTTCCTTCTTATAACGTGAAATCAATCAGTAACCAAAGTTGGGTGAATCGATCTCGCAATCCATTTTTATTTTTAACGAAACAAATAATTTTTAGAGTCGGCAGGTAGAATAAAATAAAAAAAAAGTTTTATTCATTTTATTTTTTTTGCACTTTCGGGAAAATTACAGTCGGCGGGTTTGTAAATGAACTAATAAAAAAATTCTGGCCTTAAGTCGTCTGCTGCAAATAATTGCCTAACATTACTGACAAATTTGAGTATAGAAGCAAACAGGAGCATAGAAGCTATGAAAAAAGTCAATAAGCAATGCTTATTAGATACCCCCGCACAGTAAGACTCAGTAAAAAAAACTTGGCAAGTTATAGTTCAAACCAGCAGACCTAAGTTTTGAAAAGAAGATTTCAGTAGAATCTATGCAAAAAAAAATTATAAACTCCTTCATGCATATGTTCACTGTGTCTTCATTGTATCTGCAAAGTATCAAATTGCTCCATCAAAAGCTGTGGTAGGAGTTGAGCGGCCCATAAAGGCACTATCCAGGGCTTCCGTTAGGCGGACGTACGCCGTATATTACGTCCAAAAATCGGCTGCGTACGCCGAAATAACACATCAAAGACGTACCGCGGACTTCTGAAAATTCCTTAGTACGGCCGTAAATGGATATCGAGACGTCCTGTCTGCAGAAAAAAACCGCCCACATTTACCAGATTACTTGATTTATGTCCCGCCTTCGTATTGGAAACTCATTTAATATGTTTATTGACCACGCTAGGACGTCCCACTTGACTGATTTCGAGAGTTTTATTGACAGCCAGTGTCACATGTAGCCTTCAGTATATAAGCGTGTCATAACAGGTGTGAACTTTTACATCGACACATCTTGACAACGGCCTTAGAAACCATTCCCGCGAGACGGACGTCCAGTCCCTGGGCAATAAAGCGAAACGGCCAACAGCCCAATCACTATCCGTTTTGTTTGAAGTGCCGACGTGACACTTTGCACGCTTGTGAAATAACTTTTATAAACTCTACACGTCTGCGTCGTAATAAATTGTGAAGATCCTGCGCATACGATAATTTAGTACTTGAACGCTCCTTCTACACAGGCACTACACCAACGAACATACAACATATTAAAAACGAATGTTGTTTTGCTGCAATTTTTACGCTGTACAAGTACAAGCTTATAAAAAATAATTGGTACACAAAATAAGTACACGCTTTTAAAATAAAAATTGCTACACAAACACTCTCCCAAACAAATCTATCTATCTACCCTACCCTACCCTTCCCTTCCTAACCCTACCCTACCCTACCCTACCCTACCCTACCTAACCCTACCCTACCCTACCCTACCTATCTATGCATTGTAAGGAACAAAGAATTATCTCATTCTGTATAAGTACAAGCCTTTAAAAACTAATTGTTACACAAATAAGTACAAGCTTTTAAAATAAAAATTGCTACACAAACACCCTCCCAAACAAATCTATCTATCTACCCTACCCTACCCTACCCTACCCTACCCTACCTCACCCTACCTCACCCTACCCTACCCTATCCTACCCTACCTAAACCTACCCTACCCAACCCTACCCTACCTAAACCTACCCTAGCCTAGCCTACCCTACCTATCTTGTAAGGAACAAAGAATGATCTCTGAAATATATATATCTTATTTTTCAAAGCAAGTTTGACAATCCGCCACACCGCGACGGTATCACAGAAAAAAAAGTGGGACTTCCAAAAAATTTCAATGGGACTTCCAAATTCCAAGGGTAGGAAGTCTGGACTTCCTGGATTTGAAAGTTAATGGAAGCCCTGACTATCCATGCATATACAAAAGCCATATGAGGAAATAATTGTCTAACTTCTCATAGCTGTCCTTTTGTAAAAAAAAAAAATTTTCAACCAGACTCCTTCATGCATATGTTCAATGTATCTATATTGTAAAGGAAAAGTATCAAATTGTTCCATTAAAAGCTGTGGTAGGAGTTGATCAGCCCATGAAGGCACCATCTATGCATATACAAAAGCCTTATTAGGGAAAAATTGTCTAAGTTCAATGGGACTTCCAAATTCCAAGGGTAGGAAGTCTGGACTTCCTGGATTTGAAAGTTAATGGAAGCCCTGACTATCCATGCATATACAAAAGCCATATGAGGGAATAATTGTCTAACTTCTCATAGCTGTCCTTTTGTAAAAAAAAATAATTTTCAACCAGACTCCTTCATGCATATGTTCAATGTATCTATATTGTAAAGGAAAAGTATCAAATTGTTCCATTAAAAGCTGTGGTAGGAGTTGATCAGCCCATGAAGGCACCATCTATGCATATACAAAAGCCTTATTAGGGAAAAATTGTCTAAGTTCTCACAGCTGTCATTTTATCAAAAATTATTTTTTCTGAACCAAACTCCTTCATGCATATGTTCAATGTGTCTACATTGTATAGGCAAAGTACCAAATTTTTCCATTAAAAGCTGTGGTAGGAGTTGATCGGCCCATGAAGGCACCATCTATGCATATACAAAAGCCTTATTAGGGAAAAATTGTCTAAGTTCTCACAGCTGTCATTTTGTCAAAAATTATTTTTTTCTGAGCCAAACTCCTTCATGCATATGTTCAATGTGTCTACATTGTATAGGCAAAGTATCAAATTGATCCATCAAAAGCTGTGGTAGGAGTTGATCGGCTTGTGTATGGCCTATAATAGCATAAGCATAAAACCCTATATTAAAAGCCATTTAGAACTACAAAGGGAAATAACTCAAATAGAATTGGCCCCTAGCCCTTACTTTTTTGTCTAAAGTATTTGTCATGCATATATGAACATGTTTGCAAGGTTTGATGAAAATCCAGCAATGACTCTTCAAGATATTAAAAAAACAAAACGTTACGGACGGACGGACGGATGGACGGACAACGTGAAAACAGTATACCCACCACAAACAAAGTTTGCGGGGGTATAAAAAGGAGCAGTCTGATCTGGGTCCACACTGTTTGCCATAGAGGCTTCTTAAACATTTCAATAGAGGGGAAAAACAGAAGACATTTGTTGCGATTGGCACCTTAAGGGTTAAGCTCTTGATCTGTCTAGTATAAAAATCTATCCAATGAGAGAGAGCTGGTTGCTTTGCTTTAACCCTTAAAGCGCCAATCATGACTGCAGCAGACCACAAATTTTGCGACATCTTTCCTAATTCTCAACAAAATAAGGAATGATATTTCATGAGAATTGTCTGCCAGCAGACAATTCTTATGTAATATCATGCCTTATTTGTTATTTTTGAAAAATCGGCAAAATTTGAAATTGTCGTCTGCTGCAAATTGTAGGTGGCGCTTTATGGGTAAATTGTGTTCTTGCTGTCATGTGGCTGTTAGTGTTCTGCCTCTCTTCCATGTGGTGCCATGGGATTGTCTGTGATTGTGGCATTTCCTGGTCATACTCACATGCTCTTTGCTGCATCTTATCTGGATCTACTTTGTTTGTCAATAATGGTTTACAAGATTACAAATTCCAGTTAAGAAGAAAAGGTCATGTGATTTACATATGAGCCAGTGCATGGGATTTCCAACAATGTGGTATGTGCGACCAGTAATGCCTCAGACCAGCCTGCGCATACGCGCAGTCTGATCAGAGCCTTTGCTAGTCCCTTGAATATTCTACGACTGTTAAGCTACTGAACGAACATCATTTGGCATTTCTAAGGTTTACACGAGGCTGCACAGGCTCGTCTGAGTCTACTCTTGTCAAAATGTAACATTGTTGGAAATCACGTGTCACAGCTCATTTTTTTTTTACCTCTTCATTTCCCGAGATGTCTGTTATCGTTGCTGTTTTCACGATGGGCTGGTCTATTCCTTCTATCAATATCCAATTACCGGCAGGTACTCTGTTCACTTCAACCTTGTATCTACAAAATAATAATAGGCCAGAACTGAGTTTTTGGTATTTATTATATACCTGCAATGAAATACATCTGATACAACTACTTTTCCAACTCGAAAATACAAAATCTTGTATCACGCTACTCGGGTGATATTTTTCCATATCACCATCCTCCATGTTTTACCCAACTCACAAGATAAAAGCCAGCACCTGGCGGCGAACTCTTAATCTGACTCGCAATCTTAGCCATAGTATTATTAATCACTAAAATCACATTTCTATCTGACGTTTAGGCGATTAGCCTCTATTAATTTATTTCCTGTATTAAAGGAAAGGAATTAAACATGATAAATGCATTTTCTGCCTCTGTCGTAACATGTTTACACAATGTGACGTCATCAAACATTTGGCGCGACGTTATTTACTACTGTAACGGCATCACAACGTCACGTCACATGGTATCAACTTTGGTGAGTTAACCGCTAAAACTGAAATGAGTTTTGTTGTGTTATGTAGGTATATAATAAACATTCTTGCATAGATATCTATTCATATAGCTGTTTACACCCATTGTCAAATGAACGAAAATCCATGTTCAAATCAGGAGATTCACGTGCTGTTTGAACATGGGTCTGAACTTGAAAATACTTAAAATGAGCCCTGTATTATTAGCATGACGTTAAATACGGAAAGCGTTGCGGACCAGACTGACCATTTCGCCAATGTTTTTGTTCGCGAAAATGTTGCGTACGGTTATGACGCTGTGATGAGGTTATGAGGTTCGAAAGTACACAGCCGACGCCATTTTGTTTCGAGAAATCCAGTGTAAGAAAATTGACAATTTGATGTTGTAGCAGCGTTTTCAGTGCAAATTGGGCTGGAATAAGGTAAAATATGCAAGAATAACAATAACACATGTTTTGTTTCATTGCATTAACACTTGTCTGGTCCCTCGGATGATGTTGAACACTCGGCCTATCGGCCTCGTGTTCAAACAGCATCCTCGGGACCCGGCAAATGTTAATGCATGAAAAAACATGTGTGATCCCTATATTATTACTTGAGTAACTTGATCTGATGGGTGGGATCACGTCTTGTGGCTGCGCCAGGAACTACTGGATCACACTCGACTTCTTCTCGTGTGATCCAATCGTTCCTGGCGCAGCCACTCGACGTGATCCGATCCATCAGATCAAGTTACTCAAGTAATAATGTGTATTTATTACATTAGTAAGAAAGCTAAGGAGCCTGTACATTTGCACAGTATCAGCAGAGTATTTGCTTCTTGCACACACAAAGTATGTAAGTTGATGGATAAAAAAAATTCTAGCCTCACAAGTTAACTGTACAGCTGTGAAATGGTAGCTCTTTCCTTGTCGTCTGCTGATAACCTTTGCAAACGGTTTGGATCCAGATAAGGACAGACAGAAGGTCAGTCCTGATCTGGATCCAAGCAGTTTGACACTGTGATGGTGCTCCTGAAAGAATTTTTGAAAAAAGTTTATTTTGAAAAAAGTCAGCAGACGACAACAAAGGCATGAAAAATTGTCCAACATGCAATTAGTTAAGACCTTGCAGTGTCTTAACAGTTTCAACTTATATCAAATATGGGCCTCTGGGCCCGTCGAGAGAAAACCTGTTTTCGGGATTTCCGAAAAAGTTAGATTCAAACCAGCCTGTTCAGCTACAGAGACTAGCTAGAAATATGAACTCTCACTCATAGTAAGTCTAGATATGAAACTTTCCAATAAGCGATTGACAAAGGCACTGATCAGACTGCTCGGATGCGCAGGCTGGTCTGCACCTGTGTTGTTCGCAAACCCCGAAGACAGGTTTTCTCGCGTCGGGGCCCATATCATACTGATGCACAGAGAAGGCTGCTCAGCATTATGAATTATTAGTTTCCAAAATAAGTATTTGAGGAAAAAATCAATAAAGAATGGGCAAAAACAGAGCAAGCTTCAGAGATTCAAAGTCGGCCAACTTGTCCAAACCTAGAATCTTCAAAAAAGAATGGGCAAAAATAGAGCAATTAATATGGTAGTAAGCTTATATACCTGGCTTCAGAGATCCAAAGTTGGCCAACTTGTCCAAACGTAGAATCTTCAACAATAAAGAATGGGCAAAAATAGAGCAATTAATATGGTAGTAAGCTTATATACCTGGCTTCAGAGATACAAAGTCGACCAACTTGTCCAAACCTAGAATCTTCAATAAAGAATGGGCAAAAATAGAGCAACTA
Organism: Loripinus fragilis; assembly: GCA_964019695.1. Lineage (NCBI taxonomy): Eukaryota > Metazoa > Mollusca > Bivalvia > Lucinida > Lucinidae > Loripinus > Loripinus fragilis. The sequence goes on from OZ026527.1 coordinate 14,217,781, forward strand.
ATATGGTAGTAAGCTTATATACCTGGCTTCAGAGATCCAAAGTCGACCAACTTGTCAAAACCTAGAATCTTCAATAAAGAATGGGCAAAAACAGCGCAATTAATATGGTAGTAAGCTTACATACCTGGCTTCAGAGATACAAAGTCGACCAACTTGTCCAAACCTGGCAATTAATATGGTAGTAAGCTTATATACCTGGCTTCAGAGATCCAAAGTCGGCCAACTTGTCCAAACCTAGAATCTTCAATAAAGAATGGGCAAAAATAGAGCAACTAATATGGTAGTAAGCTTATATACCTGGCTTCAGAGATCCAAAGTCGGCCAACTTGTCCAAACGTAGAATCTTTGATAAAGAATGGGCAAAAATAGAGCACTTAATATGGTAGTAAGCTTATATACCTTGCTTCAGAGATCCAAAGTCGGCCAACTTGTCCAAACCTAGAATCTTCTTCATCTTGCAAACTGTAGTTTTCTCCCAGAATCCTCACTTCCTGGTTGGCGTACAGAGTTCCGCTGACCACACGACCAAAGACATGGAAGCAGGTAGCATCCTGGGTGGGGTATAGTTTTGTGGTGTGTACCATCAGAGGACCCTGTTATAGAAAGGTAGGATTTGTCACCCATATGGACAGGTATTGATTAGTTAACATTCAACCTTTATAAGTTACTCAACTCGTATGTCATTCTACAAACAACAATGATGTGAAACTACAAACATATGCCATGTAGATTCAGGATATTTCGTAACTTTTATTTTTGAATATTTACATTTCCACTGCGAGTCTATAAATCAACCTTTACATTTATGACCTCATTCATACCTTCATGAATGGATATGTTTAAGCCACTCCCACATATGCGCCATTTTGACGGACCAATGTCAACGCCATCCAATAGCGTTGTTTGTTTACTAACATTTGCGTGACTTTGAATGCGTATCACAATGATGTTAAGCGTTTTAGCTATTCCGAAACCTCTGTTATGTCTGATTTAATTCAAAATAAACGGCAAACCAGCCAATTTAGGTGAAAATTGAAAATTGAAACTTTACTGATAATATAAATATAAGTAATAAATTCAATTTTTGGAATGTTCATGGAATCATGAATACTTCGGCTCTCTTGCAAAGTAAACGTGAAGCCTCACTTACTTTGCTAGAGACCCAAAGTATTCATGATTCCACAAACATTTCAAAAATTGATTTCATTTCTTAAATATTTAAGCCTTAAAGAGACAAACAGGACTGTAGCAGATGACAAATTTTGGGAAATCTTTTTTCATTATCAGGGAAATAAGACTTGACATTTCATGTGAATTGTCTGCTGCCATTGGACAATTTACAAGAAATTTCAGGTATTATTTGAGCCGTGGCATGAGATTTCCAACAATTGGGCATTTTGACAAAAGTAGACTCGGACGAGCCTATGCAGCCTCCTTTTAAGATTAGAAACTCCAAATGGTGTTCAGTCAGTAGCTTAACAACCATAGAATACTCAAGCGACTAGCAAAAGCTCTGATCAGACTGTGTGTATCCCTATTTGGATTTGTATGCAAAGATAAAAACAAATTTTCGTGAAAGAAACAAATGCATCATATTTTAGAAATTTCTACCTGTTACCCCTTAAAATACATAATTGGAAATTCAATACTTACTCTTTCAACACCACTGGGCGAATCCATCAGGATAAAGGGGTTAAACAGTTTACCAGTACTTGTGTATGCATACTTTTGCCAGTCACTGACAACTGCCCAACTTGAATTAGCAATGGGGAGAGAATATCTATTAACAGATGTGGCCAGACTGGGATTCAAACTCAGAATCCCTCAACTACAATCCATAGAAGATAGATTATCAATCTGACATGCTACTGACTGGGCTATGGGGAACGGTTTGTTTGTTTAATTTGATTCTTTACGTCCCATCAACAATCTTTCAGTTAAACAGGGACGGGGCTTCCTGGGTTGAACCAGTACTAAGCTAGAATAAATGTGTCTTGCTCAAAGACCACAAAGCAGTGACGCCAGTGAGGCTCAAGCCCGTGGCCCCTCAGTTTCGAGTCAAGTACTCTACCACTGAGCCACTGCGCTCCTTGCGATGGGGAGAGAATATCTATTAACAGATGTGTCCAGACTGGGATTCAAACTCAGAATCCCTCAACCTCAATCCACAGAAGATAGATTATCAATCTGACTTGCTACTAACTGGGCTATGGGGAACGGCACTTAGCAGTTGTGTGTGTGTTTGCGACAACCGTCCAACAGCTGTCATATACAGAGTCTCATCCGACAGATAGGAGAAGCCGGGGATGGAACCAGCAACCCCTGGTTTACAAGGCACTACACCACAATGGCTCCACATACTGTAAATTCGGAAATTTTTGCGAGAATTTTATTTTCGCAAATAGCATAAAAAGACGTATTTGCCACATTCAAAATTTGTGACTAGGGCACGATTTACATATATCAGTAAACGGCAGAGTGATCGTGCCAGATCGCGAGAGTTTTATTTTCGCGAAACTTCGCGTATGCGAAGTTTCCCGAAAATAAGACCCTCGCGACAATTTCCAAATTCACAGTATCAGTTGTACTTACATCGGGATCACATTGCACCATCATATCTACAAGATCAGATTCCATGGGTCCCGAGTATATATGCTCAATCTTTCTTTTAGCATTAGACAGAGGGGAACCAATATGATCAACACACATGTCCACAAAACCTGTTCAAAGAAGAAAAGTGTTGTATGCATCAAGCATGTATAACTAAAATGCGTTACATGTAACGTCCTACCTGATTTCAAAATAATGTGGAAAATAGGACAAAAGCTCACATCATATTTCAGGATTTCAATTTGCTTGAACTTGAACTTTCTTTCGAAAGAGTTTATGGTTGATGGGAGAATTTCCCTATTTTTAAGCTTAGGAGGTTGGTCTATTTCGAATAATTAAAATTTGCTTTTCATATTTATAATTGAAAACATGTTTTGGATGCTCAAAATGATTGCCTCATTGAGACAGTTCTTTTGAGCACCCAAAACAGGTGTCTAAATTGAAATTGATCGATGGGATAGTTTCTCCAGTTTGCCTGATTGGAAAATGTTTTTTTTATTTACGAATGGAAAAATGTCATGGATGCTCACAAGAGCTGTCTCCTGGAGACGGTTCTTTTGGGCACACAGGACAAGTGTTGAAATGGATGGATTTGAGAGTTTCTCCAATATTACGCACTTTTGTTTGATCGGTGTGATATTTAAAACCTAAGTGCATAAATATGTTCTTCACATGCCATTTTGATGTTTGTAAATATGTTGTTTCATGTTCCATTTTATAATCTGTTTCTTGTTTACTGTCGTGAGTTGGCTCTCGGTACCGTTAGTTTAACATATGACCGGGCCCAGGGCGACGACAGTAAACATGATTCGCACTATAGCTCTTATGCCTGCAATGGGCCTGGAGTAAATAAAAACTTGCTGTTGAAAAACTTGTTTTTATATATTATTCATACATGAAGTCGTATGTTTATTTTGTTTGATCTGATTCTTTAAATCCCTGTCAACAATTTTTCAGTTATGTTGGGAATGGTCTTCCTGGGTTAAACCAGTACTTAGCAAGGGTCAAGGACACAGTGCAGTGACGCCATTGAGTCTGGAACCCACAACCCCTCGATCTTGAGTCAACCACTCTACCAATGAGCCACTGCACTCCCTAGTCTTATGTTTAGAATTTTTTCCTCAAAGAATTAAGTAACACTTATAAGGCCAGATACCATATTGGACCTATTAACCCATTTAAGCCAAATGGAATTCTCCACTCTTAACAATTGAACCAGTCCATTTCAATTTTAAGGGTAGCTTGGTTGCATTTTTTTCATTTTTATTTAATGTTAATAGTACATTCAGTAAGCAATCAGTGGAGACCCTGATCAGACACTGCATTCTGCGGTGTCTGATCTGGGTCTGCACTGTTTGCCTATGTCCCACAAAAAATGACCCTAGGCTTATACAGGCAAATCTCAGTTATCCGAACGTCGATTATCTGAAACAACAGGGTTATTCGAAGATGATGGACAGTCCCGACTTTTTTCCCTATTATCTATTGCAATAAAACTACCTGTTATTCGAATTTCGATTATCAGAAAAATTCAATTTTTCGAAGTGATTCGTCGGTCCCGAGTTAAGAAAATGCTATTAAATTACCCTTCAAGATTCGAAGTCTAAATATCACGCATGGTGATCATGATTTCTTTGTTTGGTCGAGTTCGATTTACACACCTGAGTGTTTTAGAAAAGAAAGTTGAGACAGGTAATTGACACCGGATTAATGCTCACACTATTACGCAATGAACCGCTTAGTGAGTTAATGGTGTCTTTTATTAAGGTCATCATTGCGATGGTTTTGTTTGATGTTTTTTAAATGTCAAAATATTAATTAGTGGCAGCTAAAATTGATTTTAATTTGATCGTGTCTTTCTTGACCACTGTTTACAATAAGCTAACACACCAAGCGCGCTAACAGGTTACTACAAAAATAACAATTTCGATAATTGACGAATATCACGGACATGTGTTTTGGGTGCTCAAAAGAACTGTCTCATCGAAACACATCTTTTGAATGTCTAAAACACAATTTTACGATTGAGGAAAACAACCAAAACCTAGGTTTGGATGCATAAAAGGACCCTCTCATCGAGACGGTTCTTTTAAACACCCAAATCGTATTTTTTCGCTGAAATAAACAAAAAGTTCAAGCCAAAAAGCACACAACGTCGGGCCACCAGTGGCCTGCCAGCGATATGCCATCTCAATGGCCTATCGCTGGTAGGCTGTTGATGGCCTGGCGTTGTGTGCTAGCTGGGATGGAGACCTTATGACAGGAGACAGAAGATAAAAGGAGACAATATTTCGTCAGTAAATATGGTTCGTCAATTTACATTTAACCTTCATTCAATGTTGTTGACTTAGGTACGAGTTGACCAGTACCCGTATATAGTGGATGTCAATAAAGATCTGATTTTCTTTTATTTTCTGCGTTCTTAGACCTGCAAAGCATAAGAGACGATGAGGCCACAACCTCCAAGGAGCTCATTTTCTTTAATGCTTTGGCAGATGTTCCGTACATGAGTTGAAGTTGCAAACTCTGGTAAAACAATGATGTTCTATGAAAGCATCCGAGCTTTTCCGAAAATATCCGAAAACTCTCGTTTTTGATCGTTCGAACTACCGATTATTCGAAAGGATTCCTGCGGTCCCTGGCACTTCGAATAATCGAGGTTTGACTGTATGGGTTAATAGTGAACTAACATGATCATTTCAACAATCTATAGACACCTTGTGACTTTTTGGACCAAATTATTTTAAATTCTGACAATTGTTTTCAGAGGAGATGTTTAAAGTTTTTACCATAAATGTAAATAAGGGGACTAGCCACAGCCCATAGAGGTTGTGTTTTACAAGGGATCCTTTTCATTTTAGCTATTTTTGTATCTCACTTTAAGCGGAGCTAAAAATTCAAATTTCATCACTGTATTAACTGGAAATCAGAAGTTATTATAGTATACATTGGCATAGCCCCCATTATGCAGGTTAAGCAAGCGCGTAATAAAAAAAGTAGAATTCAAGGGTGGTTACTTAATGTGATAAAAGGCGATTTTCCATACTTCGCCCCTCTGGGTGGGAATTCTTTCCTTTAAGAGAAGTTCACATTTGAAAAGGGACGCGATTGAAGAGAATCATTGCTTGATCCAGTAGTCACCCTTTGATGTGCGCAACTTTTTCAGTGTTCTGGCTTCCCTGTTGGTATATGCAATCCATAGAGTACATGTGCACTTGTTAGAAAGAACATGCCTCCAGATAAGAGTGCCTGATTAAAAATAATTTTTCTTATTTCTCAACCAAAACATATGTTGAGGGTACTCAAAAGAACCGTCTCATTGAGATGGTTCTTTTGAGCACCCAAAACTCATGATTAATGGGCCACATAGGGCAGTCAGTAACATGTCCGGCTGGAGATCTAGGGGTAGTGAGTTTGATCCCGGCCGGGACCCATACTTTGGTGGAGATTGATCATGAAATAATTTCTACGGTCATTCTCCTCCCTTCCGCTGATTCAAGAAAGGTTGTTGTCAGTTACAAGCGAAAGTATGTGCACAAAGTACTGGTTAACTGCTTAGTCAAGTTTGCCCAGGAAAAAGTGTGGTTAGGTGACAGTCTGGATATGACCATAGCTGTTGACTGGGACGTAAAGAATCAAACAAAACCAAAAAAACCCTCATGTTTAAACTAACAAATAAGAAAATAGTCATAATTTTATGCTAAAATATTCTGCCTATGTGAGACCTATGTAGAATATGGTATATCAATGGGGTTACCTGTGAAATCTCCGAAGAATTTATTACAGACTAGTCGTAGGAGTGGCCGGATGTTGAGTTTCTTTTCCTCCTTAGTCAACGCGATACCCAACTCATCACACACTCTAGGTAAACTTTCATCGACATCACCAACAATCTGTCAATAAAATTTTAATGCTTGAGGCCTTAACCCTTTCTTTCATGAATATGAATATTCAAGTTAAGCTCCACCCACTATGAATAATTATATAAAACTTTCATGTTGGTATATAGAGCAAAGAAATTACTTGTCAGGTCCACTATTATAGGATGAATTCTAATCACATTTCCATAAGCAAACAGAATAGACCCTGATCAGGCAGCTCCAACAAGAGCTGCCTGATCTGGATCCATTCTGTTTGCAAAAGCGTTAAAAGGCGTCTCTATGGGTTAATCTGCAAAAATTGAGCCAAGTTATGATTACAATGGTTGTTTGTGTGTTGATGCTTTACATCCCAGTCAACAATTTTTCAGTCATGTTAGGATGATTTCCTGTCTTCCTGGGTTGAACTAGCACTACCATAAGCAGAGGATAAAGTGCCTTGCTCAAGGACACAACACAGCTTATCATGAGTTTTAGGACAAGCATTGTGAACTTTAGGACACATATCACAAGTTTTAGGACAATCTTTGTGAATTTTAGGCCCTTTTTCATGAGTTTTAGGACAAGCATTGTGAATTTCAGGACACATATCACAAGTTTTAGGACAAGCATTGTGAATTTTAGGACATATATCATGCCTTTTATAACAATCATTGTGAATTTTAAGACATATATCATGAGTTTTAGGACAAGCATTGTGAATTTTAGGACATATATCATGAGTTTTAGGACGAGCATTGTGAATTTCAGGACACATATGATGAGTTTTAGGACAAGCATTGTGAATTTTAGGACATATACCATGGTTTTTAGGACAATCACTGTGAATTGTAGGACAAAAATCATGAGTTTTAGAACAATCATTGTGAATTTTAGGACATATATCATGAGTTTTAGGACAATCATTGTGAATTTTAGGACATATATCATGCCTTTTAGGACAAGCATTGTGAATTTTAGGACATATATCATGAGAATTAGAACAAGTATTGTGGATTTTAGGACATATATCAGGAGTTTAGGACAAGCATTGTGAATTTCAGGACACATATCATGAGTTTTAGGACAAGCATTGTGAATTTTAGGACATATATCATGCCTTTAAGGACAAGCATTGTGAATTTTAGGACATATATCATGAGTTTTAGGACAAGCATTGTGGATTTTAGGACATATGCCTTTTAGGACAAGCATTGTGAATTTTAGGACATATATCATGCCTTTTAGGACAAGCATTGTGAATTTTAGGACATATATCATGAGTTTAGGACAAGCATTGTGAATTTCAGGACACATATCATGAGTTTTAGGACAAGCATTGTGAATTTTAGGACATATATCATGCCTTTTAGGACAAGCATTATGAATTTTAGGACATATATCATGCCTTTTAGGACAATCATTGTGAATTTTAGGACAAATATCATGAGTTTTAGGACAAGCATTGTGAATTTTAGGACATATATCATGAAATTTAGGACAAGCACTGTGAATTTTAAGACATATATCATGAGTTTTAGGACAATCATTGTGAATTTTAGGACATATATCATGAGTTTTAGGACAAGCATTGTGAATTTTAGGACAGTTTTAGGACAATCATTGTGAACTTTAGGACATATATCATGAGTTTTAGGACAAGCATTTTGACTTTGGTCACTTGAACTCGCCTGTCTCGATCACCATGGATTGCTAGGACTCATTTGTCAGGCCCGGCAAATTCCCTATACATTTAAACGTAAAAAATACATCCCAGGCTCGAACAACGATGGCTCGAACTCTAGAACTCAAACACTGACTGCAGGGCAATTTTTAATGTATTAACGCTTGGCTGGCTCGAACCAATATTTACCTAACATGAATCGTTCAGATGCTTGATATTAGTTAATTATTTTTCATAAGCGCTCCTCGGCAATGATGATTTTGCGTATGGGTAAACCTAATTGACGAATTTGTTCATTGAGCGGAACATGTCAATCAAGCAATAAGCTGCAATTTATAAGATCAAAGTTTTGAGTTGAGTAGTGTAATTAAGTTCTCACTTGTCACCACGCAACAAATGAGAAGTTTTGTTATCAACAGTTTGCAGTTCGATTCAGAGTACAGTCTGGTCAGTCTTGTGCTGGCATAGGTTCTTAATTCCTGCTTAACATCGAAAAGCGGGCCACGATCGGCCTGCCAGCGCAACATCATTCCAATGACCTTTCACTGGTGGGCCGATAGTGGTTGACACCATGTGCTGACTGGATTCAGACGGGCATCAGACTGTGTGACTGTACAGTCTGATCCGCGTCTTTGTTTTAAACATCCAGGCAAGTTTGTATGTTATCGCTCACAAGACGACAAAACAGACAACAAAATCGTGATAGCAGATGGGATAGCAAATGCATTGATCAGCATGTGCATATGTGCATGCTGATCAAGGTATTAACTTTACGCAGATGCATAATTGCAAACACATTATAATGTTATAATGGACGTCATTATGTAACGTTACTAAAATCTGTAAACCACTAGTGGTTTATCAATTTTTATTGCATGGCATTATATTACTCCCAGACACGACATCATGTGATAAAAAGAATTAATAGCTAGAACATTATTCTAACTTTTCTTCCGATATCAAAGATCAAAGTCACATGATTAGGTTGTCATGATCATGTGAAGAAAAAGAAAAAAAATTACCTGTGAAAATATTTTGTACATGGGCTCCAAAATAAACTCAACAAAACTTCTTGGTGTTGATGTGTTTGGAGGCTTCTTTACGAACTTTCTTCTGCAAATATAGAAATTTGTGTGATCAAAAATTTGCAACAGACAACGACAACTGCCTATTGGAAATAAATACGGCCTAGATATTACAAGTGAATTATTTTTCACAAACAATCCATGAGTTAATGTATTTGTAAATTTTCTTATGCCAATATAGAAAATGGCTGCTATGATTTTATTTGTGTTGATGCTTTATGGCTCTGTCAACAATTTTTCCAGTCATGTTGGGATGTTAAATGACCACCATAAAAAATTACTTACCAGTACAGTAAAACCTGTGCAAAATGGCCACTCTCAAATAGACAGAAAACTGGTTTTCAAGACCAATTATTGCTTAATGCAGGTCAAATGCTCCAAGGAGAGCATTCTGCAATACTTGCGACCTTCATTAAGCTACCATTTGTCATTTAGACCTTTATTTTGTCTATTTTTAGTGGCCGTTTCACATAGGTCTTACTGTACTCTACCAAAGTACATAAGCAGATGAGGGAGCAGACGAAAATTGATGTGAATGGCAGGAAAAGGGTTATTAGGTCAAAATCAACTTACATTTTACTGTTGAAATAAATATCAGGCCATGCATGGTTTGAACTTTGCTCAAGGTGAGTTAAGAGTAGAAAGATACATCAATTCAGGGTTCCCACAGAAATTGAAAAAACACAATTCCATGATTTTTCCATGGTTTTTCATGATCAACAAATGTAATTTCCATGACTATTTAATGCACGGCCTCCAACCTCGCCTTTTAGTGGCATCTTCACCACACTTAAGCATAAATGCGTAATGCAGCAACAGTAGTGTATTTAAATAAGCATGCGTGTAGACCATGCATGCATTTTGAAATAATCAAACTTGAAACCACAAGTAGCCAGAAAACTAGCTGTCAGACACACAAAACTTGTGTGTCTGACAGCTATTTTTCTGGCTACTTGTGGTTTCGTCAAATTATTTCACAAAATTGCATGATTTTCCCATGATTATTCAGGTTTTTTCAAATTCCATGATTTTTCTATGCATGGAGCTTTTTTTTTGTGATTTTCAAGGTTTTCCATGATTTCCAGTGCTTGTGGGAACCCTGCATCATTAAGTATGTCATATGTTTAAGAAATAGATCAGCTTGCCTTTAGCAGTGAAATGTCAAGTAATAATTCACTGTTTGGAGATCAGTTGTAAAGAAGATCAAATCATGAGCACGTAGCGCAAGTAATTTATCTTCGTACCACTGACCGACTAACAGATAATTATTACTCAACAATTCAGGCACTGGAGCTGATCTATTTCAATTCTTACACACAATAAACGAAGAAAACACATTTTAAGTCATCAGCTTCATCCAACTTTCTGCCATTGCACTGAAGAACTCCCGCCGATACTTAGAATACGTCACATTCGATAACGTGTGTTTGTGACATCTTTAAAGCGTAAAAATGACATTACACTGTCTAACGCCATGAATGGTGTCATTTTTCAGTAACAAATGTAACAAATGACGTTAGCTAGCACCCACTTTCCTCGTGCTTTCAAAACTGTGAATTATTGTTTGATATATCACACTTTTTTAGCATTGACTCTATAGGTGAGTTGTGTTAGAATAATAATCAACTTACGTTTTATTGTTGAAATACATGTCTCCCCAAAGTCTTTTTGCAAACTCTTTTTCATTGATACCTCCATACGTGTCACCGTAGATTTTGGCAAATGACCCAAGAGTAAAACATAAACGATAATAGGAACTAGCGAAACAGACATTTCCATGTAGAGGGGAGATAACTTGTTCTGCTTCGTCTTCTGTATATAAACTGAAAAAATATAATACCAGAAAACATTAACCGATGTATGTGTGTTTGTGCTGATGCTTTCTGTCCCAGTCAACATTTTTAAAGTCATGTCAGGACATTTTCCTGTCTTCCTGGGATGAGCCAGTACAGTAAAACCTGTTTAAAATGGCCACTTAAAAAGACCAAAAACTAGTTTTCAAGACTAATTATAGCTTAATGCAGGTCAAAAGTATGTGGAATGCTCCTCAGGGAGCATTCTGCAATACTTTTGACCTGCATTAAGCTATCATTTGTCATTAAGATCTTTGTTTTTGTCTATTCTGAGTGGCCTTTTTACACAGGTTTTATTGCAGAATGCTCCCCTTGGAGCATGCTGCAATACTTTTGACATGCATTAAGCTACCATTTGTCATCAAGATCTTTGTTTTTGTCTATTTTGAGTTGCCGTTTTTCACAGGTTTTACTGTACTAAGCAGAGGATAAAGTGTCTTGCTCAAGGACACAACACAGTGCCTTTTGTCAGTCTGAGAAAACAGTGCAGATACTGATGAAATGCATATTGCAGCATTTCATCAGGGTCTTCAATGTTTGCAAACGTACCCATTTAGGGGTTTCAGTCTATAAAGGGTTAAACATGTTAATTGTCAGCTTATCAGATTTTTTTGCAATTTTGGGAAGGGGCCCTAGGGCCTTTCAGATTGGTGTTGACTGAATGAAAAAACCCATCTTCCAAAAAAAAAAAAAAAAATTTTTTTTTTTTAAGATTGGGATTTTTTTTCAAAATTGGGTAAAAGTCATCTAAATTCCATTGGCAATGGGGCTGAATTTCGGCTCCTGAGAACACCCCAATAAATCCCTGCTTATATTTTGAAAGTTTTAGTACAGTGCATTTGGTTTTCACTGTGCTTCGGTATAGAAACGCAAAGCCACTCACATAAAGGATACAATGGATTAGGCAATTTCGAAAATTGTATTTTTATTGTTTCGGTGGGAACTGCAGCCTGCGTTTAAATCTTTTTGACATTATTTTGTAGCTTCACATAAACGGCAGGTCTCCAAATTGGCATAAACTCTTAACTCTTTGCCTAATGGGTCATTTTGCATGTTTTTTGTCATCTGCTGATTTTTTTCAAAATCAACTTTTTTTCAAAATTCTTTCAGGAATATCGCCACAGTGTCAAACATTTTGGATCCAGGTCAGACCGAACATTTTGTCGGGCCTGATCTAGATCCAAACTGTTTGCAAAGGTAATCAGCAGACAACACTATCATGCAAAAGAGTTATTGGATATAAAATAAGAAAATCAAATTCTGACATCTGTTAAGCCAATGTAGGTCGCCATTTTGAATATTTAATTAACTTCCTGTAAATTTGTGTCTTCATTCATATACCAACTTTTTATTAACAAAATATTTGTCATTCTGTGAAATGGTCCAGATCAACAAACATTTTATGCATGAAATTGCAATTATTTTTATCCTTCCTTTCAAACATATGTTTTAGGGTGCGTAAAAGAACCCCCTCGTTGAGACGGTTCTTTTGAGTACCCACAACATGTGTTTTGGTGGAGAACTAAGAAAATTAGTTTTTGATCACACACACCAATCTGGAAGCCTTATGTTGTATAACTTTTATGCATCAAAGTATTTTGGAAAAGCTGACAAAGGAATACAGACTAAAATTATCAACCAATTTAAGCCTAACATCTTTTTTGTGGTACATAAAAAAACAGTGAAGATCCAGATCAGACGCCACAGAATGTGGCGTTTGATCAGGTTCTCCACTGTTTGCTTACAGAAAAATCTATAAGAACTTTTATAAAAATGAAAAAAATGAACCAAACAACCCTTAAAACAGAAATGGACTGGTCCAATTGATGATAATGGGAGATTCCATTTGTCTTAAATGGGTTGATTAACGAGTCAAATCTGCTGGCACTCACCTAACAATTCCATTGATTTCATCAAGAATATTTCTCAATTTATAATATGCATCTGTTGGTGGTAACTTGAGCTCTAAAATGAGGCGGTCTATTTTGTTGATGCAGACACAGACTGGCAGGTGCTCCTGAATGGCGTGCTTGATAAATCTTTCTGTGTTTAGCATCACCTGGAAAAGATTATTAGAATCTACCAAGAATCTACCATGAGTTTGAGATAGAAAAATCCATCCTGAGGATCACCGTTTGATGACTTCACTTGTCTTCCCACGTGGGGCTGTCTATTTTTTATCCTTTCCACAGGTTGGTACAGGGTGCGTGAGATAGAATTCTCTTATATGGGTAAAAACAGCCGAAATCCAGATCTCGTGTGCAATAATCACTCTTGCAGGATGGGAAAATTATGAACGCTTTTTTTGTTGTCCTGTTGATTTTTTTCAAAATAAATATTTTCAACCGTTTCTTTCAGAAATATCACCATTGTGTAAAGCAGTTTGTATCTAGATCTACCATCTCAAACTATACATCTCTGATATCAATGCTTACACCAAGCTTGATGAAAACCTGTCAAAAAGTGTTCAAGATACTGAGCGCTGACAGATAGACAGAGACAAAAACGCAAATTTTATATGGAAGGTACAACGTAACACTCACACTTTGAAAAGTGGCAAGGTATAAAAAGAATGGCTTACAAAAGTCATGTGCCATGAGAAGAATCAAAATATCAAGCGCCAGATTGTACACATTTCAGGGCTGATAACATCAGCAGAGAGAATGAAAAATAACAGTGGTGTAAAATATTTGTCCCTTCAAAAGCCAGCTAAAATTTGCAGAAGACATTTTCAAATTTTGTTGTAATTAAAAAATAAAATAAGTCTTGCCGTATTTTATCTCTGAACACAATAAAAGGTGTCATGAATTTTTATATAAATTGCAGTGGTTTCATATGCAGTGATTATTTGTTTGTTTGATTTGATTCTTTATGTCCCAGTCAACAATCTTTCAGTTATGTCGGGACAGGTCTTCCTGGGTTGAACCAGTACTAAGCAAGGATTAATGTGTGTATATGCAGTGATTGTGTGCCTTTTCCAATGAATTACACAAAAGAACACACAAAAAATATTACAGTTCGGTGAAGGCCAATGTAGGCCGAAACATGGTATGAATAAATATTACCAGTATATTTCATTTTGGAGTTGTTCTCTGAAATTTCAAAAACACAAATGAGCACACACATTTTCCCAATATTTGATTCAAATATAATTTTATAGACCAATATTTCAAATTTTTGTCCCTGTCACATGTAATGTCTAGTCTTATTTTTACTGAAAATCATAAAAGCTATTACAAAATTTTTTCATCCAGAAAGATTGTGATTGCTGCTTAAGGCATTTATATAAGGAAATCCAACTCACCCCTTCGGCAGCGTCAACAAATATGACAGCTCCATCACTCAGCCTAAGAGCTGCTGTGACCTCATCAGAGAAATTCACCTGACCTGTAATTGAAGTATCTCTTTAAAATTGTACTAACTGAATTATTTAAAAGCTTTAAATGCACTTTTAACTGCTAAAATGAGATTTTTCATCACACACAAAACATCATAAAAAGACTTTACATCATTAACACTTTCCTTGCTAGCAGCAACATTTTGTTGTTCGTTGATAACCTTGGCGAACAGTTTGGATCCAGATCAGGACTGACAGAATGTACATGCATAACATTTCCCGAAAATCTGTAAACCACTAGTGGTTTATTGATTTTAATGCATGGCGTTATTTCACTCCCAGACGAGACGTCATGTGATAAATACACATTATCATAATAGTAACTAGATCTGGCGTACTGTATGACGTCGAGTGGATGAGATCATACCATCGGATCACCCGAGACGTGCAGCGTCGAGGGTGATCCAATGGTATGGCCTCATCCACGAGACGTGATACAGTACGCCAGATCTAGTTACTATAATGATAATATGTTTATTATATGCCTTTTTTCTGACATTCTGATTTTAAAACCTGTTTTGGTCTTTAATCCCGAAAAATTGCGGGAACGTTTGCCATAACGTTACGTTTCTTGATGTCACGTCAACATGGTTTCTGTCTCTGGCTCCATGCTTGCAATTTACATAACGTCGCCGCAAAAGCAGGTAACCGACGTTAGCCTCGTTTTAAAGGATAGTGATATGGATTCAGAAAACCTCAGTTCGTTGATCCGGCTTTCTGTATCAGATGGCCAAAAAACGGACAGTTCTAAAGTCGTATCAGTTATAGGTATATAATAATGATGTTTATTTTATGGGCCAGTATGTTTAAGAATCTACTTTTTCATTGACCATCAGTAACTTGCGCATTGTCAGAAAAATCAGCGGAAAACGAAAATCCAGATTTTTAGCAAAATATGACTAAATGTCTTCTGATTTAAGCAAAAAATTGATTTCTGTTTCTCTTTGTACAATATGATCATTAACTCTTTGCATGCTGGGTAATAAATCATGCTTTTGGTGTTGTCTGCTGACTTTTAACTTTTTCAAAAATTTCTTCAGGAACACTGTCAGAGTGTCAAATTGTTTGGACTTACCTGGTGTGTCAAATACATTCATCAAGTAAGACTTGTTTCTTGTATCAGGAAGGACCAGGGTCAAAGGTGAACTTTTAATACTGACCCCTCTCTGAAATAAACACAATTATTGATTATAAGTTTATATGGGTTATGCAAAGAGGTTTGGTACTAGACATCAAACTTTTAACATTTAAACTGTAGATGTAGAAAAAAAAAAGATTTTAAAGTCAATTTTCAAATACATCAAGGGTACTTACTCTGTTCAAAATTCATGAAAGATGAAATGTTATTAACAAAGCCTAGATCTTATTAACCCCTTCACTGACGTATATAAGTGCACGCTATATGCTGGGGAAAATAGGCTATTTAGTTTAAACATATTTTATTTCAACTTGGTAAGATACACATACAAATATATACAAGCTACATAATGTAAAAGGATTAGAACGAAAGCTGGAAGCTTATGTTATTCTTCTCCTAAAATAGGCTATTTTAATGTTATTATGGTGTTACATATGAGATACAAAATCATAAACAGTGTTGGGATTTACACCAAATTTTTTCTGCTTGTTTGAGACATTTGGTTCAATGTCTAAAATAATGTTTTCTAGTGATAGCATGTCAAAAAAAAATTTTTTTTAACAGTTGAAAATACAAGAATGTCTACTTTCGCTTTCAACACCATTGTTTTGGAATGGTTGGAAAACAATGGTTCACAAATGTGAGAATGACAGTCATTTTCCTCATTTATAACCATTTCAGATTCCAATTAATTCAATTGTCATCCCTATATGAGATATTTTAGACTTCCAAAATAACCTCTTCTTCCAAGAAACATGACAAACTAATGCCACGATCAGCTGCCATCTTTGAAAAAACCTGAGTTCTTCATCAAAAGGGCCGTTTTCCTTGTAAAAAGCAAGCTAAAGAAGCCATTTTGGCCACAGAGTTATGGGATAAATCTTGAAAAAGATAACTATTTGATTCTAGAACAGATTAGGATAATTGAGTTTTGTCGCTTCAACCATTAGTTTTGCTTAAAACTATGCCGTATTCATCACAAGCGGTACTTGTGGTATTGGCATATAAGCCATTTTCATAACGAGCAGCACTCATGGTAAGGCAGTGAAGGGGTTAATTAATCTATTTGAAAAAAAAGTTTACCAAAACCCATCCATTTGTTCAACAGATATTGAACAAATTGCAATTTTGAACATCAATCAAGGGCCATAAATCTGTAGTTATTTGACAAAATTTACCCATCTGCAATCCCTAACAATTCTTTCCCAATATCAACTCTTTTACAAAGTAAATGTTTATTTTGCTGGGCATATGTTGCTTAGACTAACTGTAGGGCCAGATCACACTGCTTCTATAGAATCACTCTGATCTGGGTCCAAAGATCGTCTAAAACTTTTGTTGTGATTGGCAATTTAAGGGTTAAGTGCTTCTATGAACAAGCTTGACTAGGCACACAAATGGAAAGTGTTGCATTTAATTGCAACAGACTATATAACCTACCTCTTGCTCTGTAAACAATGTGTCTGTGTATCGCAACTGAAAATAATAAAGATAACATACATGTATGAACTTGTCAATATTCCAATTAATTTACTAGATATTAAAGTTTTAATCTGATGAAAATCTTCAAGGGGACATTCTGTCTTTTTTCCATACAGTTAAACCTGTGTAAAATGGCCACTCTCAATAACACCAAAAATTGCTTTTCAAATCCAATTATCAATTACTGCTTAATGCAGGTCAAAAGTATAGCAGAATGCTCCAGGGGAAGCATTCTGCAATACTTTCAACCTTCATTAAGCAACCATTTGTCATTAAGATCTTTGTTTTGTTTATTTTCGAGTGGCCGTTTTACACAGGTATTGCTGTAATTTTGTGTTTGCTACAGCACTTTTGTTTTGGTATCTTGGCGGCAATATTTGTTTACTTTTCCTCACGTCATGCGTGTATGTGATGTCACTTGGTCACACAAAACAGCAGTACTCTCCGGCTCAGTTTGTAAACTTCATTTGCTTTTAATTTTAAGATAGTAAGTCATTATTTTAAGGGTCTGGTTAGGTTCGTGATGGCGAGGTCTCCGCCTTGCATAATCGCTGGCACCTTACAGTTGTTTTGGAATACAGGATAGGTTTCATCCAATCAACTGCAAGGCCCGCTGCATCTAAAGCCAATCAGATTTTAGATTGTTGTATAACAGAATTTTCGAATCTGAACACCAGTTTTCAAAACCAACAGGTAAAGAAAGCAGCCATGCTGTTTCATTAGATTAAATTTCCCTCCCTTCCACTCCATTTTTTTTCCATCTCTTCTACAAAGTATTTTGTTGGTGCAGAACAATATCTTATTTTGATGTTTTAAAAGCATTCTAGCCACCATCTCAAATTTACAGCCATGTCAGCTCTGGTATGTGTTTGTTTTAACAGTATTCAGTCAATTTCTGAGGTTTCTTACATGTAGGTCCTCATTCTCATTTAGCCTCCATGATACTTTTTTAGAGTACAGTAATACTTGTGTAAAACAGCCACTCAAAAATAGACATAACAAAGATCTAAATAACAATTGGTAGCTAAATGAAGGTCGAAGCCCCTTGGAGCATTCTGCAATACTTTTGACCTGCATTAAGCAATGATTGGTCTCGATAATCCAATTTTTGGTCTTTTTGAGAGTGGCCATTTTAAACAGGTTTTACTGTATATACAATATTGTGTTATGAGGCAAGAATGTGGTACTGTTAATTTATACAGTTGGATCCTGTACTATTGTGAATCTTTATACTAGTGCTTCCGTGAGATTGTAGGATGGTTTTTTATGTGTACAATTAGCTTGAAAGTTATTCAAACTACTGTCCTGCCAGCCAAGAGTGACAGAAACTTCATGTTTTGTTTCAAAGCTATCAGGGACTTATAATTGATAGATCACTTGTGTATTAATCCTATCCTCAGGATAGGATTAATACAACAAGTGATCTATCAATTTGCGTTTAGCTTAAGTGAAGTGTACATTTTAGTGTTTTCTTAGCAATTGTAAACAAAGTATTACTTCACTGTCACTCTTGGTTGGCACAACAGTAGTGGAACACCCAATAGACATAGACTAAGGAAATAGTGACATTTATTATCAAAAGTTACTGAAATCACAGATACATGGACACGTGACTTACATTAGTGCTAGTGTGCCAACAGTGATATTTATATAGTGTATATGTGATATGGATCTTCTAGTCAAGTACTAACAGTGTAGACCCAGCTGAGATGCCACAGATAGTGGCATAATCATCTGGGTCTGCACTGTTTGCCTAGATAAAAACAATTTTGCCATACAAATTTGAAATTTATTAATTGTGATCCTTCTAAATACTGCAGGAAAACCAGTCTTGGAGATTGACAAAGTAAGACTCAATTGGATCTGCTTAGCTACAGAGAGTACGTGCAATGTCAAAACATTGCATGTAGCAAGTTTAACTACAGTAAAACCTGTCTTAAGCGGCCACTTAAAAACAGACAAAACAAAGGGGAAATGGATTATGAATTTGGTTGGTTGGTTTTGTTGCTTTACGTCCCAAGTCAACAGCCATGGTCATTGCGGGACGGTCAGTTCACCTAACCAAACTTTTTCCTGCGCAGGCTTGAACAAGCGGTTAACCAGTAATTCGTGCACATACTTTCGCTTGTAACTGACAACAACCCTTCTTGAATGAAATGGATTATGGAGAATGGTAGCTTAATGAAGGTCGAAAGTATTGCAGAATGCTCCCCTTGGAGCATTCTGCAATACTTTTGACCTGCATTAAGAGATACTCGGTACTGAAAACCAATTTTTTGTGTTCTTTTTGAATGGCCACTATAGACAGGTTTTACTGTATAATACTTTACAGAGAGCAAATGACAAAAGCACTGACCAGACTGCACACATGCTCCTTTGTGGTTTACATGCAGGTTTCCTTGTATTGAGGCCTATATATACCAGACCATACAAACTGAATGGAAGAGTCTTTTGATCAAGAATAGGTTATGGCATTACTTACGTCTTTTTCATCTTTAGTCTGTATCTCTGGATGGGTCTGAGCAACTAAACAGTCCACAAATGAGGTCTGAAAAGCAAACAAGACACTACAAATAATTTTCGATAACTTTTCAAGAAAGCCAGGGTTGCAGATTAAGCCATATATCACTACTGCAGTAGACCACAAATTTTGATTTTCAGGGTAAATTAGGGGTGTCATTTCATGACAATACTGTGATATATTATAGGGATTAATCCTTAAAGCGCCACCTATAATTTGGAGCAGACGACAATTTCAAAATTTTATGCTTTTTCAAAAATAACCAATAAGGGATGATATCTCATGAGAATCGTCTGCTGGCAGACGATTCTCATGTAATATCATACCTTATTTTCTCTAAAATTGGGAAAGATGTCTCAAAATTTGTCGCAGCAGGACATGGATAGGAGTACTCCCTTTATTTTACATGAGGCATGCATCTTTACTCTGTATGTCTGGATGGGTCTGAGCAACTAAACAGTCCACAAATGATATCTGACAAGCAAACAGGAAACTACAAATGTTTCCATAGGACATGGATACTCCCTTTATTTGACTTGAGGCACAAAAGCATTAGCCCTCCTTGATTAGGCCATTTTTTAAAACTGAAAATTGTCAATATAGGAGAAATAAATGATTAAACCTTCCAACAAAGTCGATGTGAAATGTCACTAGGGCTCGAGGTTATAAAACTTTTTTCATGCTCAACTCAACTAAGCATGGAATTTCAAATGCTCATAAATCTAAAATGCTTAAAAATAAGAATTTTCTTGCTTTCAGATGCTCAGATGTTGTATTTGTTATGCTAATAAATGTCAAAATGCCAAAATTGTTGGCATTTTAACATTTATGAGCAGGATAAACTTCGTGCTCAGTTGAGTTGAGCATAAAAAAAGTTCTATAACCTCGGGGCCTGGTCAAAGTGCTTGCCTGAAGAGTATGCCTAGGACAATAAATCTTTCAGATGGTTCTTTTGAGAACCAAAAATGCTCAACGGTAGAGTGATTGACTGGAGACCAAATTCGAGCCTCACAGCGTTGTGTCCTTGAGCAAGACACATTAATCCTTGCTTAGTTCTAGCTCAACCAAGGAAGACCTGTTCCAACATAACTGAAAAATTGTTCACTGGGACGTAAAGAATCAAATCAAATTTAAAAGAAGCCAAAAAGCTTATGTTTGGACTGATTTTACAATTTTAAGCACATAATTTTTCCTTATATCCATTGCTTATACTAACCTTGCCATGATGTAAATGTCCACAAAGGGTTACATTCCTAATTAGCTCTGGGGTGTCCATAAGATCAGCCAAAAACCTGTAAGAACAGAAAAGTAGATGGTTAACTCTATACTGCCAAGTGTCGTCTGCTGATAATCTTTGCAAACAGATTGGATCCAGATCAGGCCCCACAAAATGTCGGGCCTGATCTGGGTCCAATCTATCTGACACTCAGATGGTATTCCTGAAAGAATTTTAGAAAAAGTTGATTTTGAAAAAAATATCAGCAGACGACAAAAAGCATGAAAAATTTCACAGGGGCAGAGTTAATGAATAGCTTAGTAAGTCATCAGTTATTTGAAATGTTAATGCCTGGCCATCAACTGGAGAGGGAATACAAGTCTTGCTTATTTCCCAGAGGCTGGTTGTGCTTTAAATTGTCAAAAGCAGACTTAATTAAACGGCCTTTCAACAACAATTCAGTCTTATCAGTGACATCACTCTGGTCAATTATCCTATTAAACTGACTATTTTACTAATACATATTATTCATTCAATTGGGAAAGGGGAAACATTCTTTATAAAAAATGTTGGCTTTATTTCGAGAGGGCTACTTACTCCATACTATAGACTGTCTCTGGAAGATCTTGTTCTGCCATTGAAAATTTCTTCTTCTTTACAGGTGCTATAATAGGTTCTGAAAAAAAATAAGATAAATAAAAAACATGAAATCAGGCCAAACCACCAATTTATAAACTAACTTATATATGCAGATGTAGTGTTAGGCATCAGAACCCAAAAAATATTGATTATATCTAATTGATTATTGATAGTACCATAGAAAAGTATATTTTATTAAAAAAATTTCATTACCCCTTCTTGTCTAGAGGCCTTTAAAACATATTTTCTTAACCCATTTCTTGCTCTCTCATCTGCTTATGAACTTTGAATTGCCTATATTGCAAACAATATGGGCCCAGCTCAGAATGCTCCCTTAGGAGCCGTCTGATTTGGGCTCATAGTGTTTGCTGGAACCATGGTAAAAATGTTCTGAAGTGCCTTTGAAAATATGCAGCAGATGTAATAAGTAGATGTAATTTTCAGGACAAAAAATCTTGGCAGGATAAAGTTTGGGTTATTGTTGGCCCAAATTTTGGCTGACAGATTGACTGACATACTAAAGTTGACCCTTTAGTTCTCTCGGTTGAAATCAGAGGGGGACTAAAAATAACTTATGTAACAATGTCAGTAAAACTCACCTGTCAGAGGTTGTGTATCTTCTTCTTGCACTATGGTCTGAAATGAAGTACAAATTATGTTCATTGCAAACAAGGACATACAAACATCTAGATAATCAAAGCATTTGTTATTGTGTTTGAGTTTAACATCACTTTAATTTTTCAGTTATAGCACAAGTTCACAACCAAGTTATCTTAAATATTAGGAATATTGACAAAATATGTGATTAAGTTGGTCAAAAATTCAAATTTCTGTGAAAATTGATTCGTTGTGAAGCACAGGAAGGGGCAGAGTAAACTATAAAACTTGATTATGATGTGTATACACATTGATCTTATCCAAAACATTGATTGCAGGCAGTGTTATCCAGTAGCAAACCAAATCTCTATAATTTAGAGTCTATTTCACACTGTTTAAAGGACAAATAATTTTATAAAAATCTGGTGGCTGGTGATCTCAATACATTATGAGCTGCATCACATAAGTATGACAGACAAACTGATGGACAAATATAAAGCATGCCATTATACCAGTGCTTCCGTTAGTGGACGTTTTCGGCGTTTTTTACGCCGAGAAATCACAACAGGACGTCCAAAAATGACATATCAGACGTCACAGGACTTCCTTATATTCCTGAAGACGCCCGCTAGCAAAACACGCGACGTACCGATATTTCGGTTATCCGCCTGTGATATTTTCCAACACAGGTAGGCAAGCGTTATTTGACCAATGAGCGAAGGTGGGCGGTGCTTATTTTGGCAAAAGTGGGCGGCTCTTGAAATTACTGAGTCCAATGACAGCGTTTCCTCACTCTTCCGATATATTTTATTGACCGCGGGAACACCTAAAGGATGACGGCAATCTGTTTACTTGCGATAATTAGGTAGGAAGCCTGTTCTGCCGTCACGTTTGTAAACGTTTAAAAACATTAACGATACTCATTTTGTCATTTGAGGGAGAGATAGATTCCAAATTGATTTTATTCATTGTAGCCGATAAATCGCCAGTATTTTTTCCTTGAAAAATTCTTTACAAAAATGTACCTTGTTACTGGTGATTGCAAACACTCGGAATTGTTTAGCTGTGTGATGTGATTGAACGCATAACATGCGCAGACTCGTAGATTAGTGACCTGATCCTCTCTTCACTTGTAAATAGCATGTGTGACTCAAGTTTACACGCGCGAGACATAACTCATTATTTACCTGCCATCGGTCACGTAAGCCAAGCGTGTCCATGGGGAAAGTAAAAAATAAACACTTGTGTTTTGTGCTTTCACAGTGTTGCCCAGCAAATCTTTACTCAGACGTGCTGTAAAATCATAACTGCATGAATATTGTTCTTTTAGCAAGGATGTCCGCTGATCATGTCCGTCGTTATTCGACAGATAGAAATTTCTCAGGTTACAGTGTAGACCCTGATCAGATACTTCATTATGCCCCATCTGATCTGGATCAGCACAGTTTCCCAGGGTACCCTTATAGAGATACCCCGTAAACAATAGGTTATGATGGAGCCAGAAGTGCTGATAATAAAATTCACGTACACGTAGGTCATGGGAAAATGATTTATCAAAAAAAAAAATATTTTAATACAAAATTAAAGTTCTGTCTTAATATATTTGAAATTTTGGTTTTATGATAATGTGTACAATATTGTACATGTACATATTTCATTAATATTTGGGCGCAAACTGCGCGCTGGCAGCTGGACTTCCAATTTTTAGCCCAGGACTTCCAAATTGAAGAGGGTGGAAGTCAGGACTTCCTGATTCAAAATGTTAGTGGAAGCACTGTATAACAGCAGGGCTCAGCCTGCCATTAGCAATTGTAGTCATTTGCTATTAAAAATGTACAGTGGCTACAAATATAAGCCATTGGCTAAAGCCTTAAAGTGCAGTCTAGTAGGTGGTTCAAAAATTACATATTTGCAAAAAAGCGAATTTTAATCAGCTTTTGAACTATCCATTATTGCTTTAATTATTCCTTCACTTTTTATTATTGTGCCATATTTAAGTCTCTGGATTTTTTCAATACCATCAGCATGTCAAACAGTTTGGACCCAGATCAAGCCCGATCTGGGTCCAAACTGTTTGTAAAGGTTATCAGTAGACAACTAAAGTCGCCCCTAGCGGACAAAGAGTTAAATACAAAACAACTTGTTGATACTACTTTCTGGCTAAAACGATGGCTAAAGCTTATTTCATTTGGCCCCAACTTATTCCATTTGGCTAATTTAATGTTGGCTACAACAAATTCTGAGCCAGGGTAAGCCCTGAACAGAGTATCTTACCTCTACTTCAGGACCATAAACTTCTTCCGGTGTAGGATAATATTTCTTATCTTCATGAAGGACCACCTGCATATCTGAGGCTTCTTCATCATCCTGGTCCATGGCCTCCTCATCCTGCATACAAGAATAAACAACAAAGCTTCAGTTTAAAGGTGACATCTCAGTTCTTTCATTAAAATTACATGTTTTTATGTCTTTCATTTGTCAAAATACACAAAAAGAAACTGTTCTGAGACCGCTATTTCCAACTTATTTCGAAAATCCGACATATTTATAATGTCATCTATGATTCTTCGAACCTTCAACGTGGTATTAAAGTTTAGTTAAGAGCAGATATTATTCGATTGCTCTGGGGCATTTTCGACCACAATTCGCCATTGTTATCATAAAGTGAGACAAATGTCCTAATTGTGTAAATATTGGGTATAGCTAAAGAGCTATAAGAAGCTTAAGAGCTATAAGAATGTTTCTGGACTGGTTTACAATTTAATATACTAGATTTGGCACCATGCCGTGTATAAATTTGTACCCAACAATTGCTTGTGTTGTATGTAATAAAAGCACCGCAAGCACTGCATAATACCCCGCCACTGCTGGGGGCACCAAAAGTTATTTTGTGAGATATATAATGCCTAAATAGCAACAGAACTGAGATAGACAGTGATATGACGTCCTTAGTCACAATATGTAACCTTTGATGGTCAACATATCTGTGA
Organism: Loripinus fragilis; assembly: GCA_964019695.1. Classification (NCBI taxonomy): domain Eukaryota; kingdom Metazoa; phylum Mollusca; class Bivalvia; order Lucinida; family Lucinidae; genus Loripinus; species Loripinus fragilis. The sequence goes on from OZ026527.1 coordinate 14,242,850, forward strand.
AGTTTCATTCAGATATTCCATATAGTAAAAGAAACTACAGGCTAAAAACCAATTCTCAGATCAATCAAAGGTGGATAACTCACAATCTGGAAAGGTAAGAGTGACGATCCTTAGTCACAATATGTAACCTTTGATGATCAACATATCTGTGAAGTTTCATTCAGATATTCCATATAGTAAATGAACTACAGGTCAAAAACCATTTTTCAGATCAATCAACTCATGAACTGGAAAGGTAAGAGTGATGGTTCTTTGTCACAGTATGTAACCTTTGATGTGAAACATATCTGTAAAGTTTCATTTAAATATTCCACATAGTAAAGGAACTACAGGTAAAAAACATTTTTTAATTCAATCAAGGGCGGATAACTCACAAATGGGAAAGGTAAGAGTGACGGTTCTTAGTCACAATATGTTACCTTTGATGTGAAACATATCTGTGAAGTTATATTCAGATATTCCATATAGTAAAGAAACAATAGGTCAAAAACCTTTTTTCAGACCTATCAAGGGCGGATAACTCACAAACTGGGAAGGTCAGAGTGACGGTCCTTAGTCACAATATGTAACCTTTGATGTGCAACATATTTGTGAAGTTTCATCATGAACAGTAAAGGAATAACAGGCCAGAAACCATTTTTCCAATACGAAAAAGGGCAGTAACTCCGTTAAAAATGGACGGATTTTGCCCATTAACAATCCTATACCACTCATCGCCGATAACAATATGTATGCAAAATTTGAAAAAATTCCGTGAATAAATACTCAAGTTATCGATCGGAAATGGTGAGCATGGACGGACGGACGGACGGACGGACAGACACCAAAAGGTATAACATAATACCCCGACACTAGAGTGTGGCGGGGTATAAAAACTGCAACTACAAACTGAATACTATAGAGTCATGCCCTATGAAAAAGTTTGGAATTGCGTATCAAGGAATTTTATTGTTTTTGTACGCACAGAAGTGAATTTAATTGTGCTTTCAGTTCCAAGTATTTGGCATATACAGTCAAACTTCAATGGTTCGAACTCGTCGGGACAGTGGGTGTGAGTTCGACCCATCGATGGGTTCGAGTGATACCTGGGCTGACAATTTTCAAGGGAGTTCACATGTACTTTATGTTTACCATGGACATCACGTTTTTATCGATCAAAGTAGCTAAGTGCATGTGACATCTGTCATTTATGTCAAATTGTCAATTTACCCCTTTGCGCGCTAGAGTTAAAATTATAAGCGACACATGTTTCCAATTCTCATCTGCGGAAAGAAATGCACATATGCACAAGCTGATCAATGCTATCCCATCTGCTATCACGATTTAGTTGTCTGGTCGTCTTGTGAGCGATGACATACAAATTCGCCTGGATGTTTAAAACAAAGACGCGGATCAGACTGTACACACACAGTCTGATGCCCGTCTGAATCAAGTCAGCACACAAAGTCGGGCCATTATTGGCCTGCCAGTGTAACGTCATTTAAATGTCGTTGCACTGGCAGGCCGATTGTGGCCAGCTTTTAGATGTTAAGCAGGAATTGATAGCCTATGCCTACACAAGACTCTGAACAGACTGCCTGCAAACTGTTAATTACAAAACATCACATTTGTTGCGCGGTGACAAGTGAGAACTTAATCAAACTACAGCTCAAAACTTTGATCTAATAAACCGCTAATTGTTTAATTGACACGTTCTGCTCAATGAATGAATTTTCCCAAGCGCAAAATCATCATTGCCGAGGAGAGATTATGAAAAATGATTAACAAATATCAAGCATCTGAATGATTCATGTTAGGTAAATATTGGTTCGAGCCAACCAATGGTTCATACATTAAAAATTGCCCTGCTGTCTGTGTTTTGAGTTTGAGCCAACGTTGTTCGACCCTGGGGTGTAATGTTACATTAAATATATAGGGAATTGGCTGGGACTGACAAATGAATTCTAGTGATCCATGGTGTTCGAGACAGGCAAGTTTGAGCGACCAAAGTTCAACTGTATTTTAACCTATAATACCTTGATTTTGAGGCTCAGTTTGGTTTCTAATCGCTAAGTTTTTGTCAATGTTTTCCCCAAATTTTGAACAGGAACATATCCAAAACATCTTGGGCCATCCTTAAAAAAGTTTGTTTGCTGTCACTCTACTCATGATTTTCCAGGTGGGTAGGTTGGTAGGTATTTAATTTTTCTCTCACTGATTTGTTTAAAAGACATTAAAAATAATATCTTAAATTAGAATAAAAAATATAGTCTGAAACCGCCATAAAATATTTTGGGCAGGTGACATTTTCGAGAATCTTTTAAGGATGGCCTTGGTGAGGAACACTATGATATGCAACTTAAGAATCTGCTGAATGGACTTACATCAGCTCCAGCATAATCTGGGTATTTCTCTTCCTCATCTTGATCATCGTTCTCGTCACTATCATCATCGTCACTATCTAACTCGGGACCTATATAGTTGCCAAACTCATCGTACAAGTCAGCATCCATTGTGAGCAGCAACAATTACCTGCAAAATTGGTAAAAACATGTATAATTAGTCCTTAAAGCGCCAAGAAAAAAATGCATCCGAAAATGTTGTCTGCCGAAGTAGTCTGCTGCAAATTATTGCCTAACATTACTTACAAATTAAGTATAGAAGCAAACAGTGTGGACCCAGAACAGACTGCTCCAATCTGATCTGGGTTCACACTGTTTGCCATAGAGGCTTCTTAGACATTTCAGCAGACAAGAAAAGCAGAAGACTTTTGTTACGTTTGGTGCATTAAGGGTTAAACAAGGAGATTCTGACAGTAAGGTCATAATATGTTTTGGTACTTAATTATCAGTAGATCTCATACAGTTATTGAAGGTTATAAAGGTTTTGGGATTTACCTTACATGTACATCACTGCCATGAACTGTTTGTAGAATAGTAGGATTATCTGGGCTCTGCTTACTGCCCTGCCAGCTAAGAGTGGCAGTGACGTCATGTTTTGCTTACAAAGTTATCAGAGACTTAGAATCGATAGATCACTTGTGTATTAATCCTATCCAGATCTGTAACACAAAAAACATGGCTGACTTGAAAGCGTCAACATTGTTATGTTTTCCAGTTTTGCAGCGGTATCTACGAGTCGTTCTTGATATTTCTGACACAGGTGATAAGTATTCATATAGATAATAATAAATTGATAAAAGTGTTCCTAGTGTTGTGCCCTAGAATACCCTGGTAATCTGATGACTTGTGTAAGAGTGTAAGTAAGACTTAACTTCATCAGAGAAATTCTTGACATTTTATGTGCTGCTGCTCCTTATCGCTGAGACTAGGATAGAGATAGCGGGTACTGTTACATACATAAATGTGTTATCTACTTGTGTGACTATAGATCTGACTTGTGTGTTGCAAACAGCCAGAGACACACAACTTTATGCATATTTATCTGATGGTGCCGTTGTCTTTTTTTTTTTATAATACAAGCCCCTGTGTTTTAGCTATCACTGTTAGCCTGTTTCTGACTTAACATTTTAACCCTATCATCATTAAGACTGTGTTCCATTGGCAGATACTTTGAAAAAGTAAAATATGCCAGTGAGAACACTTTGATAATCAACCAAGTATGGCACAGCATCTGCTGCTTGTGATGTTACTAGAGCCAGTTTATGTGCTATACAGTGGTAATTAACAATCATTGGATTATCTCTGGCCATGTACCCTGTTAAACCTTCACCATACCTGTCATCACTCTAGCCCCATCTGTTCCCAAGCCCATAACTTTTTCACATGGAATATTTTTTTCTGTCATTAGATTTTTTAGTTCACTATAAATTGCCTTGCCAGGACCCCTATCAACTTGAACATTACAAACAAAGTGTGTTGAAGGCTCAAAGGTTTCTGGATCAACAATCCTGGTGTAAACTGCTAGTTTTTTGTGGACACCAATATCTGTACTTTCATCACACAACAGACTTATATACGGTGACTTGTTGATCATATTATTAACTTTTTGCCTGGCAACATAAGCCAGTGATTCAAGCATTTCTGTGGCAGCTTTATCTGAACTATATGTAACTTTCTTGCCAGTTTTCAAACTCACTATGCTAGGACATTCAAGTTCTTCAAGCAGGTTCAACAAACTTTCATACTTGATTATAGAAATGTCTTATTTAGTCATCCAAAAAACCATCTTAAAGCTGCATACTCTGTAACTATGAACATTTTTCGAAATTTTTTATTTTTTTTATAAATCATTTGTAAAAGTTGAATTAAGCTATGTTTTCACAATAAAAATGTTCAGTACAGCTGAAAACTGCATGGAAAAGTGACTTATCTTATCAAATAGGTGTATTTTTCTCTTGTTGGTAATTATTTGCGTCCCTCCAATAATTATAGACCGTTGAATTTTATCATAAATGCAGTTGTTTTGTTAAGATTTACGAAAATGGTAAAATGTTTACCTGAATTTGAGTATTTTTACTGTGTTCTTGAAATATAAAAAACATTATTTTTAAAAATAAGAAGATCAAAAGTTACAGACTATGTAGCTTTAAGAGCACTTACAACTGCTGCTTCTTTCTCATCAAGGACATTTTTTACAGTTTTCTCAAAACTACCAGCCATTGACTCGGCAGCAACAGCTTCTTTGTGACCTTTGCTGTCTGCATGCCTTGTTAAGGTAGACGTTTTAAAATTTCTACAGTCACCAGTTAATGCATTTGACTTCTTATGCTTTATGCAGAGTGTGCAGGACATGGAATTATTGTCTTCTTGAAATTTTAACCATTTAAAATCTCTTAGCCAGTTTTTTTAAAAAGATCGCTTTTCGGGTTTTTTCTGTCCGCTGGTGCTGGGCTGATCTGATGCAGCCGATGTTTCACTTTCATTGGGATTTTGAACGGATGCAGACTTATCTGCTGGACAATCAGTTGAACTCGAAGAAGACGATGCTTCTTGACTTTCGCCATCGTCGCTGTCCATAGTTTTTGTTCGACTTCTGTATTTCTGTATTTAGGCCATCAGGCCATATATTCCCACGGGTACGGTCTTCTTATCACGGTATTTTCAACACTTGTATATTTACTCTCGATATGCGGTGATGCGTGATCGGACTATTAGCTTTACTGTCGTGTGGCGAAACGCCTGGTTCCAACCACAAAGTTCTCCAGTTCTGTTAACATGAAACTTCTCCAATCTTTATATTCGTCATCCTCTTTTGCATCCAACAACAAATTCAGGTCCAGATGTGTGATGCCGTACGTATCAAAGATTCATTTTCTCATAAGTTCTCTTGTCGTTTCAAATTTTTGGCACTCTAGTAAGAAATGACTGAGAGTTTCTTTTGCTCCACATTTGCACAGATCAGTTTCTTTAATATTGCATTTGTGCAAATATTCATTTAGCCCTACATAGCCTGTTCTTAATTGGGATACTATGCTCTCCCCTACTGGTGAAACAAACGAATGTTGAATTTTATGTCACACCTTAGGCCTGAATGTGTACACGTTCCTCCCTCTATCTGATGCCTCCTATCTCTCCTGCCATTTCATAAGACCAGACTCTTTCGCTGCCAATTTCACATCACCAAATGAAGTTACTGCTCGTAAATCTTCTGCATCCTTCGCCTCCTGAGCTGCCTCCTTCGCAAGCTGATCTGCATACTTGTTTCCTTTTATATTGGCATGCCCAGGTGACCAAGACAGTTCTACCTCTACATCACAATCATGCAACTTACTTATCTCTGACTTGACCACCTTTGTAGTATTCTTATGTGACTTTGCTTCCCAACCCAATGTCAGCTGCCCAACTGCACTTTGGCTGTCTGAGAAAATATGAATTTTCTGGAAGTCTGAGTTTCTCTGTACTTTACATCGGGAAAGGTACTGCAGGGCCATTTTAATAGCAACCACCTCTCTCACTGGCTGTTTTAGCAATACAGGTTCACTTCGCAAAGAAGTCAAGCATTGTTCTTTTTCTATTTGAAGTCATTTTGTGGTCTAGTGCAAGCACCGAATGAAACAACGCATACGATTGGTTGAAACTTGCTCAGGTGACGCAATAAACCAATCAGGTTCGCTGATTCAGCTGCTTAACAACAAAAACAGCTGTTTCCGATAGAGCGGTTACGAACTACTGATTTGCGCCATTACTTTATCGATAAATGGACGATTCGCCCCCGCAGAAAAACGGATGCGCCCAGCGGCCCATCTATGGGAATTTCTCTGCGCCATATGGATTTTTTAAGCGCCAATGGCGCAAGGGCGCGGCCTTGGCAGAACACTGCATCATTATTCTACCTCAACTAACAAATCTTACAAGAACTAATTACTTTTATTTTTTAAAGCATTCCTTCCACTAACACCTCACAGACGCATGCATACCTGCACATTATTTGTGAGAGGGGGTGATGCAGTATAACAAGATAGACAGATCACATTCCATTTTTAAACGCATCATTACTTCTGTGATGTGATGTTTTAAACTGGAATAAAAAAAAAAGAATTGCTGGAAAATTGTAAAACAGAAGCTTAGCATACTACACAGATTTGCAAACAGCGTAAATCCAGATTAGAAGGCTCCTTATAAGCCGTCTCTTCAGGGTTTTCACTGTTTGCTTAGTTAATTTATTCTTTATTCCAATATTTGACATATGAAACAAACAAGGTCGCTGTCTGAATTTAACTGTTTCTACGAATATACCCGACTTTACCCTACCCAGAGCCAATCCTCACTGGAATATCTCTAGATACAGCTCGGACGGAGCTCCTGGTATACCTTGAGAATCAGGGCTTCCATTAACTTTCAAATCCAGGAAGTCCAGACTTCCTACCCTTGAAATTTGGAAGTCCCATTGATTTTTTTTGGAAGTCCCACTTTTTTCTGTGATACCGTCGCGGTGTGGCGGATTGTCAAACTGGCTTTGAAAAATAAGATATATATTTCAGAGATCATTCTTTGTTCCTTGCAAGATGGGTAGGGTAGGGTAGGGTAGGGTAGGGTAGGGTAGGGTAGGGTAGGGTAGGGTAGGGTAGGGTAGGGAAGGGAAGGGAAGGGAAGGGTAGGGCAGGGCAGGGCAGGGTAGGGAATGGTAGGATAGGGTAGGGTTGGGTAGGGTAGGGAATGGTAGGGTAGGGTAGATAGATAGATTTGTTTGGAAGGGTGTTTGTGTAGCAATTTTTATTTTAAAAGCTTGGTCTTATTTGTGTAACAATTATTTTTTATAAGCTTGTACTTATACAGAATGAGATCATTCTTTGTTCCTTACAATGCATAAATAGGTAAGGTAGGGTAGGGTATGGTAGGGTAGGGTTAGGTAGGGTTAGGTAGGGTTAGGTAGGGTAGGGTAGGGTAGGGTAGATAGATAGATTTGTTTGGGAGAGTGTTTGTGTAGCAATTTTTATTTTAAAAGCTTGTACTTATTTTGTGTAACAATTATTTTTTATAAGCTTGTACTTGTACAGGGTAAAAATTGCAACAAAACAACATTCGTTTTTACATGTTCGTTGGTGTAGTGCAGCCCTGTGTAGAAGGAGCGTTCAAATACTAAATTATCGCATGCGCAGGATCTACACAATTAATTACGACACAGACATGTAGAGTTTATAAAAGTTATTTCACAAGCGTGCAAAGTGTCACGTCGGCACTTCAAACAAAACGGATAGTGATTGGGCAGTTGGCCGTTTCGCTTTGGACGTCCGTCTCGCGGGAATGTTTCTAAGGCCGTTGTCAAGATGTGTCGATGTAAAATTTCACACCTGTTTGATGACACGCTTTTATAATTACCCTTCCGACTGAAGCCTACACGTGACACTGGCTGTCAATAAAACTCTCGAAATCAGTCAAGTGGGACGTCCTAGCGTGGTCAATAAACAAAATAAATGAGTTTCCAATACGTAGGCGGGACATAAATCACGTAATCTGGTAAATGTGGGCGGGTTTTTTCTGCCGACAGGACGTCTCGATATCCATTTTCGGCCGTACTAAGGAATTTTCAGAAGTCCGTGGTACGTCTTTGATGTGTAATTTCGGCGTACGCAGCCGATTTTTGGACGTAATATACGGCATACGTCCGCCTAACGGAAGCCCTGTTGAGAATACCTTGAGAATCGTTGCTGGGCTCTGAGGGAAGGAGGTATCTCCTTTTTAAGCCCGACTTCGTTTTAGAATTTTTCTGTCACTGTGTCTTATTAATTTCCTTAACAGTTTTGCTGAGCATCATACGTACAGGTTTGCTTTACAGTTAAATGATGATATATGTCAAAACTGACATGATAAATCATCAATAATCATACATGACTTCATGGTTCCAGTGTTGGTCTATTTTTGATTTAAACTCATTCACATCCTTTGCCAGTACCGCTCCCTCTGGCAAAGAATTCCAGTCGTTTATAATTCTCTGTGAAAACTGCTGTAAACGTAATGTTGTTCTACAACGGGGTTTCTCCAATTTGAGACTATGACCACGGGTCGATGATGAGGTAAACAATTTAAAAAATCTTTCGGAAGGAATGTCCTCTATGCCTTTGATAATTTTGAATGTCTGAATCATGTCACCACGTCTTCTTCTATGAGCCAAACTAGGTAATTTTAACTTTTTTAATCTTTCTGTATAGGTCAAATCTTTCAATTCAGGAATAAGTTTTGTTGCACGTCTCTGTATTTTCTCCACACTTTCAATGTCTTTCCTTAAAAAGGGATACCATATTGTGTTCCCATATTCCACATGTGGCCTAACAAGGGATTTGTATAGGAGAATAAAGGAGTCTTTCTCAATATAATCAAAAGTTCTAACTATTAATGATAATGTACTGTTAGCTTTATTAACTTTTTCAGCAATGTGACTACCAAACTTTAAGTCCTGTTGAAAGGTTACCCCTAAATCCTGCTCTTCACTTGTAGTCTCTATATCTTCAAAATTCATGGTATATTGATAACATTGATTGTTTTTACCATAATGAACAGTCTTACACTTTTTCACATTAAATCTCAATTGCCATATTTGTGCCCATGTACACAATGCATCTAAGTCTTGCTGGATGATGTCACTATTACTGTCTTGGTTATAAATTTTTGTATCATCTGCAAAAATCTTCACAATACTATTCACGACTTCAGGAAGGTCATTTATATATAATATAAATAATATAGGCCCCAGGACACTGCCCTGGGGTACCCCACTTAAAACATCTTTCCATGAAGAAGATCCTCCCTTTACTGATACATATTGTCTCCGTCCTGTTAAAAAATCTTGTATCCATGATAAAACAGATCCCCGGATATCAAATGCTGATTTTTTCATGTATTAAACGTTTATGTGCCACAGTGTCAAGAGCCTTGGAAAAATCTAAATAAATAATGTCCCAACTTTCATCATCCTCAATGTACTGTGACCAATCTTCCATGACATCTATCAACTGTAATATACAGGAACGACCAGAACGGAATCCAAATTGAGAAACGGATACCGTAAAATGGAATATTTTCGCATCGCCAAATTTTCGCGTTTTTGCCTCAAAAACACGAGGAGAAATATTCGCGGTTTTTAATTTTCGGGGTCTCTTGTAACCGTGAAAATTATAACTGCAAGTTAAATGCATTTCGAAATGTCTGAAGTATGCGTTTAGTTGGTCATTTCAAATAATTGAAACTAGGTGCTTTCAGTTTTTCATCTTGATGATGAATTGTAGTATCTTGTTGTCATTAAGTTTTACCTAGAGTACATAGAATAGCGGTACTTTTTAAGTGTAAACAAATGACAACAAGAAATGTCACAGTCACGTGACGAATGCCCCCAAAGGAATTGGTCAAGCATACGACACATTTGAGGAAAGTTAGCTGTAATATAGGAGATATGCTCCAGACACGATAAACCTAGAAATGAGGCCAGAAGTCAATGTCAAGGTCAAAGTGACCCAAAATGGTATGCACCACTCCGCCATCCCAAGAAGAATAAACACACCAAATTTCAGATTCCTACATCAAATAATATAGGAGATATGCTCCAGACACAATTATTCTAGAAACTAGGTCATAGGTCAAGATCACAGTGACCTAAAAATGGTGTGCTACACATCAGCATCTAAAGATGTATTCATACAGCAAATTTGGGATTCCCATCTCAAATAATATAAGAGATATGTTCTGGACACGATTATTCTACAAACTAGGTCAGAGGTCAAGGTCAAAGTGACCCAAAAATGGTACGTGACACTCCACCATCCAAAGTTGCATCCCAAATTTGGGATTCCTGCCTTTAAATTAAATATAAGAGATATGCTCTGGACATGATTTTTCTAAAAACTAGGCCAGAGGTCAAAGTCACAGTGACCTGTAAATGGTAACAGACATCCCACCATCCCAAGATGCATTCACACACCAAATTTGGGATTCCTATCTCAAATAATATAAGAGATATGCTCCTGGAACAATTATTATTAAAACTAGGTCAGAGGTCCAGGTCACAGTGACCCGTAAATGGTACAGGACAATCAACCATCCCAAGATGCATTCACACACCAAATTTGGGATTCCCTTCTCAAATAATATAAGAGATATGCTCCTGACACAATTATTATTAAAACTAGGTCAGAGGTCAAGGTCACAGTGGCCCGAAAATTATATGTGAGACTCCACCATCCCAAGATGCATATACATACATAATTTGGAATTCCTACCTCAAAGAATATAAAAGATATGCTCCGAACACGAAAAATCTTAAAACTAGGTCAGAGGTCAAGGTCACAGTGACCCAAAATGGTATGTGTGACACTTTGTCATCTCAAGATGCATTTAGACACCAAATTTGGAATTCCTATCTGAAAGAATATAGGAGATATGCACAAGACTCAATGCAGTTTCTAGAAATTAGGTCAGAGGTCAAGTTCAATGTCACAGTGACCCAATTGTGGTATGCGACACTTACCCATCCCAAAATGCATTCACACACCAAATTTGAGATTCCTACCTCAAATAATATAAGAGATATGCTCCGGACACGATTATTCTTAAAACTAGGTCATAGGTCAAGTTCAAGGTCACAGTGACCCAATTATGGTACGCGACACTTCGTCATCTCAAGATGCATCATCACACCAATTTTGAGATTCCTAGCTCAAATATTATTAGAGATATGCTCCGGACACGATTATTCTAATAACTAGGTCAGAGTTCAAGGTCAAGGTCACAGTGACCTGAAAATGGTATGTGACACTCCGCCATCCCAAGATGCATTTACACACCAAATTTGGAATTCCTATCTCATAGAATATAGGAGATATGCACCAGACTCAATGCAGTTTCTAGAAACTAGGTCAGAGGTCAAGTTCAAGGTCACAGTAACCCAATTATGGTACGCGACACTTCCTCATCCCAAGATGCATCCACACACCAAATTTGAGATTCCTACCTCAAATAATATAAGAGATATGCTCCGGACACGATTATTCTAAAAACTAGGTCAGAGGTCAAGGTCACAGTGACCCGAAAGTGGTACGCGACACTCCGTCATCCCAAGATGCATCCACACACCAAATTTGGAATCCCTACCTCAAAGAATATAGGAGATATGCACCGGACACGAAGCGGGACGGAAACACGGACGGACGGAGAGTGCAATTACTATATGCCTCCCAAAGTTCCTTTGGGGGCATAAAAACAATCACTTTTTAGTATCGTTTATTTAATAATTATGGGAACATGCTTGAACGTAAATTAAAGATATTTTGCAAAATATTTGAACACATACTGACAATCACTGGTCCAAGTCTGAATAAATGATCAGGTGTATTTAAGGGTAGTTAACCAATTATCTTTCCAGCTGGTCAAAGCGTCTATTGTGTAACGGTTGAATGCTCATGAGCATGGCCCTGATTGACCAATTCATGTTCAATGAAGAGTAAACACGTAGCTTGACCTGTAAACTACGCTTGTCAGTCTATGAAAAGCGGTGTTTTATGAACACAAATGAATACACAATTGTTGTTCTGTATAAAGGCAAATAAACAATTGGTCCAACTTGGAAAATATTTCGCAGATTTTAATTTTTGCGGTTCAAGACTTACCGCGAAAATTGGACGACGGGAAAATTTCCCATTTTACGGTATATGTTTATTTCTGACTAAATGTCCAAGTATCTGAGCCCTGATAATTGTCTCTAAACACTTACAAACGACTGATGTGAGGCTAACAGGGCGATAATTGCCTGGATCAGACTTCTGACCTTTTTTAAACAGTGGCGTTACTCGAGCATCCTTCCATATTTTTGGAATTGTTCCTGAACTAATAGATTCTTGAAAGATGATAGCCAGAGGCACTGAAAATACTTTTGACATGGTTTTAAGCAATAGTGGGTTTATTTCATCCGGTCCCATAGATTTACCCGGGTTCAAACCTTTTAAGACTTTCTCTACCAGTTCAGCATTAATAGTTATATTGTTCAATGGTTTATCAAATTCCTTATCATTCATGGTTGGCATTTCATCCTGATTTTTCACGAGTAAAAACACTAGCAAAAAAGTCATTCAATACTTCCGCTTTTTCTTGATCTGATTCAGTCACTGAAGAGTCGTCCCGTTTCAAATTAGTCACTGAGCTCTGAGATTTGACTTTGCTTCTTACATTTTTCCAAAAATGCTTGCTTTCATTTTTCACTTTTCCCGCAATTTTCCTTTCAAAGTTCCTCTTTGCTGCGCGCACTACTTCATTAGTCTGATTTCTTACTCTCTTGTATTTTTCAAAGACACATTTTCTTTTTGTTGCATAATATTTCGACCATGCATGCCTTTTTTCCTTAATACTGTTTAGTGAGTCAGCTGTCATCCATTGAGGTTTGGGTTTACATTCTTTTTTGGGAATATATTTTGGTACATATTTTTCAACACTTTCATGATAATATTGAGAGAAACAATTCCACATATTGTCAATATCCATACCTTCAAATTTATCCTCCCAATTTTCATTTTCCCAGTCTTCAGTAAAAGATGCAAAGTCACAGCTATTGTATTTGATTTTTGCCTAGTGCCTACCCTGTATAATGTTCCTTAAAAGAGCATAGAAAGTCAAATTTTATAACCACATGATCACTAACACCTAATGATGGTAAGATAGTAACATTTTCAATGTCATTTTCATCCTTCGTTAAAATCAAGTCTAATATGCTAGGGGTTTGATTTTCTCTGATTCGGGTAAAGTCCGATATATGTTGAAACAAGAAGTTATCACGTAAACATTCAATAAAATCAAATTCATGATGTGTGTCACTGTGTATGGTAGTATAATTTGTTCAATTTATGTCCTTCATATTAAAGTCAGGGATGGAGTACTCGTACTCGTACTCATACTTGTACTCGTACTTACTCGAGTACTTTTTTTCAGTACTTAGCTGTACTCTGTACTTAGCAAAATTCATGAGTACATGTACTCGTACTTACTTAAGTACTGTTGCAAAAAACCCTGTACTCATGAGTACATTATGAGTACTACTGAGTACTTTTTAAATTTCAATCAGATAGGAAGAATAAAGTTAATTGTATCTCAGGCCCTCCTTCATTTGTTCCAAATGCCCCTCATCTGTCTTTTTCAGACTTGAAAAAAGTGGCCTCATCTATTTTTTTCAGATGCCAAAATCAAAAGATTGTCATTTTTATGCTCAAAAATGAACAAAAAAGGTACCCCATTATGTTTTGATCAAATAAAAAATAAAAAAAGGGGCCTCATCTGTTTTTTTGAGAAATAAAAAATATTTATAAAATACATGCCTGCCTCATCTGTTTTTTCATAAAACTGGCCTGAGAAACACTTGTTTATTTTTTAGCCATATCCTCCCAAGTGAAAATAGAACCGGGATCCCGACGGGATCCCACCGGGATCCCACTGGGATACTAAATCCCGGTGGGATCCCACCGGGATATTGAATCCCAGTGGGATCTCAACCGGGATTTTTCTGTAAACCTGGGATCCCACCGGGATATTGATTCCGAGTGGGATATTGAATCCCGGCGGGATATTAAATCCCAGCTGGGATAATGCAAAGCAGATCCGTGAGAAACATCTTATACCACCCCTACCAGCTTTAGCACAAAATATCTCGTGATGTGCAAGGTCTACACTAATGTAGGTGGTATAAAATATATTACCATGTTTGTCCACCTGTACGTAAGATAATCCACTCGCTAAAGCTCGTGGGTTATCTCCACGTACAGGCGGACAACCCATGGTATAACTATTACTTGGTCCGTGAGAAACATCTTTGGTCCGGATTCAAGAAGAATTTGTAGGGAGCTATTAAAAATGTACATGTAAAATAAGAAAAAGATTAAAATAAATGGGAAGTTATTTGCTGTTTTTGTCTTATTTCGTTTGGACCCAGATCAAGCCCAATTATTATATAATATTTGGAAAAAGTGTATTTTACCTATCAAGCTTTTTTAGGTTGGTGTGGGCAGCTAACAATTAAGAATAATTTCTTTATTAACAAATTAATAACAATGGACTTGATGAAATGATGCATATAATTGGCCAGGAGCAACACTATTTTCTATTACTACAATGTACTTGAATATTGGGACAGATATATACCTGAGCAATCAGTGCCTACCCAGATCAGGAGCAGTCTGATAATGGTCTATACTGTTTGACATTTGATCTGCATTCTGACATGTACATGTATGCATTGATGAAACATGCTGATCACTTTTTTCAGACAATTATGTCAATTCAGACCAGACAGGTGTAGGTTAAAAGATGAAACATTTGAAAGATTGATGATGATTAGGTGTAACAATGAAGTGCTCAGTCCAGTTGTAAAAGACAATAAAATATCAGGAAAAATACAATCTTAAAACAGAACAGAACAGTTCTCAAGGTCATCACATAAAGCGCCGAAATCAAAATCTAGAAGACAAACACTGTAGATTCAGATGAGGCAGCTCATTATGAGCCGCCACATCTGGATCTGCAGAGTGTGCAGAAGCATCTTTTGATTGATTTAGTGCTTTAAATGTATCAGGTTTTATCTATTGAATCTTAGATGTCACTACTATGTATGTGCTTGTAAATATTATAAATATCTACAGCCTGTTTAGTTATTAAATTTGGCTTTTGTCTTAAATTTTCATTGCATACTTCATAGTACTCAGATGTACTCCTGAGTACTTTTCTAAAGTACTCAGTACTTACTTAAGTACATTTACAAAATGTGTACTCAGTACTTACTCGAGTACTTTCAAAGCAGTCAGTACTCAGTACTTACTCGAGTACTTTTTCTTAGTACTCGCTTCATCCCTGATTAAAGTCTCCCGCTATCAACAAATTTTGACTCAAACCAGCAGCCTCATTCAAAAGTCTATTTATAGTAACACAAGAATCTGCTGAAGATGGACTTCTGTAGACAGCACCCAACAGTACTTTTTTACTATCCACTATCCACTCACACCACGAAGCATCACTATGTACCTCGGAGACAAAAAAAAAAATTGTGTAAATTTTGTATACCTTGAGAATTGTTGCTGGGCTCTATATGTAATAAGGCATGTAAGCTCTAAAAGGGTGTAATACAATCCATTCCGGGTGCGTTTACTAACAGGAATGGACCGGAATGCACCGGAACGGACCGGAATGGACCTCCATAACCGGAATGGACCTCAAAATTCACCATAAAATACATGTTTTAAGTGTACTTGTCAATAAATTTTGGTTAAGTAAAGTAAAGTATCAAATATGTTCGGTACCTAGACTAATTCATTGCCAAAAAAATTCTAAAATATTTTCTGTCTTACCCTCATATTCTAGTTTGTTTGTTTGATTTGATTCTTTTACGTCCCATCAACAATCTTTCAGTTAAACAGGGACGTGTCTTCCTGGGTGGAACCAGTACTAAGCTAGGATAAATGTGTCTTGCTCAAGGACCACAACGCAGTTACGCCGGTGAGGCTCGAACCCGCGGCCTCTCGGTCTCGAGTCAAGCACTCTACCACTGAGCCACTGCGCTCCCTATCATATTCTAGTACCTTTCTTACTCCA
Organism: Loripinus fragilis; assembly: GCA_964019695.1. Taxonomy (NCBI): domain Eukaryota; kingdom Metazoa; phylum Mollusca; class Bivalvia; order Lucinida; family Lucinidae; genus Loripinus; species Loripinus fragilis. Next base: position 14,258,845 of record OZ026527.1, read on the forward strand.
GTCACCTATAATGTATGACTGTATGCAATAAGGGTCACTTCATTCCTTTTTTCATAGTATGTGTATATTTCTATTGTAGTAAAATCATTTTGGGTGCAGTGATTGTCAAAACACTCAAATAACGAAATGCTGTACTAGCACAGCAAACATGCATATATCTGTCCCATATGGGCTATTTATGTCAGGTTACCCAGATGGGTCTCACAGAACAGCGCCTTAAAAATGATATCAACATATTTATTTAAATTTATTTTCTTGTCTATAATTTAAAGTATGGCTGGCCTGATCTAAACTTCCACTATTTATTTCATTATACATGAATAATATTTATTTAATGCATGTATCATATTGTGTTAACATGTGGCATCCCAGATGGGTCCCATATGGATTGTTAGCAGGTGGGTTACCTTGCTGCTTGACTATTTGTAGAGACCAGGGACAATCATGTGAGCTTTACATTGGGACTACAATAAACACAGTTGCCATTTGATCAGACTTATTTCTGGGCCCTTATTTCTGTAGAATGTGCATCTTCAATATGAACTGACACAGTTTAAATGGGTACACGTCAACCATGTAACAAACCACCGACGGTGCCCATATGCACTTCAAAAGGTGCAATATCATTAGAAACTGAAATTTCAACATAAATTAGGGTAAAATTATAAATTTAATTGCATAAAACAAATTAATTATGATGTCCATTCCGGTTATGGAGGCCCATTCCGGTCCATTCCTGTTATTATACGCACCGATCCATTCCTGGTGAATGTCAGTTTTGGCGTAAGAACAGTAGAGTAAAACCGGGGTTCATCGGACGGCAGGGTTCATCGGACAGGTCGTTTTACGTCAGCTTTACAGCTCTTCCGACAGACACTTGTTTAGAAAGAAGTTATCCATTTGTTTTGGCTACCAATCTTCTGTCTGATACTGCAGTAAAAATTTGCATAGCGCATGTCATAACGCTGTGTTCTCATTGGATAAAAGCCAGCTCCGAAAAAACACGCCTTGTTTTAAAGGGATTTTTACAAAATGGCGCCGAAAAAACCCATCGAGATTCGTCACCGGTCTACTTAAACATCCTATCCAAGGGTTTTTTTTTTTACTAAATTTGTGACTGAAATTGATTTTTACATGAAAGAAATATTAGATGAAGATAAAAGTGTTTGTTTTATTCATTTATATCCGTCAATTGTTCAGATAAATAGGGCGAAAAAACTGTCCGATGAACCCCTCAAGTTTTCACCTCATTTTTTACGGAGGGGTTCATCGGACAGTAAAGTGCAACTCAAGCTCGATATTACAAGCCCCCCTATCTGTCTCTTTTTTATCCAAACTAAAGGATATATATATATATATATTTTAATGCTGCCCTTTAATATACATGTATTGATATTTGTTGTCTTTGAATAATTACAAAGGCATCTTGCGACAATAATGTCACGTCACTAGCCGACTTGTCTTGATAAAAAATGTTATCTATCTATCTATCTATCTATCTATCTATCTGTCATCAGATTCTCTCTCTCTCTCTAGGAGCAAAACAATGGCTCATTGTGATACTGGTTCAACTCATGAAGGCGGGAAAACGTCCCGATATGAGTGAAAAATTATTGACTGGGACGTACTGCATGCGCGGATCCAGGAATTTTTGCCAGGGGGGGGGGGGGGGGGGTGGGTCCAGGCCCGACTGCCAGAAAACAGCATTTTTTTAGTCCTCAACTTATTTTACAGTTTTACAATGGTTTATTTCAAACAAAACTATAATTTTCCAAGGTTTCAGAGGGGGTCCAACATTTTTCAGGGGGGTCCAACTTTTTCCAGGGGGAAAATGCTATATAGGGGAAGGGTCCTAACTAATGTTGTGATAACTTGTGATCCAACCCCGTTGCTGTATATATTTGGCAATAAAATATGTTTAAACTAAATGCTAATTTGTATAGAAACCCATAGAACTTGTGGTTTTCCAGGGGGTACGGACCCCCTACCCCCTCTGGATTTGCACATGTACTGAAGCATCAGCTTAAAAAACGAACATCCATTTACATGTTTGCCTTTCAAGAATAAAGCCACATCATCATGCATGATTACTATATTTATATGTGCGTAGAAAGACAAAGATACACATTTATGAATCTTAATTAAAACAGAAAATAATTATTTTCGCCATAGCCAAATAAGTATCCTCACAATGTACCTAGCGAGGTAGGCCTGTATCCTGCTGAACTGGTTAATATTCAGTTCTTTAGGCCTAATGTCTGCATACACCAGCATTTGTTTAAGCAAGAATATGGTTTTATGTATTTACCCCCCCCCCCCCCACCCCCCTCTGATAGCTTTGGCTGCTGTCCGTTCTAAGGAAGTGGTTCTGTTGTTGTTGATGGATTGTTTATTGTTGCCCCATTGTTTGTGGGGGTTCTGTGTTTGATACTTGTTTTACTTTGTGTTCTCCTAGTTTTGCAATCGGCTTGATGAGGAAGAGAAAGCTAGTTGCTTTACTTTAATTATCTTCCTGGTGCCTTTAAATTGTGACTGTTAGTGTTCTGTGGCTCTTCCTCGCGGTGTCGTGCGTCAGTCTGCAGTGTCATTGTGGTATTTTTGGTCATACTCACTTGCTATATAGAGGAAACTTTCAATCAACGATTCAAACCATATTCGAATTCAGACATGCTGCAGACTTCTAATTACGGTTCAATTAAGTAATGCGGTCTTCAAAGGACAGTTATCACTCTAAATTAATGAGTGTTAATGAGCTACTTTTACCAGGGTTGATTAGTTCTCATGCCACAGCATAAAATGAGCTTTAAATCAATGTATTTGTGTTGATCCAGCGTTGTGTGAAACTGTCATTTCAGCCGATTAGGAGAGGTTGCGTTGGGTCAAAACTGGATCCATATGTACTCCCATTCATGAGAGTTCTGCGTTCCAGTTGTTCATATTTCACATTTATATATTGTCATTTTCATTTTTTGTTATCATTCGGAACGCGAACTCTCATTAGGATTCAATCATTTTCCTTTCGCAAGCTCCGCAAAGAAATTCTGCGCTGCACTTTCCGGCTAAAAAAAGGTCATTTGGCGCGTTATCAAATCAATTCACTTATGTAACTGACAAAAACAATACTTAAATTCATTGTTTTCACCAAAATTATCAAAAGAAGCTTGCATAAAAATGTCTTTTATCGAGACTTACCCAGAGCACTGGCCTTTTCGCCGCCATTGTTTACATTTTACATCGAGGTCAAATCTGGGTCGAAACCGTCATTGGTTAAAGTAAAAATGAATTGCATTTTCCGAACGAATTTAACAAAAACGAAAAAAACACGTTTTTTTTGTTTTTCAACTAGATTTGAGGGCATAATACAGTTTATTAATTTAAAATGTTTGTGTCTCCGATACAAACGGTGCACACCAGCGTCTGTGGCTGTAAAAGACTGAAGAAACAGTCACGCAGATGAATTTGCATGTGCATAGGAGAGTATTATAGCATAACCAACTGCTGAATAGAGTACTTAATCACCATTGTTTTGAGGTAAATCTCTTTTTTTTTGCCATGCGTCTTTGAATTTTACCTGTCAATAAATAGAACTGAGTATAAACCATGTAGTACCCAGTGATTCATTTACAATTTTGGGCTTATGGGTCCTGGGACTCGCTACATCCAATATCAATGAGTCCCCACTGCAAACTAATGAGTCCTCAACACTATTTTTAATGACAAGTCTGCCATACTATTGCATCCCAGGACTCGCTGGGACTCAATGAAATAAAAACTTATGCGCAAAAGATGCAGGATGCGCAGGTAACAAAATCACTGAGTACCCTATCATTTCTTATCAAAACAATGATGATTTCCCTGTGACCATGACGTAAGACAAAAAATGTTTCCGACTACCTGCGCAGATAGGTAGGTTTTTTTTTTTCAAAGTAAGTCACTATCTGCAAGACTAGATTAAAGAAACCACGGCCAACTTTTCTGCAGCCATACCTACATCTAATCTTAATGTAAAATAAAAACAAGGCAGATGCGGATCTTACAATGTCAGACCCGTTAACTACTACGTTTTTGTGCTTCAAAATACACACTTCTGATCGCTATTGTAAAACTAGGCACAGGACAAAACAACGTTTTTCAATCAGTTTCATCCATTTCCAATCGTTTCAAGACGTTTTTGATATCGATCCGTGACTGTTTTTATAATAAACCCTGAACAAACAAGCCGATCAATTGTGCCGGTTCACAAGCACCCCCTCCCCCACAAAGAAAAAAAAACTGCTGTTCTGATTGGGGCAAACCTTGGTCCAAACCTCTCTCTCTCTAGAATTTCATAATGGCTGACACTTGCTAACATTAAGTCAGATACATTTCTCAGCATTTTTTCTGCCATGTTCAAGTAGATGTTTTTTGTTTTTTATAAAAGTTCACATAACCCACCAAACAGGCCTGGACTACCCATTCATGAGTAAATTGTAAAACAAATCGCCTGACTTTCTGACTCTACATGGGCGAAGCCTGAAGTACCTGTAAACCTTTCTGAAAACGATCTGTTTTATTATGAATCTTGTGTATAACTGGCTGGTAAATTATACTTACTCTCATGGCAAAATCATCATCCCTTAAAGGAAAGCCGTAACGATAAGGGAGCACCATGTATATGTATTATTGAAGCTGTGGCACTTGGTATCTGGTACTTCTGTGTGGACTAGCTACAACAACCCCTATAAGACAAAGATTGGGCAGATCTGGGGAGTGGAGGGGATGGTCCACCACTCCTGTCAAGTGGAAAGTTACATCCTCGCGCAGACATAGTCCACCACTACTTGAATAAAATGCTTAAAAAGACTGTTACCACCCAGTGACTTATATACAGATCTATATATAGGTCACTGCACCACCTTAACTCTGTTACAAAACTGGACTGGATTACCCCTACAAATTAAATTATTTCATTTCCCCCCCCCCCAGCCTTTCCCCCAGCCAACAAAGAAAGGAGAAAGACAGGAAACTGGTGAAATCGATAGGGTACTTTGAAAAACGCATGCAACTACACCAAAGTACCATCTCCTTCAGGCAGAGAATACAGCAAATATAGTCCAATTAACATCTTGCCCCTTTAATTTTGAGAAGCTATTCATAGCTTGAGCAGGTACCACACACCTGGCCGGGGAGGGGGTACTCTGTAATTTTTATACATACGCAGGCGTGGACTATTTTTTTGGTTCAATATTTTGAATTTCAATATTTTGGGGTTTTTTTATTTCAGAAAAATGAATATTTTTTGGGGTATGAAGATTTTGTGGATATTTTAGGGGTCATCACAAAAGGGGTCATTTCTATGCAATTTAGGGTCGTTTCTAAAGGTCAAGGTACAGAATTGGGAATATTTTTCGGGTTTGTAAAATTTCATTTTTTTTTTTGGGGGGGGGGGGGGGGGGGTGGGGGGGGTTCTTGATATTCCTGATAATTTTGGAGAGTAAACAGTAGATGCTAAGTCCAAGCCTATGTATGAAGAAAAAAAGTACAGTACCACCCCCCCCCCCCCCCCTGGATACCTGGACCCAGATAATGCAGTCAAACAAACCACTTAAATGGTTAGAATGAGGTATCATTACACTTGAGGGACATTGTCAATCAGAAAAAGAGCTTTGCATCCAGAAAAAATGAAAGAGTGCAAAAATGGCGCGGTGTAGTGCCAGCCTAAAAGTACTCTTAAAGAGTGTTTCTTTCCAACACCACCAATCCTATTTTTCCCCATTTTGCACATACATGTATAATAATAGAACAAATTTGTTATAAAGTAAAGCTGAGCTGTATGCAGTTCCGAATTGTCTTACCTTTTGACGTTTGAAAATTGCGTATGGAAATTCGTCAAAAAAAATTTCGTCAAAAATATTTTTAGCTTTCGTTGTAACCAATTTCAATTGTTGTTATTTTCAACAAGAATGGCGGCCAAATGAAAGTTTGAAGCGACAGCTTCGTTCATTATGGATAATAGGACAGCATGAACACTACGATATAGTTTTTATAATAGATTTCAAGTATTTTCAGTCTTAGACATTGATTTGGCTCGAAATTGTACAGTAAGACACCTTATATTAAAATTTTAAAAGTGCGACAGGGACTTGCATAGGACCCATGTTAGACGTCACATTGCACATCTAGAAAAAGTCAAATCAATAAATGAGTGCATGTGTACGTCTAACCTGTTGGACTAGATCCATATGGAGAAAATTATTGTTTGGAATATTGGATCGACAGATCACCTGACAGTTTAAATTGTTGTATTGGGTATTTACTACAACAGTATGGTGTTTTGTATCATCTGTATGTCACGTTTCCTCCTTAATATGACCTGTCCGATGAACCCCAAGGCCTGTCCGATGAACCCCGATGGCTGTCCGATCCACCCCTTTAATACCCCTGCGGTCTTTGAAGGCTTATTACTCTATCTACATGAACTTAAACACGCTAGATTTGCCTCCCTTTGACCGCTTATTGAATACACTTCAATTCGATGTCCATTGCGGTCACCCAATGCGACGACAACCGGTGATATCCGAATTTAAAGTAGCGATCTCGAAAAAGTGTCCGATGAACCCCGGTTTTACTCTAGACTATCAAAATAGAATAAAGGCCGGTCACGAAAACTAATGACTTTACTCATGCCTGCTCGAAAACAACTTCAAAATTTCTAACACTCGCAAAAATTGAACAAAAACTATACAATTTGTTTTGTTGAGAACCGAATGGTTTGCAAATCGTTTGGAATAGGCTCATATAGCCTGATTAAAATTTGTTTGTCTCACCAACGTTGTTTTCAAAGATGGCTGCTTCCTTGTAATATCCGAATAGGAAGCATATGCAGCGAATTGGACGATTATGCTGTAAAAACGGGGTAACCCTAAAATGCGTAAAGGACTCCTTTTCGCGTAAAGGACTCCTTTTCGCGAAAAGGACTTTTATTTTTGCGAAAAGGACTTTTTTATGGCTAAAACTATTTATTAGGATTATGTTTGATATTTAATGTTATGAAACTGAAGTTAAACGATATTAATTTATCAATATATGCATTGGAAATCGTTTTTGAAACGATATTTCACGGAAATGGCAGGAATATGACTTACGAAAAGGAGTTTCATTATTAACTCAGACTCAATAAACTGGGTCCTAGTTATTAAGAAAAGGACTTTGTATCTGATCTATTTTTTTTCTTATTTATTTAATTTATTTGTTTTGAATTATAGCAAACAAGCAGATATCTAGTGTTGAAAAATATAACCCGAAAAAGCACCTGTGTACGATACATTATATAGCCTTGCGAAAAGGACTGTCTACCGTGTGAGACTATGTTTGAATATCCCTGTCCGTTTGCATGCTATTGTTTTTAAGGAATACAATAGAAATTAGTATTGTCTGAATAAATCAAATCTCCAGATGTCGAATATTGAGTCTTTGAGACATTTGTACCATAAGCTTTCCGAATAGTGATATATTTTCTTTCTGTAATTAGTATTTAACCTCAAAATGACACGTATAAAATCATAAACACCCATCTTCTGGGCCTGCGCCGTTGAGCAGGTTCGTCAGAGTCTTTGTTGCTCTACGTTGTTGCTCTACTATGCCAAACGTATCAATATCTCGATGTGCTCAGTTATGCTTCATTTTCGCGAAATGCTAACCTATTAAGATCATCTATAAATATAACTCATGGAAGTAATTTATTACCAGGCATTATAAATCGTACAAGGTCCAGGCTCTTTTCATGAACGTAATATATGAAGATAAAGTCCTTTACGCAAAACCGAAAAACCGGGTCCTTTTTGTAAGAATAAAACTCCTTTACGCGGAATGGAGTCCTTTTCAAATTCAACTCTTTATGGTGCAATTGTCTCAAATACTCAATATTCGATATCTGGAGATTCGATTTATTCAGACAATACTTATTTCTACTGTATTCCTAAAAAATAATAGCATGCAAACGGACATGGATATTCAAACATAGTCTCACACGGTATCTAAGTCCATTTCGCAAGGCTATATAATGTATCGTATACAGGTGCTTTTTCGGATTATACTTGTGAACACTAGATATCTGCTTGCTTACTATTATTCAATTCAAATAAATATATAATTAAATAATTAATTAAATAATAAAATAAATTAATAAATAAATAAATAAGAAAAATAGATCAGGTACAAAGTCTTTATCTTAATAATGAAACTCCTTTTCGTAAGTCACTATATCTACTAATTCCGTGCAAAATCATTTCAAAAACGATTTCTACTGCATAACATTGATAGATTAATATCGTTTTACTTCATTTTTATAATATTAAATATCAAACATAATCCTAATAAATAGTTTTAGCCATAATAAAAGTCCTTTTCGCAAAAATAAAAGTAAGTAATGGTGCAAAGATCAGGAATCGATACAATCAAGTACCACACCTGACCCAGGATACCAATGGGAAAGTGACAAACTCACAGAAGACACCACAAACGAGAGCCAAGAGGTCAGCCCTTTCCCAGCAGGTGACCACAAAGCACATATAAACAGACGCGCACAAAACATAGCAAACACAAGACAGAACAAAAACATAAAAGATCCACAAAAGAAGTACCGCCTTGGAACGGTCAGTAAAATATTTTACTGGAGGGCTTAAACCGGTTTAACGGCGCCAACCTCAAAAGTCCTTTTCGCGAAAAGGAGTCCTTTACGCGAAAAGGAGTCCTTTACGCATTTTAGGGTCACCGGTAAAAACGTCCCAAAGCCAAAACATCCCTTATTTTTTCCAAAGGAACGCACCGGGTGTTCTCTATTCACATCTTTAAACATTTATTCACTCACATTAAACGGTTATTTAATACATCAAATTAAATTTCATTATTCCTTAAAAATATAGTAGAGTAAGCGATTTTCGCCAAGAAGGAGATTTCGCCAATTTTGCATCAGTATTTTCGCGTCCGTGACGTCACAGTCTCATTCTGACAGGAGGGTTTCTAACGGTAAAAGAATAGCAATCTATTCATTTACCAAACAGTCAGAAAATGCATATCTGAGAGGTAAAATATTGGTCTATAATACCTGCATCAACGTTTTCCCGCCACTTTCACTAATTCTTTTGAACCCCAATGTTTAAATTAAGATCCTGATTTTTTTTTATTCACCAAAGCATTTCTTTCTCCATCTGCATTTGTTTTTGACACCTTAATGATGGAGACAAGAAGCTTAGTTGTGTATTGGGGTCCCAACCCAGCAAACATGTATATGGGCCACCCATGTGGGGAGTGCAACCGGGGTTGCCCAGATGGGTCCCATTCGGGTCCCACATAACAGCCCCATAAAGGAAATAGAAATGATAACAACATATCTATTTTAACTTATTTTCTTGTTTATAATACATGACTAGCTTGATCTAGACTAAAATTCCACTATTTATTTTATTTCATCATATTGTATTACATGGGGCAGCCAATATGGGACCCATATGGGTGCCCATATAGGTCCCACACGGGCCCCATATAGACTATTAGCTGGGAAGTGGGAAAATTATTGTTTTTATCAATAAAGGGTTCTTATTGATGTTAAAGACTTAGAACAATTAGTCTGGCTAATAAGCAGCTGTACTGAATGGATAATTTATTCATGATTTTTTACCAATCTTTCACCAGCAATGGCTTGATATATTCCTAGAACAATTAGTTGAGCTAATAAGCAGCTGTACCGAATGGATAATTATTCATGATTTTTTTAACAATCTCTCACCAGCAATGGCTTGATATATTCCTAGAACAATTAGTTGAGCTAATAAGCAGCTGTACTGAAAGGATATTTATTCATGATTTTTTTACCAATCTTTCCCCAGCAATGACTTGATATATTCCTAAAGTACATATAAGAAAGCTTTTGTCCTCTTTCTCATTTACTGCCTGTGTGTTAGCACCCTCAATGAACCTAGGGACTCACATCAATTTGACGTTGAATTGAATATAGAAAAAAGACATGGATGAAATAATTTTGATTATTATAGTTAATTCACCATAATTTAATGTTCATTAAATTGAAAAAATGTTTTGTCTCATAACATCTATTGATTTTTTTTTATTTATTTTAGCCTCTGTGAAACATCTTTTCAAGTCAACCAGAGTTGTCGAACTTTGCTTTCTATTTCCAAGATGGCGGAAAAACGGGTGCACAAAAATATCAAAGTTTTGGAAAATAAACTAACATATTTTGTTGGTCTAAGTTATCAAATATCATTATAAAAGGTTAAAATTTTATCATAAACTCATTTTTTCTGGTTGGATTTTTTTTCTACTTTTCTATCCGCAGAGCCATATCCCAGTATAAATGAAATTACGCCTTAGTATCTGCTATCCTAAAAACTGTTAAAGATTGCCACAATTTAATTGCTACATAGGTTGTGACACGGCAGATAGCGTCAAACAAACAATCTCACTTGACTAGGAAACATCAGAACCCCCAACACACACACACAAACTGGATAAGTTATGCTCAGCGAATGAGTCTATTCCCAGTAATATACAGATGCAGCTATATCCCCCAGAGGTTTTGCCTGTCCATGTTTTCCATCTTAGACACCAGGTTTTTTTTCTTCTTCTCATTTCTACAAAACTTTACAATTCCAGTCATATTTTATAAATTCTCTATTTTTTTTAAAACTTATTATTCGGCAATCTTTATTTTTCTGCTTTATTAAAAGAAAAGGAAGTATTCCCTGGGCCTGGGTAGCTCAGATGGACTGTAGTTAGAGAGCCTGGCTAGTTTTCCTGTATTTATTAAGAAGTAAGTGAGTATGACAAGGATATGCCACAATCACACACTTCAGAAAAACTTATGGCATCGTGAGGAAGAGACAGAGAACAATAACTGACAATATACGTTGTCATTTCATTCATCTGATTTTGATAAAATTATCAAAGTTCTACAAGATGAACGCAAAAAAAGCTACTCCAAACAAGTTTTGGTGTTGAAAAAAGAACACATGAAAGATCTTCGACTTTCAATTTTGGTTTCATTGAAAGTTCATGCGATGAAAAAGTAAATGAGTATGCACAGGAAATACCACAATCACCCACTGTAGACAATCCCACAGCACCATTGTCAAACTATTGGGTGCTGATTTAGATTTAATACTGAGTTTTGATAATCATATAAGTAATTTATGTAAATACGCTGCACGATAGTTAAATGCATTAAACTGAATCAGGAACTGCCTTTGCAGATAAAACTAATCTGTCTATTTAGCTCACATGAGCAGGGATCAGTCGCCCGTCGTGCGTTGTGCGTAGGCTATCATAAAAATAGCTTTAAATGACAACTCCTCCTACTGAACCAATTTTAACCAAGCTTCACAGAAATAATTTAAGTTTACCCTTTACCAAAATAGCTAAAAAATGATCCATTGAAAAGAATGGCTGCCAGGGGGCATGACTTATCACGGTATGACTAACTTGAAAGATATTCTTATCAAAATTCAAAATAGTTTGGCAGAAATGGTCGTTGGATGACCTTCTATCAAAATAGCTAAAACGAAAGTGATCCATGAAATAAATGGCCGCAAGAGGGCGTGGCCAGTTTCCCTTATGTGCGTATGTAAGAAACTTTAAATGTCTTCTCCTCTGAAACCAAAGGCCAGAATTGGAATCAATATGTCAGAAATAGTTGCTGGGCGACCGTCTATAAAATAACTTAATCAAATTTGATCTGTCAAAACATGACCACAAAGGGGACCGGCTTATTTCTCTACAAAAATAGCTTCAATGAATTTGATTGTCCAAAACATGTCACAAGGGCGAGGTGGTTATTTTGCATACTTCCCTATATAAGAAACAATTAAACTCAGGTGAGAGATTCAGGTTCACTTGACTCTCTAGTGTCATACATTTACTTTATCTAATTTCATTTTTTGCCCACTGAATTGGAATTTCTCCTTGGAAGGTAGCACAAAAAAGATAAAACAAGTTCTTATTATATTTGTATATGACGATTTTTGCAGGTCTTGTAAAGATCTCTTACACACACAACATAACAGCGAGTGATTGTGGTATTTCCTGATCATACTCACTTACTTTTTTGTTAAGTTTATACACTAGAAAAAATGAGAATTAAGGCCATTGAGGTTTTTAAAATTTTGATTGAAATGTGCCAATCAGTCTAACTTATTTTGTACAGAAAAGGCCAAGTTCAGACAGTTTTAGATATCATTCCAAAACCCTGCAGGCATCAACAGTGAAAGCCAGCTCTTTTGGTAGGAAATCTTTCAAGTACGCTGCACCAGTACTATCTATGGAACTCACTTCCAGATGATTTCAGAACATGTTCAAATTTTGATATATATAAGAGTCTTATTCTTTCGTGGAATTGTTAAAACTGTTATTGTATGGCATGTAACTCGGAGTGAGTTTCAATAACACAGACCTGTTCATCTGTATTTGTTTTTTTTTCATTTAATTATCAGTTTTAGTTTACTTATGGTCCATGTTTAGCTCTGCTATTGACACACCATGTATGATGGTTGACTTTTATTTCTAATGCTCATATGGATATCATTGTTCAATTTGTCTTATTTTACAGAATTTTCATTTTGTTGACCAAATTTCTTTAAAACTGTTCTTTTCTCTCAATGCACACAAAATGGCTTGTATGGCCATTTTGATGCTTTGTTTATAAAATTATAATATATGTTAGGTCACATTATAAAATATATATAATATATGTAGGCTTAGCTTAAATTGATTCTTGAATTTCACAGATTCTTCTGAATATTTCACTGTGGCTACTGTACATATGTTAATATCATACACTTGTTCTTTAAATAGTCAGTTTGAAATCTTCTTTGAGCTTATGCCATAAATCGTATATGTCTCGTCGACTCAAACATATTCTCTTGTCTTTTCTTATCAGTTGTTTTAACCACTGAGCTAATCAGACCCATTGTTTTTACAATCACTCCAGCTTTCAAGCAGCTAGGCATCACCTAACTCCGACTGAACAGTATCTATCCTGCTCCAACCAACTTTTGCTTAATTTGTCTTCCTGGTGTCTCGTGGTGGTTGAGCCGCTCTTCCTCGCGGTGCCACGGGGTTGTCTGCAGTTTGTGATTGTGGTATTTCCTGATCATACTCACTTACTATTTTTAACCACTTTGGTTACTTCCGTTGGGCGACATAAAAGTAACTGAAGGCGGAATAATGTAATATCCTAACTCCGGACTCGCACCAGCGACCCATGACTAGCAAGTCAGTTGCTCTAACCACTGAGCTAACCAGGCAGACAGTCCCTGCAATCATCACTGGTCATTCCGATAATATAGTGATATGAAAATATTCCAAACGACAATACTTTTACTGTTTTGGGTATAAAATAGGTTTAAGAAAGTCAACTCTTACTCAAATAAAAGCCATGCGCAGATCCAGAAAACTCCGCCATTGCGGTCATGACACCTTTTATTTTTTAGTCATCAACGTATTTCACGAGGGCCGTACGAACCTCTATCGAGAAGCAATTGGACCATTCCCGAGAGGGTTCATACCAGATTTTTCTAAGGAAACCTATATCACTTGCGATTTCCAGGGGGTCCGGTCACCCTGCACGCACCATTTCTGGATCCGCCCATGAAAGCTGTAGGTTAACTTCTCTTTTGATAGGCAGCTACCTTCATATTCAATGTATGTCTACAGAATAATCATGTTACAATGACATGCCGTTACATAACTGACAAGGAGGGGTCAACGTTTTTGTTACTGAAGTGACAAAAAGAAAGAAAACCAGCCAAATTTATTTGATAAAACCAGAAGTTCAACCAAACTTGTTTACTGTCAGAACATACATCAAAGCAAGCTTAGATCAGAGGAAATAAACATTACAATATGGCTGTACTCCATTTACCATTTAGGTAATGTATTGACTTTGAAAATATAGATAATAGATAGCTCTTAAGACGGTTTTAAATGTACACTACTACCACGACCTCTAGGTAATGACCTTCGATTCATTCAATGCATTTATCGTTACAGTCACGCCTCAAAGCGTTTTGTAGAAGTATACACTTGGTCCATCTGAATGTTTTTGTTTTTGGACAGGATAATAGGAGCCATGTGTGAATGTAGCATAAAAATGGAATATTATTCTATGATAATGAATAATATATGCACAATACACCGAGCAAAATTTCTAGTTGGTCACCTTACATTTTTTATGTTAGTTTTGGAAGAAAGATTCGGTTATACAAAATCGATGCTTATATAATTCAACAAATGTCATGCTGAAACTCTGCATGCTATTTCATTTAAAAATGACTGGTACGTCTTGCACAGACGATGCTAGAGCAAAGGTACCCTCATTTAAAAAAGTCACACTTTTCTTACTATATGAAATATTCCACAGAGATGCCATCCATTTGTATTTTTGTCTGTATGAAAATGTTTCTGACTGCCGTGATTAAAGACGAACACACTTCAAAAGATTCGCTTCAATCAGACTACTCTTTTCTGTTACGTAATAGCATGATGACAAACAATACCAGCAGCTAAAGCATTGAAATTCATTTTTTTTTGCATGCAGCTTACATAGGAAGTTCGCACTGTTCTGTACACATTATTATCTGTGATACGGTATTGAAATTTTCAGCGATTATATATTACTACTAGACGTCACTATTCTAGTTGGAAATTAAAAAAATAATGCAAAGTACCGTCAAATTGACTTTTTAAGTTTTCCATTCAAATTGGAAATGCGCAGCAGCAGTAAAATGTTTGTCATCACGAAATGGACGAATCAAGTTCTATTCTGTTTGGGCTATCTTTTTCAGATAAACTAAAATGCATACAACGATTTTTGCACTAGCTAGTAATGAATTTCAAAAATCTCAAAAACGCGATATTTTGAAAAATGCGTAAAAAATCTTCTTTAGTCAAAATTCAAGTGTTTGGTGTTTTTTGAAGTCGACTAGACCAGTCTATTGCCAAATGAACTTGAATTTGATATAAAACTTCAATCAAAACAATTTTTTGTCAAAAAAGCATATTTTTGCATTTTTAACCAAAAATCGTGGATTGAAAGACACTTTTCTGAAAAACCGCTAAACTTTTGCTCATTTAACTGCACATCTATAGAGAAAAAATCATTTTCAATGTTACAAGCGCTTGATCAGAAATAATGAGTTTAACAAGCGACCAATTAGAAATTTTGTTCAGTGTATATGATGAATAATATCTGTGATAAATCATCAACTGTAAATATTTCGTTTTGAATGAAATACAAGCAATTGTATTTAAGTGAGAATTTGAGGAAGAATGATTGTGAAGAATTTCTGCAATATGGGCATTTCGAACAGAGGACTGTCACGCAGACATTTTAAAAAGTGTGTGTCTATAAATTCTCCGTTGACACATTCAGATCATCATAGGGTCTGGCTCGAGGTTAAAAAACTTGAGTACAGTCTCAGACTCAAAATAAAGCGCAATGATTGGCTTCTTGTGGACAAGTGTCCGCAAGCAGCCAATCATTGCACTTTATTTTGAGTCTGAGAACGACTTCAAATTTTATAACATCGAGGCCTGGTCTACATGAAGAATGCTCATCTTCAAGAGGCCGCTCTGGCTTCCGTTTTTAGGCATGTTCTGGTCCATTCATGTAAACGCATCCTTGTTTGAGTGTTCATTCCTCGCGGTGTCGTAGGTTGGTCTGTGGTATATGGTCGTGGCATTACCTAGTTGTGCTCTCGTTTTTTCCACTGTGTACTTGGACAGTCTGCATGTTTTGTTGTAAACCCAATAACGGTTTATAGCATTTGGTTTCCTCTAGACTTTCATTTTGTTCACTTTGCTCAATGATCTATTTAGCGTGTTAGCACAGTGATGTGTGATATAAGGCATCCACCCAGCAATGAAAGTTTTAGGCCAGGATTGTCATTGAGTCTGAGTTCTGACCCAACATCGTGCAATTAGAGGGAATGATAAAACCATGATTGGATTTACAAGCAGACAAGCAGACTGTCACATAGCATTAATGCTATATCCCATTTTTATTATAATGTTGGGTTATCTTTTTGAGTTAATTAGTATAAGTAGGTTATACTACGTGGGGCGTTCAATATGTAATGAAAACAGCCCAGTATATCCCAAAGTTTTATATTTACACACTTTATAATTACTTTCATTCAAAGGTCTGTTTCTTGGTTAAATAAATGTAAAATTTCAGATGTCCAGCTTCTTATCTAATTGATACAAGCCACTTTCAAGATAGGGCATTGAAGTAAACTGCGATATGAAATAAAACAATGTTTTCAAAAGCAGATAACTACATGAACGAGAGATATTTTCAGTCTGCTTCTTTGTGTGGTAAATATCCATATATTGGTGATTTATACCTGCAAATTGTTTTGGTATTGCTCAATAATCTATGAAATACTGAGGCTGCCATTTTGGTTAAAATCATCCCTCAAGCTACATTTTCTGGCATTCCATTGACAGCGTCGTTTTTCGTGAACGAATACATAGCAAAAATTTATACGAAAATCATTTGTAACATTTTTTTTTCTGTTCGCTTTGATGTTCATTTGCAAGTTATACAGCCGATTTTGAAATTTTCATATTTAATCTCACCCCAAAAGTACCCCTAAATACGTCATTTGAAATAAGAAAATCACTTAAAAGAATGCCATCTCTAGCTTACACTGAAATGGATCAGACAAAGTACCGCGTTTCATCGATGTTTGCATTCGGATGCATTATTTGGACATTGTTACACGTATCTCCATGAACATACTCTGACTTGCTAATTTCAGACAAATAAATTAGACAATAATTCAGACAATAAAATTATAGGAATCGAAAATGGTATACCACTCAGAAGAGATACCCCTAGATATTGATTTCAGTTTACCTGGTCTGCTACCTATGCGCTGTATGTATTGAAACTGGCATACCATCAAAATTGTTTTTTCTTAGTACAAAGCCACATTTCCGATTTTCAATGACCGTGAGTATTTTAGTGTTACGTCCATAGCCGTAAACGACGTCAACGTAAGAGGGGGTAACGTAATAAAACCGTTTGCACGAGAAATCGGTACCAGTCAAAAGTTTGTATCGTTGTAGCAGATAAAGGGGAAATGAGTCAGAAAATTATGGATATGTGATTTATGCATGTTAAATGTTTGTTTTAGAAGATACAGCATGCCTTTCTACCCTTGTTAGAATGAGTCTTTACAACTCGGAGGAAAATATATGCAGTGTATATTAGTGTGCTTTTTAAAAAATCTGTAACTTATTAAATTTCGAAAGATAAAATAATGTTTCTTGATCCATTATAACGGCGATGCTTTGGTCTTTCGTTTGGCATATGGCATAACATCCTAACCCGTTTGTGGATGGAGTTATGTATGGGTTTTCATTAAATATTGACCCCCCCCCCCCCCGTATTGAGCCATTTTTTGTTTTGTCTCCTTTTTATATCTCGATTTGTATGTACTAGATGATACGTCAATAAGTTAGGGATCTTTCATGCGAATTAACATCTATATATCTTGATCCACATCAGAAATAAGGGGGAGGTTGGTAAAGTCAAACATGTTTAAGCCCTCCAGTAAAAAATCGTTTTTACTGACAATTCCAAAGCGATGCTGCTTTTGTGGATCCTTTTTGTTTGTATTTCGATGCGTGTCTGTCATACTACCTTGTCTGTTCATTGCAGCCTTGTGGTCACCTGCTGGGAAAGGGCTGACCTCTTTGCTCTCTTGTATGTGATGTTTTCTTGTGTTTTTGTCACTTTTCCATATGGAGACCTAGGTCAGGTGTGGTAATTGATTGTATCGATTCCTAATCGTAGCCTTCTTCCTTACTTTCCAAGGATTCTTTTGCATTTATAAACTAAATCAGCATACAATACTGACCTGATATACCCTGTTGCAGAAGAGGTTTTAATTCTACCACAGACACTCAGAGATGATTGAAAAATACAATATTGGTATAAAAACAGGGCATATCAGAGCCTTTATATTATGGTGATTTAGTTTATAAATTCAAAAAATTGTTGAAAACCCTGAGTTGAGTGATCAATTCAAAAAGATAATTAAACGTTATAAAAAGTTGGATATAACAGTGATATGATACAACAGTCTGCATGTTTTGTTGTAAACCCAATCACTGTTTATAGCTTTGGTTTCCTCTTTAATTGCACGACGATGGGCCAGGCGTCAGACTCAATGATGACCCTGACAGTTGGCTTGTGCCTGACGTTGTCTTTCGCTGGGCCCATGGTGGCTCAACTTGAGATTTTCTTTAGCTCGGACTATCTGTGAGTTGTGAGCCCTTTTATTTGTTTCATCATGTGTTAATTTGGTTAGAATGTTTCTCTGTGATGATACATCGCAAAAGTTAGAAAGCCTCCATGCGAGCTAAACAATTAGTGTGCTTTAACAACAACATAATCTAGGACGAAGGTTTGGTACCAGTAAAATGAATTTAAGCCCCAGTGGCTTAGGCTGATGTCCGTTCTAGGGCTATGATTCTGTTGTTGTTGAGATTAATTGTTTATTGTTCCTCACGGTGCCGTGGGTTGGCCTGCAATGTGTGATTGTGGTATTGCCTGATCATACTCACTTGCTTTTTTGTATTTCATGATCAACCAGGATTGTCTGTGGTAGAATTTAGAAAAATTCTTTGCAAAGTTTATGAAATTTATACCATTGCTTTAGTAACTTATCAGTGAAAATTGTTTTTTTAATGTTGAAGTTACTAACATAAGAACACACCCTTGCTTACGGAATAAGCTGCAAATTATATACACCATAAGAAGTGGTGCGAGGAACATCTCTACAAAGAAATCGAAAATTAACTATTTCAAAAATAAAATAACATAAGAACACACCCTTGCTTACGGAATAAGCTGCAAATTATATACACCATAAGAAGTGGTGCGAGGAACATCCTTACAAAGAAATCGAAAATTAACTATTTCAAAATAAAATAAAAAAGTAAGTGAGTATGATCAGGAAATACCACATTCATAGAACACAGACCAACCCACGGTACCGCGAGGAAGAGTCACAGAACATGTACAGTAACAGGAAATCCGCAAGAAAATAGAAGCAAAGAAACCAGTCATCTCTTCCTCTTCAAGATGATTGAAAAACTAGAAAGGAAACAAAATAATGCACAACAAAACAGACACAAACACAGAACCCCCACAACCAATGGGAAGCACACCAAAGAACGGATCAACAACACCAGAACCACCGCCCTAGAACGGACAGCAGCCTTAGCCACGGGGGGGGGGGGGGGGCTTAAATGCATTTTACTGGTACCAAATCTTCGCCCTGTTGTTGTTAAAACAAAAAATGTTTAGCTGGTATGGAGTCTTCCCAACTAATACAGTGTATCATCACAGAGAAACAATCAAATCAAATCAAATAAACACACTATGATGAAAAAAAAAAAGAAAAGGGCCCATGACTCACAGATAGTCAGAGCTAAAGGAAACCTCAAGTTGAGCTACGGTTGGCCCAGCCACCGACAAGCATCAGGCACCAATCAACAGATTAAATCTTTACGTCAGGGACGTCATTGAGTCCAAGACCTGACCCAGCGTCGTGCAATTAAAGAGGAAACCGTCCTGTCTATGTTGTGATTTTAGCTAACCATTTTTTAAGTATACTAAAACTTGGCTAAAACTTATTTATCAAATTTTTTAGATGAAACTATGCTAACTGTTATGAACAAAACCAAAGAGGGGCTCAAATATCAAAGGAAATCGTCTTATTTAATTAAAGTATTAATCGGCTTAGTGGTCACTGTCTAGCCACGCCCACAACTGGTTCCTATCTCCGTTAGATTTACAAGAGACCGGGACATTGCATACCACGTGGCGATATAGTGACTGAAAAGCTGTATAATACTGTAGGATATATCTGACTCACCATTTGTTGAAAAAATACAAATTAATATCAAGTAAGTCATCTAAATATCTTGAGGTAGAGTTAAATGATTCAACAACATCTGCTTGATTATTGTCAGAAAAACATCAAATCTCTCATAATAACAAACAAACAAACAAACAAAAAACTAGAAGAGCATTAGTACCCATTGGAATACATGTACCTACATTTATTTATAAAAATTTGAGCTTAATCTGATAAATATATTGTCCAAAAGATAAAGGAGAGCCTCAGAAACGTTCTGACATGACCACAAATGATATCTATAATATAAATTGTTCAGAAGCAAAAAGGGCGTGTTTCTAGTTCACGTGTAACGGTTTGGTCGTTTTTGTACCCATGATGGATTTGGCTGAAATTTAAATTTAAGATAGTTTGATCTTTGCTCTTGAGCATGTTTTTTAATTAGCGACGGCATATACAGTCACACGAATTCAGGTGCCTATGTCAAGCGCTTCATTACAAAAATGCACAACTAGCTGGCCATGAATACAAAAGGTTGCATAGCTACTGAAATGATAATGAAAGCTTTGAAAACTATTTATGCCCCCAGCAAAGATTAATTAATATATACTGGTTTGTTTTGTCTATGTGTCTGTTCATCTGTCAGTCCGTATGTATGTCACACGTTTGTGTATGTGGCATCATTTATCTATTATGATACCATTGTAGCTCAGTTGGTAGAGTGTCTGACTTGTGACTAAGAGATATCAGTGTACAATCCTGAAGAAACCTCTGTGATGTGTCATTGACTAAGACCAGTCATCTTAATATTGAGTACTTGTTCAACCGAGGAAAAAGTCCTGACATGACTAAAATTGCTGACTGTGACGTAGAGCATCAACTAAAGTAAACACTTAGTCAGGTTACAAAGGATATCCTTTTAAGGATGACGACTTACGTCATGGCAGTGATTTCAGAATCATTTGAGCAGCCACCTTGTTGTTTTGATAAAGGTGAATAAACACCTTTAGACCAGCCTTACCAACTAAAGCACGATGATGTGCAAGGTCTACACTGATGTAGGTGGTATAAAAATAGCTATACCATGTTTGTCCATCTATACGTAAGATAATCTACTCGCTAAAGCTCGTGGATTATCTCCACGTACAGGCGGACAGCCCGTGGTATGTCTATTACAAAATAGAGATTTTCCCAATTTCCCAGGTCACCAGGGTCACATAACCCTATGAAGGGTTTCTCTGAAAACTCCATTTAGTGTTACATTTGTATAAACTTTTCATTCCAAACCATCATAGTATGGCAATATTAAACAATGTCTCCCTTGTAATGCGAGAAAACATATAATTGTTTAATTACCCCTCATGCTTCAATGGACGATCACATAATTTTCCTTTTTTACCGCAATGCGTCATATCAAAACAAACATGTCATAAAAGAAGATTATTCCAGCAATCAGTGTACTTAGAGGGATTCTAGCAGATTTTTTTTTTCATTTTCTGACTTTCAGTACTTTGATAAGCATGGATTTGACGGTACATTTCAGGATCAAATTTGCAGAAAAAAGTTTCTTTTACAGTATTTCCGACTTCCAGTTACCATTTAAAGGTGTACAATTATCTGCAAAACAATGTGAAAAAGTTTTATCTGGTTCAACATGTAGATATGCATGTAATTGAGTCACAAAGTACACGAATGTGTTTGGTTTTACCATTATCTAACTGTGGTTGATTGGACATGTATTTAACCCCCAAATTAATCATAAAAGTACAATTTAATGACGAAAATGAATTAGGGACATTTAACTAGAGAATCTTAGATATCATTTGGTAATATTTTTAGGAGAGGGGGTGGGGTGTGACGGTTGTTTGCAATCGACTTTTACTGTAAAAGTGGACCCAGATATTATGTATTGCTGGTATTATTTACAAGTTTTCAATTTGACCTTGAAAAATTCATAAGCAAAAATTGAAAAACTATATTTTCCTACCAGAAATGTGTACATTTTGGGCGAAAATACTTCTAAATATTGTAGTCGGATAATTGTGGATAATTATCATGCAATTGCTTTCTTTTTCTAAAGTTCATCCAGCGTGTCGCAATATTGTAAAGGGTAGCCTATCTAACCAGGAAGTAACTCTAAAACGACTGATAAGCATGCTGCGGACTGCTCAAAAGCTGTATGTTGGGGCGTAAAGTGATCTATGTGAGATGTATAAGTTGTTCATACAACAATGTGGCCTAGGTATCCGTCTCCTTGACAAAAAGCAATTCTTGTTTATACAGGAAACTTTTCATACAAGTAAGAGCTTTTGAAAGATATATTTCCTTAAATGGCACCATTCACTTTAGCTCTTTCAGTCAGTCGCCCCAGCCTGGAAAATCCTATATTAAGCTGAATTAGATAAGGTTTATATAAAGCATCACAACAAATGAGCAAATGTTTCAATCATAAAGATAAAATGATATATTTTTTTAGAAATAGAACTCCCCATAGCCTCAATAACAGCCAACCTAGGGCTATAAAATGTAGAGGTATAGCATACTGGTAAATGTATACGAGGTGCAAGTAGCTACATAACTTTCTTCACATATATGCTACGACCAAATGTTATACATTTCTGGAAAGAACTATTTGTCGCCTTTTAAATGGCACCAAACATAAAGAAACACTCACTATATTGCTCGAATTACAGACTCTTATATAGAGGCAATTCTTGTATACTGAGCTTTTTCTGAAGCAAATTGCATGCATGTTTTGGTACATGTGCGGATATAGCTTCATATCTTTGTAAGTTTTAGACAAAATGGCACCAAATTTTAGATGCAAGTTTAAGAAATAATCCAAAAGTTGCTTGCAGGAAAAAGTTTAAACATGTATAATGCTGTTGCAATCTCGAATAAACAGACACGTTTGTGACGTCATTAATTTTATGATAAACGTCATTTTGAGTTATTTACTGGTGATGGAATAATGAACATCGCTGTGTCATTTTCTTTGCGTTTTACTGAAACCATGCTAAATATGTCATAAGGGAGTTTTCATAACGCGCCGTCCTCTATTTACAGAGTTATCACATTTTATATCATTTTGAAGCATTTTTCTGTTTCTTAATTACGTGTTTACATTAATTA
Source organism: Loripinus fragilis (assembly GCA_964019695.1). Classification (NCBI taxonomy): domain Eukaryota; kingdom Metazoa; phylum Mollusca; class Bivalvia; order Lucinida; family Lucinidae; genus Loripinus; species Loripinus fragilis. The sequence goes on from OZ026527.1 coordinate 14,281,899, forward strand.
AAATATGTTCAATCTGTCTAGTCATCAAGACCAGGTGAGTAGTTTTATTGTAAATAATGCCTATAGTGGTCAAACTTAAAGTTTACGTTCAAATTTTTAATAAAGGCGCAATGTTATGACAATAAAAATTCAGTATAAATTCTATAATCCCTTCACTTAAGGCATTTTTGACTTAATAAAAATGCTTTTCAGCATTTAAAATTACCCACTATCAATCAATAATTCGTAGCAACAACTCAGTTTGAGCGATCAACCTCTTGTCTTTGATTTAAAACTAGTTTAAATGTTGTTTTGTGCATTTTGTTATAGATAAGTTTAACTGAAAGCTGAAAGGCGGTGTTTTGTTTACCATTTATTTGCAACATAAGGAGACTTAAGTGAAAACGATTCGCTGTAATTTAATAAAAGCATGTTGGATTTTCGCAACTTTTACAGAATCATTATGTAATAATATATGGGGATACCTTCCTTGCAAATTTCAAGAAATTTCACCTGTTAATCGAAGAATTATACGCTCGTCTCTATCACTGGTATACGTTCGAACCATTGAGTATGTTAGTATACTAACGTGACCCTCATTCAAAGGGCTATAACTCGTTAAGTATACTGTATTTCTCTTTAGGTCTGTTGCCGGTTTAAAGGCCACATATAGACATTTATAGAAACGTTTACCATTTTGTCGTAGCATATATGTAAAGAAAGTTATGAAGCTACTTGCATAAAGGATTCATATTTGAACAGCCCTCGTACGTTGCTTTGCCTATGCGTATTGCCGATACTTCATAGACAGGATGTGGTAGATATTGGTGTTAATACTAAATAGAAAAACATGCCATATGCCTAAAGGACTATAGACTTCAATCATTTTTAAGTATTCAGTATGTGCATGGCGATATATGTAAGTATTTAGGAATAGATTCGAGTAACGATCATCCGGATCGGTACTGGAATCTATTCCTAAATGCTTACATAAATCGCAATGTGCATGCCGAATACTTAAAAACGATCTAATTCTGTAGTCTCTTTGGAGTATGGCATGTTTTTCTATATAGTATTAACTCCAATATCTACCAAACCCGGTCTATGAAGTACCGGTAATACGCGTAAATACCAGCAAATCGACGTATACATTTACCAGCGTGTATAGGAACACAGACGCACTAACAAGCAATGTAAAAAATAAGGGAACAACTGTTCCCACCTCAGCTAAAACGCTTTGAGGTTTACGGTAGGAGGAAATTTAAAATACAGTCAAACATGTGTAACTCAGCCACTCTCAAAAAGACCAAACATTGGTTTTCAAGACCAATTATTGCTTAATGCGGGTCAAAAGTATTCTGCAATACTTTCAACCTTCATTAAGCTACCATTTGTCATTAAGATCGTTGTTTTGTCTATTTTTAGCGGCCGTTTTACACAGGTTTTACTGTATTGTGTAATTTCCTGTGGTTGTAACAGCAAACTAGAATTGTAACATGTATGTTAAAGGTATACAGCCGTTTGAAATGTGAAACATGTGCATTGTTGCACAGGTTTAATGTTTTATTCAATTCTTGGTTTAATTTGTAACAGCACAATTGAACTGTCCCATGTATTGTTAGCTCACTCCACCCCTTCTTGTGCTTCACAACCAATCAGTTTGCTCAGAAATTTAAATTTTTGGCCAACTTGATCACATTATTTTGTCAATATTTGTAATATCTATTAATTTAATTCAATAAGGAAATTTGTTAAGTGGCCGATGCGACCGTTTCCAAAAGAGCAGCCAGAAAAGGGGATGAGAAAACTATAAGTAGGTCATAGCTCACCTATTACAATTATTTATAAAGAAATTAATTGGTTCACTCGTTACTATCATTCCCACTTAATTTCTTTATAATTGAAATATATGATATATAGCCTATACTTATAGTTCACTCCACCCCTTCCTGCACTTCACAACCAATCAGTTTGCACAGAATTTTTTTACCATTTAATCACAGATTTTGTCAATATTTGTAATATCTATTAAGTAAAAACATTCAGTAGATCCGTTAAGTGGTCGATGCGACCATTTCCAAAGGAGCAGTTAGAAAAGGAGAGGAGACAACTATAAGTAGATCATAGCTCATATATTACAATTATAAAGAAATTAAGTGGTTCACTGCTACGCTCGTTCCCACTTAATTGAATTGTAATATATGATCTATACATAATTATCAGTTGACGTCGCGTCTGGGAATGAACGCCATGCAATACAATCGATAAAACAGTAGTGATTTATAGATTTACGGGAAACGTTATGACGTCCATAACAACGTTGCGCACATAATGACAAAATTATAACGTTTTTACGGCAGAAATGAGATTTCAAAGTAATCTTAATGTCATATGATAAATAGAATCTAACATTCGTGCTCATTTATTATTGAATTTATTAAACTCGTTGCGGAAAAGAGATAAAATGCTCGGCAAGCCTCTCATTTTATCTCTTTTCCCCAACTCATTTAATAAATTCAATAAAACATGAGCACTCATGTAAGATCCTCTATTACTTAAATATATTATTTTTAACATGTTGTCAGCTCATTCTTGAAAGTATTGACACATTGCACAGTTAAATCAAATTGTTAATCCATCCATATAACGGATACCAGGTATAAGGCAAGTTTGGATATTGTGTCTTTATTGTAGGCCAATGGCAAATTTGATAGTTAATGAAGTACAAGGTTTTACTAATTTCGTCATTTTTCAAAGGACATTTCACCGTATTGTCAACAACTCTTAAGTTTTTATTACTCCTTTCTTATCACTAAAATTGAGTTGTTATTCTGTGAGATGTGATGATTCCCATTGTACATCTTTGACTATGTGTACACAATAGGATTGTCCAGTTATAATGCTGTGTTTGGTGAGCAGATTGGTACATGTTCCATTATTAACAGACATCCTGAACACTAAAGCCTATGACACATAAATGCTCTAATGCCAATTAGATTTTTGTCGAAATATCACATTTTCGACCAACGATCTTGGACGTTAGCCAATCAATTTCTCAAAATGGCTCCTGATGCACTGTGCAGCATTTTTACACACTTTCCGATACTCAACCGTTTTCCATAATACATACCATTAAAATAATAATAACAATTTTTGAACATATCAAAAGTAACAAAACTTAAGAAACACACGAGAATATCATTATACGCAAGGTCAAGTAATAAACAAAATTAACAAGGTCACAATTTGTAGTGACGTCATCGTTGACGTAACAATGGTGGCATCATTTCTGTATCTATATATGTTTATCATCACATTTCTTGTTCTAATGACTGTAACTTTACTCGTAGAAATCATCGGCGTTGTCATGTGTTTCTCTAACTGACCTCCTAAAACGAGATGAATAAAATGACATCAGTTAATTCATTTTATGTTTTTAGTGTCTGACCTATTTTTCTGGCCAATCACAGAGCTCATATGTTCAATTTTCTTCTATTCTTCTATACTTATTCATTTAAGTTTCCAGACTAATTGTTTGATTATTAAATCAAGTATTTTATTTATTAGTTCATATAATAAACTTTGCCCGTTTGTGTGAAAGTCCAACCGTACTTACAGGACAGGAGACAGAGAAATATGCATGTTGACCCTACCTCGCATTCAATCAAACATGCAAAAACTGCACAACGCTGTTGTGTGAGTATTTACTGGTCAAAAATAGATCAAACCCTAAGCCATTTAGTGCTATTAAGCAGCAAATTTAATAAAACGTTGCTCACATTTATCGCTCCTGTTTGATCAAATCCTATACTTAATACGCTCTAACTGTCGATGATTACATCAGGCCTCGAGGTTATAAAACTTGAGTTCATTTACAGACTCAAAATAAAGTGCAATGATTGGCTGCTTGCGGACACGTGTTCACAAGCAGCCAATCATTGCACTTTATTTTGAGTATGAAAATGAACTCAAGTTTTATAACCTCGAGGCCAGTCCACAACATATCTGTCATCAAGCCAACCTTAGAGCTGTAGAGTTGCAAAGCAATACATTAGTTCCACTGGTTATAGACGTTTGCGGTGCTATAGGTTGGTCTGCGGTCTGTGATTGTGGCATTTCCTCACTTTCTATTTCATAGTTTTGGGTGTCATCTCAGTATTGTGAAAGTTTCAATTATAATAACCAGGAATTTGTCTGAATGACCAAAAACATGTACTAGGTAATGATTGATCTCTATTTACAAAAAAAAAACATCACCTAGATTCACCTAGATTCATTCCTTGATCTTAATTGTTAAACTATTTTCTTATCATATATACCACCCTTATGTCAAAACAGAAAACAAATCCAGAATATTAAAATACCCTTTATCCCATCATATCTTCTTTCTGAGTAAACTAAGGATCCAGATACAGTATTGGGTTAAAACTCTTCTGCAACAGGGCATATCAGAACCTGTATCTTATGGTGATTTAGTTTATAAATTCAAAAGAAATGTTGGAAAACCTAATTTGAGTTATCAATTCAAAAAGATTATCAAGCGTTATATAAAGGGTGGGTATAACTTGGATGTCACGCGACAGTCTGCATGCCTGGTTTTAAACCCAATCACTGTTTATAGTTATGGTTCCCTCTTTAATTGCAGGACGGTGGGACAGGCCTCAGACTCAATGACGCTCTGACGTAAAGCTTTAATCAGTCTGTTGGTGCCTGATGCTTGTCTGTAGCTGGGCCCACCGTGGCTCAACTTGAGGTTTTCTTTAGATCTGACTATCTGTGAGTCGTGAGCCATTTTCTTTGTTTCACCATAGTGTGTTAATTTGATTAGATTGTTTCTCGATGATGATACATTTGCAATAGTTAGGAAGCCTCCATGCGAGCTTACAATTTTTGTGCCTCATCAACAGCAGAATCTAGGGCAAAGATTTGGTACCAGTAAAATGCATTTAAGCCCCTCAGTGGCTTAGGCTGCTGTCTGTTCTAAGGAGGTGATTCTGTTGTTGTTGATTCGCTGTTGATTGTTCCTCCCATTGTGGGATTCTGTAATTGTTCTATGTATTGATGTGCGTTTCTTTATGTCCATTCTAGTTTTGCAATCATCTTGATGGGAAAGAGAGAGCTGGTTGCTTTGCTTAGTTTGTCTTTCTGGTGTCTCGTGATTGTTGTGTGGCTCTTCCTCGCGGTGCCATGGGTTTGTCTGCAGTTTGTGATTGTGGTATTTCCTGATCATACTCACTTACCATAGCAACCATGATTTTGTATGACTAACATGAATAAATAATGTGTAGCAAACAAAAACTGGGTTCTACCAATCCTTCCATGTACAGTGCTAAAATACCCTTTCATGTACTACTGGATAAAGTCTTTGTATAGTTATTCAACTGTTTATGTTGCCATAGCAACCAGAATATTTGTCAGATCGAAAAATGAAACGATATGCATGCTCTCCATATGCCCCTTATCAACATATCAAGTTCATGAACCTAGCCTTTATTCGTAGGAAGTCCAAAGTCTTTATACCCCCCGCAAACTTTGTTTGTAGGGGGTATACTGTTTTCACGTTGTCCGTCCGTGCGTCCGTCCGTCCGTTCGTCCGTGCGTGCGTCCGTCCGTCCGTAACGCTTTGTTTCCTTAATAACTCGAAGAGTCATTGCTGGATTTTCATCAAACCTTGCAAACATGTTCATATATGCAAGACAAATACTTTAGACAAAAAAGTAAGGGCTAGGGGGCCAATACTATTAGAGTAATTTCCCTTTGTAGTTCTAAATGGCTTTTAATATAGTGCTTTTTCCTTAATAACTCCAAGAGTCATTGCTGGATTTTCATCAAACCTTGCAAACATGTTCATATATGCAAGACAAATACTTGAGACAAAAAAGTAAGGGCTAGGGGCCAATTCTATTAGAGTTATTTCCCTTTGTAGTTCTATATGGCTTTTAATATAGTGCTTTGTGCTTATGCTATTATAGGCCATATACGGGCCAATCAACTCCTACCACAGCTTTTGATGGAACAATTTGATACTTTTCCTATACAATGTAGACACATTGAACATATGCATGAAGGAGTTTAGTTCAGAAAAGATAATTTTTGACAAATTGACAGCTGTGAGAACTTAGACAATTTTTCCCTAATAAGGTGTTTGTATATGCATAGACAGTGCCTTTATGGGCCGATCAACTCCTACCACAGCTTTTTATGGAGCAATTTGATACTTTGCCTATACAATGTAGACACATTTAACATATGCATGAAGAAGTTTGGTTTAGAAAAAATATTTTTTAACAAAATGACAGCTGTGAGAACTTAGACAATTCTCCCTAATAAGGCTTTTGTATATGCATAGATGGTGCCTTCATGGGCCGATCAACTCCTACCACAGCTTTGGATGGAACAATTTGAGACTTTGCCTATACAATTTAAACACATTGAACATATGATTGAAGGAGTTTTGTTCAGAAAAAAATAATTTTTGACGAAATGACAGCTGTGAGAACTTAGTCAATTTTTCCCTTATTAGGCTTTTGTATATGCATAGATGGTGCCTTCATGGGCTGATCAACTCCTACTACAGCTTTTGATGGAACAATTTGATACTTTGCCGATACAATGCAGACACATTGAACATATGCATGAAGAAGTTTGGTTCACAATTTTTTTTTTGACAAAATGACAACTGTGAGAACTTAGACAATTATTCCCTTATATGGCTTTTGTATATGCATGTATAGTGCCTTTATGGGCCGATCAACTCCTACTGCAGCTTTTGATGGAGCAATTTGATACTTTGCGGATACAATGTAGACACATTGAACATATGCATGAAGGAGTTTATAATTTTTGTTTGCACAGATTGTACTGAAATCTTCTTATCAAAACTAAGGTCTTCTTGTTCGAACTATAACTTGCCAAGTTTTTCACTGACTCTTACTGTGCGGGGGGTATCTAATAAGCATTGCTTATTGACTTTTTTCATTTTTCTTTTATTCAAACAGCTAAAATAATTGTAGTGGGTTTGGTTATTTGGCCCTAGAAAGTCATCATATTCATTTACCATTAATGTTTTGAATGAACACATGTTTTACCAGGTATAATTTATGCTTATCGGACCAAAGAATGACGACTGCACAGAGGAATAACTTGACTGCAATTCAAAGATAAGTTAGGGTAGAAAAAGGCTTTTTAAAGAGAAAAACAAAACACAATATTTAGCCATTTTTAAAACCCCCTAATTAGCTTGATATAAAATGTGACTAGCTAATATTCCTATTATGCCTTTTCAAAATAAGACCCTACTTTGTGGTATCAAAATATATTTCTGTCTTCAAGTTGTCGGAGTGAGAGTCGTCCCAAAAGGGTTGCCTTTTACACATAATTAAGCTATGACAGTGGAAAGGATATACTTTTTTTTTATTTCTCACAGGTTCTAGATTACCTTGTGAAATCATTCCAACAGCATAGAACTGATACCAGTCATTTGTCAAATCTTGATGCCCGGATGAACTGAGAGGACGAGTCATGTGACAGTATATATAACCATTGCGTGCTTCAGACTAAAAGTAAATGAATATTAGAAAAATGTTTACATTTATTATCAAACATTTGCATACACGATCATACAGGGAATCAAACATTTATCTCATTATACAAAAAAACATACTTTTACATGATGAAACAATTTAAACAAACAATTATTGACCCTTTGAAGATCAGAATAAGAAAGATGGAAAAGATCAGGAATCGATACAATCAACTACCACACCTGACCCAGGATATCACATGGGAAAGTGACAAATCACAATTAAACATCATAAACAAGAGCCAAGAGGTCAGCCCTTTCCCAGCAGGTGACCACAAGGCTGCAGTGAACAGATGCGAAAGCATGAAAAACACAAGACATTAATAACACAAATGATCCACGAAAGAAGTACCAGACCTCGGAACGGTTAGTAAAATATTTTACTGGAGAGTTTAAACCGGTTTCACGGCGCCAACCCCACCCTTAGTTCAGATGTGGATCAAGACACATAGAACCCCAAAATGGATTGCATTGTCTACGCAGGCGCGATACTAAAGAATCGACCTGTCTGCAAAGGCACACTACGACTGAAAAGTCGGGTTTGTGGCAATACGTGGTGTTCAATACCCAAATTACTACTTTAAAAAAGTAACAAGCACTGAATGGCTATAAATAATCCGTTTATAGAAACACCAATTATGTTCTTAAAAGGGTATCCTTTAGAAGCAAAGACTGCACCAAAGAACTGAAACTAGAGTATGCATATTTTCTGGGCCAGACTAGCTAGTTTCTGCCATTTAGGCTTCATCAGTGACCCTCTAATAGTTTCAAAGTTTCACAATGAAACCCATGATCCCAAAGGACAAGAAAATAAAAATCTGCACTAAAGTGTAGGGCAGGGAGACGTAAGTAAACTTTGGTAGCTAAACAATAACAATGATTGGTATTACAGTTTTCAGCGAAAAAATGATAAAATTTTCTACACTAAAACATTTTTGGGTAAAAAAGTGGTTCCAGTGACGAGTGATGACGCAGATAGATAACAAGTTTGAATCAACCAATCGAGTGGATCACATAATTTGGTGACGCATTCTGTAAACAAATATGTCACATGTACCCACAATGCGCAAATCAGACAGGTAAGTATACTCAAACAAAAAAGAAACGTCCGATTTTCATGGTACTGTTTCTTTCAATCCACTCAAAATGTCGCAACAAAAATAAAACCAAAATGTTTATCAAACGTCGGACACACAAAAATCGGTAATTATTTGATTTTATGTTCTTATCTTGAATGGTTATTGAACTAAACGTGCACACAGCTTTTTCAATTATAACCAGGAAGTTAAAAACCAAAACGTAACACATTTAGAGTTAAATGGCAGTCAGAAACGTCCGACGATGAAAAAAAATCTAAAAATCCCAAATCTGCTTATTGAACGAGAGAAACTGCAGTTCAAAACCTTTAATTTACGAAATTGACTAAAATTACCTCCCTTTGAATTAAACAAAAAACAATTTAAAAACTTCCAAATCTCCTAAACCTAACATTATTTTGAGACCGTTTTTGGGTTTAATGTGTTGTGTATGTTTATGACAACAATTACACAAAAGAGAACAATAAAAACTATGGCTGATGCCGGGCATCAAAGGTTTACTAAATCTGTGTTTTATACCCCACCCCTTACTGCAAAATCATCAGAAAATTTACATTATCAATGGTTTTGATGCTGATTAGTCTTAATTAATGTTGAAATGCTTGTGATGACGAAAGAAAATTCAAATTTGTCCGATTCTGTTGATTATCAAAATGCTGGACCAAAAATGACTTTTCAGAGCGTTTTCACGCACGCTCGTGATCGATGTTTTGTGACGTCAGAGTATGTTACAGATGAATGGATGTGGTCGTAAAGGCAATGCATACAGCTAGCAAGCATAACATCTTAATAGAGTTTGTCAGTGATGTTTAAATGTGCTTAAAAAATTCGAGATTATGACGGACACACAAGCTTTTGATGTTGTGACTTTTGATTTTAAGGGTGCTCGTGTTCGCTGCTTTGTCAGCGGCTCTACTGATTATCAAATGAATTTGTCTTAGGTGCAAAACGTTTCTAAATGATCACAGTTGGTAAAGTGAAAATCTGAAAGAAATGTGTTCATACATTTGGAACTGGCAGACATAAACGTCAAGCGGACATAACTTTATTGTATATTTGAAAAAATACTTCCTGGCGGAGACAATGGTGTACTCTGGCAAACAGTGAAGACCCAGATGAAATGCCGCTATTGCATCAGAGTTTTCACCGTTTGCTAAGACAAAATAGGTCTTCAGAAAAAAAAAACGCAATACTTTTTTGAAAATGATAACATGTGACTCCATCAATATACTTGTATATAATGGATCATCTTGACTTTACTGTATCTATGCAAATTTATGGGAAATTCCTTTCTTATAAAAAAGGGTTAATGAATAGCTGTACAGATATATACTGCAAAAACCAGGTTCCGCCTAGAATTTGCAATAGACGACATTTACAAATATGGTCACTTTTCTAAAAAAAAAAAAACAAAACAAATAAGGCGTGATGTTTCATGTGAATCGTCTGCTATCAGTTATATAGCATCAGATCGTCTAAACCTTAGCAGCTTGCCGAAGCAATAAGCAAAAAAAAAAAAAAAAAAAAAAATAAAAAAAATCAAAATTAAAATCAAATATACTTGCTCATTTAATGATTCAATTTATGCCTTTTACACAGTGGCTCAGTGGTAGAGTGCTTGACTCGAGACCGAAGGGCCTCGGGTTCGAGCCTCACCGGCGTCACTGCGTTGTGGTCCTTGAGCAAGACACATTTATCCTAGCTTAGTACTGGTTCAACCCAGGAAGAACCGTCCCGCATAACTGAAAGACTGTTGAGTGGACGTAAAGAATCAAATCAAACAAACAAAAACACAAGCAATTTATAATCTCAAAATGAGATACACATTAGATCAATAGATTTAAATATGAGCGCATAAAACAGATGTATTGTATTAGTTTCCTGTAATTTTCAAAGCTATAAAATTATGAGCCGCGACATGAGATTTCCAACAATATGGTATGTGCGACCCGCAAAGGCTCAGACCAGCCTGCACATTCGCGCAGTCTGATCAGAGCCTTTGCTTGTCACTTAATGTTCTATGACTGTTAAGCAACTGGCCGAACAGCATTTGGAGTTTCTAAGCTAAAAAGGAGGCTGCACAAGCTCGTCTGAGTCTACACTTGTCAAAATGCCACATTGTTGGAAATCTCATGTGGCGGCTCTTATAACCTTCACTAAAGACACAATCTCCTCTCCATCATTCCTCTGTGGTCGTTGATACCCAATGGGATTCTTAAAGGTTCCTGCTTGAAGGTCGTTGGACAGCAGATCTTTCTTAGAGCAGGCTATCACTTCGTCTCCGCCCTGAAATATGTGGCAATTAGAATGTCATATCGTTTTAATATAAAATCCCATTGACCTGGACGTATTTTTTCACAGCGCATGAAAATTTATACAATACGAGAGTTGTTCGGTATGTATGTGTATTATGTACTGACTCAAATGGTCAAAGTAACATAACACATGTTCAAAGTATTCTCCGTGGTTGAAAATACAGGTGAATCGTCTGAGGCACTGGCTGACGGCTACACTAAGAGCGTCTCTGGAGGTATATCACCAACAAGATAAGAACTTTTTCAGTTTTGAAAAAAAGAAAATGTCACAGGGGGTTATTAGATCTGGAGAGTACGGTGGTGTGGCAAGACAGCTACCTTCTCTGATTTTAGTATTTGCTTTAAAATTATAGATATATGTGCCTGGGCATTTTCATGCCAGAGATAAACATATTGAAATCCTTACACTGGACGTCGTTTCTGGTATTTTATTGACCTTTTTAGTACCACATCACGACACTATTGCCCTGTGACACTTTTGCCTTTTGGCAACCGTCACATGAAAAGAATATAGCATAGAGGGCCTTCTCTGTGCTCATTTCCCTATCACTAACTGGCTCGAAATAGTGCGCCCATGTCTCGTCTCCAGAAGCAAAGTTTACAATTTGCCGTTGATTGAACTTTGGAAACTTTTTAGCCATTGCTTGGTTGTTTGTACGCGTATCTGTCTGAGTTGTTTACACTTTTGACTTCTTGCCTCACTGCGATTGAAAACCATAATATAAAATATTTGAAACAGTTTTTGAGATGAACGATAAAAACATATACTGGTATATTAAAAATTCAGACAAGATTCTTAATAAATTAAAATCTTAAGGACCTCAGATTCTATGACGGTTCCGAGTTAAAGACTTATCTATAGATACAGGCCCTAACCCTAATTGGTTTGGGCCTGATGCTGTGTATGTGGTTAGGCCCACTGGTGTTTAACTGTTGGATTTCTTTTACTCAGGTATGCAGTTGTATGTACAGTTGAGTCCTTATCTTTGTTTATCTTCTTTTTATATATCGATTAGTATGTAATAGGAGATGATATATTGATGATACATAAATGTTTGGTTTTAATGCGAACCAAACATCTATGTGTCTTGATCCACATCAGAATTAAGGGTGAGGTTGGTACCATCAAACATGTTTATTTCCTCCTGTGATCCTTCTTTTGTGGATATTTTTTGTTGTTTGTGTTTCATTTTTGTCTTGCTGTGCTGTTTCTTGCAGGTTTGTGGTCACCTACTGGGAAAGGGCATAGTCTGACTGATCTCTAAGCTCTCTTGTATGTTGTGTTTTCTTGTGTTTGTATCACTTTCCCATATGTTTCTTGATCCACATCAGAATTAAGGGTGAGGTTGGTACCATTAACATGTTAGGACCTCCAGTAATTTTCTTACTGACTGTTCAAAGGCGGTGCTTCTTTTGTGGATCCTTTTTGTTATTTGTATTTTGTGTTTGTCTTTTCCTTACAACTTTGTGACCACCTTCTGGGAAAAGACTGACCTCTTGGCTCTATTGTGTATGATGTTTTCTTGTATTTTGTCACTTTCCCATATCGTGTAGTGAGTCAGGTATGGTAATTGATTGTATCGATTCCTGATCTTTGCATTATTCCTTACTTAGAGTTGATTAACTTGCGTTTTTTTTTATTTCTGAAGAACCTTAAAGATATAATTTGTGGTCATGTCAGACAGTTTTTGACCTTCTCCATTATCCTTTGGACAGTATATTTATAAGTTTGCCTCTAAATTTAGGCATTCCTATGTAAACCACATGTAATTGTGCTCCCCCTGATGCACATTTGATTTTATTTAGTTATTAGAGAGACTTCATGTTGTCTCTTTCTGACAATAATTAAGCTGATGTTATTAAAGCGTTTAACTCTACCTCAAAATAGCTTGACTTAATTAATATTGATAATCCTTATTTCAAACAAATGGTAAGTCAGATATATCACAGAGAACTTCAGTTAAATAAGGCAAAGTCCTTTGATACTGAAGCCCCCTTTTTGACTTCATAACCAATGGTAATGTTTCATCTAAAATTATGATAAATAAGATTATTTTAATTTTGAAATAATTAATTTTCCATTTCTTGATGAAGATATTCCTCTTTCCCCTTCATATGGTGTAAATAGTTCCCAGCTTATTTGGTTTGTGAGAACATGCTCTAATGCTGGTGTCTTTAACAATTGAATCCAATTTGTAACTGTAAAGTTACTAAAACAAGGTCGTCAACATCATAAACTATGCAAAGCATTTTCTAAATTCTGCCACAGACACTCTTATTTTAATGGTTAAATAAAATGTAGGTTTAAAACTCTGCTGCAGCAGGACAAATCAGAGCCAGTATTTCACGGTCATTTAGCCAATACATTCAAAACAATCGTTGGAAAGCATACTTTTACTGATCAATTCAAAAAAGATAATCATACGTTATAAAAAGCCATATTACACGGATACCAGGCGGCAGTCTTCATGCCTGGTTGTAAACCCAAATCATGGTTTACTCAGTGGCCATAAATGAGTTCCCAAAATGGCAAACGTTGTTTCATTTGCAAAAAAATATGTATATTGAAAATTTGCATAATTTGAAAAAGAGGAATGCAAATTATCTGAAATTTTGAACATACCACTTTTGCTATTTTTTCAACTTGATAATGCTAGATTTTTTACAGAAATAATAACACCTTATGTTTGTGGGTGTTATTCATTTTGACCATCCCTGATTTCTGAAACAGTTTGAAAATTTGATATGGGTTCTAAACTTCTTTCGTTTTTACATGTCTATAGATATTGCTTATTTTCTATATATTTTTGGTGATAATGGTGCTATAATGATGAGCTGTGAACAAGATGTGCATACATCTTCCGAATTTATTCACCGTTATATTAGAGGTGGGTGGGGTATTTGTACCCCCGACCCCAAAATCTAAATTATTGAATGAATCCACATGGTAACTCAGCAACAAGTATCAGTCTTTTAAGGGTCTATATATGAGTGTTTGAGCGCGTCTGTTTATATGTGCTTTGTGGTCACCTGCTGGGAAAGGGCTGACTTCTTGGCTCTCGTTTGTGGTGTCTAACTGTGAGTTTGTGACTTTCCCATTGGTATCCTGGGTCGGGTGTTGTACTTGATTGTATCGACTCCTGATCTTTGCTCCCTTACTTACTTTGAAGCAATTAGTCTTTAAATGTTTCATTCTTTCAAATCGAAAAGACAGCACCCAGCAAAACCTTACCCCTTGGTCAAATTATGCTATATGAGGGGGTACCCAAACTTTCATACAAAATCATAAAATAGTTCTTCTTAAAAAATGATATTCTGTAAAATTGTAACCCCAAATGGTACTTTCAACTGAAAATGCTTGTAACACAAATATTTTATCACCGGTTATGCTGCTTGTGGCACCAAAATCAGGCCTGACAGTGAAAATTAGCAGATATTCTTAGGATCCAACCATAGCTTATATCCATCAACATCTATTCAAAAAATATTATTTTCAAACAGAACACTGTTATGATAACTCACAAAATATACATACCCCGTATTCCTGCATTTGTTTATTTAGTTTGTTTTTACAGCCAAAGTATTCTGCAATCGGATCATTTTCATGGCATTATTTTCCATCCAGTTCTCTGCTCTGCATTATTTTTTAATGTGTCTATACTATTTTGAACTTTACAGAATGTTTTCCAGTACATTTCAAATACTTCTGTATTTTTTCAATAAAAAATATTACAATCTGACAATTTTACAGCAATTTTTCAACACCTGCTATCTTTTTTGAAGAAATGGAGCCAATGTTTGTGATATACAATACCTCCATAGCAACATATGATGACATCATACAATTAGGTGATGACGTAAACATATACCCTGTTTTATCAATTGGGGATATTGTCTTAATTGGCTAGAAAAGGCCATAGTTTCAGACCATATTTTTTGTCAATTTCTTTTAAGCTGATTTTGGAACTCACTTATGCCACTGAGTGTAGCTATGGGTTTTTCTTTAATTCTACGATGGTGGATCATGCCTCAGATTCAATCTCAAACCTTACCTACATCTTTCGTCAGAGGGTTGGTGTATGCTTCTTGTCTTTAGAAATGATTGCATTTACATTTTTTCATTTTCTTAAGCATTACCAATATCATTATTCTATTAGTCAAAAATAAATTTTCAGGCTGTGTCTAGAAAGAGGTTCTATTGATTTCCAGAACAATCTAAATGATAATTTGACTTTGTTATGCTCTTTAATTTCACGCCAGCCGGTCCGACCTCAGACTCTATAATGGTTCCGAGTTAAAGACTTATCTATAGATATGAGGGTTGGGGCCTGATGCTGTGTCTTTGGTCAGGCCCGTCGGCGTTTAACTGTTCGCTTTCTTTTGCTCCGGTATTGAGTACTTATCTTGGTTTTAATCTCCTTTGTATATCTTGATTTGTATGTACATGGAGATGATACATCGATAGGTTAGGGTTCTTTTATGCGAACCAAACACCTATGTGTCTTGCTCCACATAAGAACTAAGGGTGATGATGGTACTGTTAACATGTTCAAGCCCCCCTTCAGTGATTTTTACTGACCATTCGTTGGCGGTGCTTCTTTTGTGGATTCTTTTTGTTATTTATGTTTCATGTTTGTCTTTGTTATGCTGTCTTGTCTGTTCCTTGCAGCCTTCTGATCACCTGCTGGGAAAGGGCTGTACTCTTGACTCTCCTGTGTTTTGTGTTTTCTTATGTTTTTGTCACTTTACTATATGGTATTCTGGGTCAGGTGTGGTACTTGATTGTATCATTTCCTGCTCTTTGCCTTCCTCTCTACTTTTCTATAATATAATAAGTCATTCCGAATAAATATGACATAAAGTTAACTGACTGCTTATTTTGAAAAAAGGTGAAAATATCATAGCAACAATTCAAAAAAGGTAAAAAATGATGAGGCTTCTCTACGTCTAAGATTAGGGGCGGATCTAGGGTTTCTGGAAAGGGTGTTCATGTGTATAAATGTGTGGGAGTTTGCTTTGCTGCTTTCATCTCAATTTTCTTAAGTATCCCGTGAAAATTAAATAATTTGGTCTCATTGAGACCAAATTATTTCATTTTCATAGGATATTTTAAAACGGGGGCAAGGAGGGGATGTTTAAGCGAAATCCTGAACCCCCTCTTGATCCGCCACCAAAGACTTTCATTAAAAAAAAAAAAATCCAGTAAAAACATACCATATTCGCATCAGATGAAAATCCGACGGCAAGCCATCCACTTGTGTTCCCACTTAGCTCAATTACCAAGTCTGAGCCTTTCTTTCCATATGACAGAAAGTAGTCACACGAGAGATGGCCACACCCTTCCACCCCGTATCTGTAAAAATAAAAAAAGATGAATACTCTATATAGAGAATACAAGGTGAGTGTCTTTTGATATCAAATTGACCAGGCAAGACTTTGAGAACGCTTGTTGACATCGCAAGGCTTACCAAGCGATTCAACATGCGTTCTCAAAGCCGAGCCTTCTAAACTTGATATCAAAAGACGCAAATCTGGTATTCTATTCATCAGTTTAGGCCTATTGTTTCTCTCTTCAACTAGCGATTATGACGTAATTTTCGATTTTTGTGTTGATGCGGGTCATTAGCGACGTCATTCAAAAAGTGCAACGTCATCATGACGTGATAAAGGTACATGCCGTGAGATAGACAACGTTTATCAGGCAACGTGCAACAATGCAGATAATATGAGGGGTAACTTATAAACATTTATTTCAACACCTCACCAGTTGTCATGATTGGCTGAAAAAAGTTTTCCCTTCGATCAGTTTTAGTGCACTAGATTACAACGTCTCCTTTAAGTTAAGTACATTTGAACGTGTGATCAAATTTGTTTTGTGTATTGTTTGCGTGACATCTTTGAACTTTTTCCTGGTAATTTTATAAACATTTAAAATATCATGCTGAAATATCAATAAAGATTATGCATGCTACAAATAGAGATGAGATTTTTCGTGTCTGAAAGGAAATTGAAGCTTCCCATACGTACCCACCATCTGGAAAGGAGTATAAAATGCACATTTTTGTAGTCAGAAATGTGTTTGTCATGTAAATTACCAGACAATTTATCGCAAAATAATGCATTGGTTCCCAGGATTAACATCAGACTGCTGCAACTAAACTCTATTTTACGTTACCCCTCAAGTAATCCTTCATTTATTCAGTGCATTCACCCTTAGAGCGCATTCGAAAAATGCATCTTTTTGTCTGCTTGAGTTGTCTGATGCATATACATTTTTATTTGACAATACTTTTGAACAATGCAGGTATATATTCAGTTAGTACCCAGACCAGACTGCCTCTATCTGGATCTACACTGATTGTGTAAGACGTTTCTTAAACGTTTCAACGGACGACAAAGCTGACGACTTCTGTTGAGATTGACGCTTTACGGATTAACTGAGCATGGTATTTTGCTTACAAAATGTTCTATTAAAATTTGAATAAAAATGAAAACAACCATCCACCATCTCTTAAAACGGAAATATACTGATCTAATTGATAAGAGTGGAAAATCCCATTCGGCGTAAGTGGGTTAAAGATACACAATGTGAATATATCACTTGAATTTTGGTGTCAATACAGTAAATTTATTCTAAATAATACCTCAATTAGTCCAACTTTAAGACTTAGCTCAAGCTTAGAAAAAAGACGAAATGCCATGAAAACAAAATCAAGGATGAACTCAATATCATTTTTCTGACTTAATCAAAATTGGTTTTCAACTTTTAAAAGTTATCCACTGGCGATTAATGATTTCAGATAACCGCTCAGTATGAGAGACCAACGTGTTGTCTTTGAGCTTAAACGAGTTATAATGTTGCTTCGTTGCTTTGTTAGAGAAACAATTTAAACTGAAAACAGAAAGGTGTTTTACTTAACATTAGACGACTTAAATTTAAAATTCACACTTTTTTCAAACGCATTAATTATATTGTAGGAATAATCCCTAATTAAATGTTTGTGAAAGCTCTTCAATTAAGTACCGGAGACTAGCGATTTCCAGGTCAATGAGCTCCAAATGAAAGAACTGGACGCACTATCACCTGCTTACACACTACCAGAGCAGAATGATAAATCTTTGATGATGGCAAAAATTCACAATGTATCAGAGTAATATTTTTAGCAGTGGGTACATTGATAAGTATATATTGATACCTTGGCCGATGTTTAATATTTATATCTAACATTTAACCCTTAAAGCACTAATTAATTAATACTATAGCAGACAACATATTTTGTAACAACTTTCTTCATTTTGGGTACAATGAGACAGGACAAAATCAAATGAAACTTATTAAAAAAACATAATACTTTTCTTTTGATAGTGTAACATTCTTTGCATTGTTGTGACTGTTGATTGTATTTAAAACGGAATATACATTATCCAATATTGAAATGAAGAACTGTATGGAACCACTGAAAATATGATTAGATTAGTATGAATCATGTAGCTAGCGAAAACAGGTTAAATGTGTATCTGTTTAATGTCGATTACTTAGGGGATAACTGTATTCAAAATTTTCATTTGGGGAGTTATATCGTCGGATACACGATCCGAAATTTAATTTTAAGGCGACGCGCGAGCGAAGCCGTAAATTGTGATTTCTGAACGTATATCCGACGATATAAATCTCCAAATGAAAATCTTGAATAGGGTTATCCCCATTCTAATGCGCTTCTAGAGAATCGTCTCAAATTCGAGCGTTGCAAGCCCCATAATGTCGCCCAGAGGCGCACGCTATCAAGTGAAACGTGACGTAATTTATGACGTCAAACTATTTCCGACAATATATCGCAGGATAAACTGTCGCAAATGTTTGACGTTATCCGATCAGACGTTGCGTTACAAACGCAAATGCATTAGAATGTAAGATGTCTGCTCCTCGTATGTGGAATTAAATAAGTACATAATGAAATATTTATATTCGATTAAAGTAAAATGTTTAAAATCATAAATTTACACCTTAAAATGAAAAGTATGCAATATAACAAAAACGTGTCAAATCTTCGTAAATGTACAGAATTGAACAATGTTATGTTGAATGGGAACAATTTGTCAAGGACAATAAGAAATTTCATATGATTATCAAAATAAGTGTGCGTCCCTCAATGTGTTGGATATATTGAATCATGTCTGTCGTAGATCTGCTTGCCAATTTCTCGTTGTTGATTAAAGAAAATAAAGACAATGTATCCAGCAACATTCAATCATCTCATGAAGAAACCACGAGGCTTCAGCTACCCGTTCTGTGCACGGTGTACCTAATATCTCGCTCAAACGTTATCAAACATTTTTCATGCTCAACTCACTCAAATGAGCTTGGACATTGAGTCACAACATGTGATTTCCAGCATTGTTGCATTTTGTCAAGTGTAGACTAAGAAGAGCCTTTGCAGCCGCCCTTTAAGCTTAGAAACGCCAAATGCTTTCGGTCAATAGCTTAACAGTCATAAAATATTCAAGCAAAGGCATTGAGCAGACTGCGCGTATGCGCAGGCTTGTCCGAGCCTTTGCTAGTCGCACATACCACATTGATGGAAATCTCATGTCGCAGCTCAAGTTTTCTTTTCTTGCTCTAAATCTATTAGATGATGTTCTTATACTGCTCATAAATGTTAAAATGCAAACAATTGTTGGCATTTTAACATTTATTAGCAGGATACATTTCATGCTCTGTTGAGGTGATAATTTTAACAGTTCTATAACCTCGAGTCCTGACTGGGTTGGTGTCTAAGCTGATCTGATTCTTTGCTGAGCATACATGCCATTTGTTTTTACATGCACTGTCTCATATCAAAAATCATCCTGGGCATCCACCCACTCTGATCTGATTCTGCAATATACGCATGAAAAATAATATTGCCTGTAGTGCGCACATGCCATTTGTTGTTTTTGTCATGCATTGTCTCATTGATCCATTTGCTTGCTGACTGGGCTCTGACAGGCGAACACAATTACACCACTGAGACTTGAAGCGTCAACTTGCTGGAAAATTAAGACTGATAGCGCCATGAGACAGGCAAGGAAATTGTGGAATTGACGCTCTCTACTGTTAATAATCCAAGGCCTATCAAGCTATAATTACAGAAGGAGCTATTTGTCGATGAACTCAGCCCGAAAAATACATTAATGGGGATCAATGCGGGTCATTATTGAAGTCGCTTGTTAAGTTTGGCATCTTCTAATATACGAGTATTCAAATCACCCATTCTTTAACGGCGTGTGACTGCGTAAACAGACTGTAGCCTTTTAAGTCGTTAGACTAGCAAATGAATTTGTTAATAATTAGTAAACAAAATAAAGCTGGTCCCAATATGAAGACCTGTCATGTGTAAATATTGCTCCTGATCTGGACCCACACTGTTTGCCTCTACACATTTATAAGTCAATAATGTCAGCAAATATTTGCAACAGAAGGCTTGAGTAGATTAATGTTTTTGCTGGCGCTATATGGGTTAACATTGATAAGGGTAAAACAGGTGTCTGGATAAGTTACTAAATCTTTCTCCAGTTAGAGCACAGTCTAAATTTAGAGACATTACAAGTTAATGGCACTTTTAGCTCCGCCTACTTACTAAGAAATCTGGGTTAATTCAAAGCTGTAGTTAATTCAAATATTGCATCACAACAGCAAAGAGAAAATCAAGACCTTATGTTGAAAAGATTCAAACCGCTGCCGCCTTTTCCACCAAAACAACCATTTTCTGCAACTTAAAATGTACGGAATTGCCTAGTCGCTGGTATCTGTGATACCACTTAACCAATATGTTCAAGATAAACTAGAAAAAAACCTGCCACCAGAGCTCGTAATAGCTCTCTCTTGTTGGTCCAATCACATGAAATGTACAAAATATGAAACCTGTGCAAAATGCACAGATTTCAATTTTTGTAAATTTCATGTGGATGTACTCACTTAATGCCAGACCAACCGGGACGACGGGGTCACATCTTAATGTCCCATTTAAAGAGAGATGCTAATTTAGAAGTGTGGTGAGTTTCTGGTTTCTTTTTGGACTTTTGCCATACCCTCACTTCATGTTTTGACCACCTGTACATTGTTACATGTAAATGTTTTATGTCCTATATTAGCGAGAGCGTAGGGCATGTTCAACTAACGAAGGTTCAGGTCGGCCTGGGCAACCATACAGTGATAAGCTTGACCTTGTTTATAAGTTGGTACACAGCAAGTCCGTGAATAACAGGGCCATCATTGTACACACAAGAAGATTGAAACACCGGGTTATAAAACATCACGAACATTAGCGAAACTTGTGTCTCACGTATATTACAAGATTTATAGAAAACTCTAACAAATGACAGTGAAACCATTGCCTTGGAGTGAAATGGGAAAATATAGCCTTGGAACTAAGTCATCGCCTTGGAACGACCTCTTGTTAAATAACTCACCTGAAACAGCTTTTCATCTGACCACATTCTGAAGGTTCTGAAAACAAAGACATGCATATTGGTTACATACGTCTATACAGGCGCAGGCACATTGGTTATATACGTCTATGGCCCACTTCGAATCGAACTATAGTCCCAACTATAGTAACTAAAGTTTGATTCGAACACCTATAGTCGCTACTAGGGTGACGTCACGGACCTACCAGAGATGGTCGGAGCACCGTTACTCTAGTAGATAGGTTCCCTAGCTGGTTCCCTACTCTAGACCTATCTAGCACGATGGGTTCAAGATCTAGCATAATGTGTTCAAGATCGGTTGGTAGCCTCAAAATGATATGTTTTTGTAAAATAAACCTAGCTGAGCATAATTTTGGCCCCACTTATCCGTAATTGATTATTAGAAAGCGATGTGCACTTTATAGCATCTTTTTTGTCTACGACGAAGAATTGAAGTGGAGCATACAGGGCTATTATTTTTGTTTACTTGCCAACCAACTAAAAGTTCCAACTTTAGTCGTTGGGTTGTAAACGTGCGTGCACATCTATTACGTAAGAACTATAGTAGGAACTTTAGTTCGATTCGAAGTGCGCCTATAATGCATGATAAATAGCGTGTAATTGATCAGATATAAAAATCAAAATTACTGAATTGTACCGTAGAGGTAGCATTTGCTAATGCCATGACGGCAACTTCTTTGTTGTTGCTCCCATCCATTCTGTGTGGTGCTGGATTTGTGTGTTGTACAGTAAAACCTGTGTAAACAGGCTACTCTCAAAAAGACGGGAAATTGGTTTCCAATACCAATTATCGCTTAATGCAGGTCAAAAGTATTGCAGAATGCTCCAAGGGGAGCATTCTGCAAAGCTTTCGGCCTACATTAAGGTACCATTTGTCATTAAGATCTTTGGAGTGGTCATTCTACATAGGTTTTACTGTAGTTCTTTGTAGCTTTTCTAAAGCCGAGGAAGAGAAACCTGGATCACTCCAACTCTGGGATGTGACCTTGAGGTCAAGGACTCAGATGCAGATTTAAACTTCAGATCTATATCTACCATCAGGCTAAGAATGAATGAAATCCATTAAAGGATTTCTAAAGTGCAAGGTCTTATAAAGTTAGTCGCAAAAACGTTGACTATGTGTCTACAGCCGGGGCAGAAAGACGAACGCAAGTACGGACGAACCGAAAAACGTTGATATAATTCTGAAATGTCAAAGTTAGAAAGGGTGCAAAGATAAGGAATCGATACAATCAAGTACCACACCTGACCCGGGATACCAATGGGAAAGTAACAAAATCACAGTAAGACACCACAAACGAATGACCACAAAGCACATATAAACAGATGCGTACAAAAAATATAGCAAACTCAAGACAGAAAAAGCATAGAAGATCTACAAAAGAAGTACCGCCTTAGAATGGTCAGTAAATATTTTACTGGAGGGCTTAAACCGGTTAAACGGTGCACCAACTGCACCCTTAGTTCAGATGTGGATCAAGACACATAGATGTTTGGTTTGCAATCAATGCATCATCTCCTAGAACATATA
The DNA here is from genome assembly GCA_964019695.1 of Loripinus fragilis. NCBI lineage: Eukaryota > Metazoa > Mollusca > Bivalvia > Lucinida > Lucinidae > Loripinus > Loripinus fragilis. Next base: position 14,304,870 of record OZ026527.1, read on the forward strand.
AATCAAGATATAAAAAGGAGATTAAGCAAAGATAAGGACTCAACAGAAAATAAAACTGGAGGAAAAGAAATCCAACAGGTAAACCCTGGTGGGCCCGACAAACGGCCAAAGCATCAGGCCCCTACCATCTCATCAATAGATAAGTCTTTAAGTCGGAACCGTCATAGAGTCTGAAGTCCGACCCATCGGCGTGCAATTAAAGAGGAAAGCAAAGTTGCCGACCATGATTGGGTTGACCACCAAGCATGCAGTCTGTTGAAATACATTAATGTTTTAGCCAATCTTTTTAAAATTGGAAATTATTTTAATGAACTGCGCTGAAAAATTATAAGAGCCAACAATCTCCTTCAATTTATACACCAAGTCACCATAGAATTCAAGTTCTTACTCTGAAATTACAATATATGGATTTGTTTTTTCAAGACATAAATCTGGATTTTAAGATATTAATCTGTTATATCAAGTTGTGTCTCTGTTTTTTTTTCACGATAACAATCTGAACTTTCAAGTTCTCACTCTGAAATAGTAAGATATGAATCTGAAAGTTCAAGATGTTAATACTTTTTCTTCAAGTTGTTTATTTAATTTTATTCATACGATTTTTAACGAGGATAACACAATTAGCTATACAAAGGGCTATTCTATCATGAGTCCCTCAAAGACATAAAGTAAAACATTCTTTGCGGTGCCATGGGTTTGTCTGCAGTTTGTGATTGCGGTATATCCTGATCATACTCACCTACTATTTATGAATACAAGTATTTACATATATACAATGAGACGCAGAAAATGCAATTTTTAAACTGTGCAGTGTCATGTTGTGAATCTGTTTTGTTTTCAAAATAACAATCTAAAATTTCAAGATGTTAATCTGTTATTTCAAGTTGTAACTCTGTTATTTCAAGATAACAATCTGAAATTTCAAGATGTGAATCTGTTATTTCAAGTTGTGAATCTGTTATTTCAAGTTGTAAATATGTTTTTTTTTCATGATATCAATCTTAAGTTTCAAGTTGCGAACTTGCAAAAACACCCAAAACGAAACTGATATCTTTCGGCTCGGCCCTATTTCTATTCCGTATCTATAGTTGCTATTTGGCTCAGCACACACATTGTGAGACGAGTTAACAGCTTAAAACCATTTACAACGCCTAATGCCACAAGAGAGAAACTATTTATGAACACAAAAACGCCAAGATGACAGCGTTTGTTTCATTGACTTGTAATTATTTCTGAGAAATTGTTTGAATTCCTAGCTTTGAAAAAAAGGGTGAGGTTGGTACCGTCAAACATGTTTAATCCGTCCAGTAATTTTCTTGCTGACCGTTCCAAGGCGATGCTTTTGTGGATCATTATTTTTTTTTTAATTGTGATTAGTGTCATACTGTCTTGTATGTTCTTTGTAGCCTTGTGGAAACCTGCTGGGAAAGGGTTGGCCTCTTTGCTCTTGTATGTGATGTGTTCTTGTGTTTTTGTCTCTTTCCCATATGTTGACTAGGGTCAGGTGTTGTATTTGATTGTATGGATTTATGCTCTTTGCCTTCTTCCTTGCTTTGATGCTAAATGATATTTATGATATATGTTTTTCATTTTTCTTTGGCAGCAAGTGAACATGGCTAGAAAATGCCCCAATCGAAGAACAGAGACCCCCACCAAGGCACCCAGATGAAGAGGTAGCAGAATACAAACAAACAAAAGTTATAAAATTTCGTTCATGCTCAACTCAACTGAGCATAAAATTTCAATAGCTCATATAAACTAAAATGCTGAAAAAGAAAGATTTTTCTTGCTTTAAAACTCTCAGATACTCTTTTAATCCTGCTTATAAATGTTAAAATGCCAATAATTGTTGGCATTTTATTATTTATAAGCAGGTTAATTTCGTACTCAGCTGAGTTGAGCATGTAAAAAGTTATATAGCCTCGGGGCCAGGTTTCGAAGATAGAAAACTTTTCCATGCTCAACTCAAATGAGCATAAAATTTCAATTGCTCATAAAACTAAAATGCTGAAAAATAAAGATTTTTCTTGCTTTGAAACTCTACACACTATAATCTGGCAGGCATACGTGCGAGCAGTGAAGATATTGACTTGACTGAGTCTTTGCTGTTCGAATATATATTTACCTGTGTAAAACGACCATTCTCAAAAAGACCAAAAATTGGTTTTCAAGACCGTTTATCGCTTAAAGTAGGTCAAAAGCATTGCAGAATGCTCCAAGGGGAGAATTCTACAATCCTTTCGACCTTCAGTAAGCTACCAATTGTTTTAAAGAGACTAGATCTGTAACTATGAACATTTTTCGAAAAAAAAATATTTTCTTTTTAAATCATTTGTAAAAATAGAATTAAGTTATGTTTTCACAATAAATATGTTCAGTACAGCTGAAAGCTGCATGGAACAGTGATCATCTTATAAAAACAGGTGATTTTTCTCTTGTTAGGAATTATTTACGTCCCTCCAATAATTCTAGACAGTTGATTTGTATCATAACTGCTGTTGTTCTGATAGTTATAATTTGTTAAAATTTATGAAAATGGTAAAATGTTTACCTGAATTTGAGTTTTTTTTACTGTATTCTTGAAAAATAGAAACTTTATTTCCAAAATTAGAATATCAAAAGTTACAGACTATGCAGCTTTAAGACCTTTGTTTTGTCTATTTATGAGTGGTCGTTTTACACAGGTTTTACTGTACCAACATTTCATATATAAATGATACTAACGTGTTACTGTATCGTCTGTTATGACCGACCTTTTACTGATTTTAGAGATTTCTGTAATGGAGAATTATACATGCAATTTTATCATTTATGGAACAAATGAGCAAAATATTTTCTACATTTTACTGCATAGATTGAGGCACAGAAGCTTGAAGTTCGATTCTCATATCACCTCTATAGCCTCAAAACCAAAAGCTCACGGTGTCATTCCGTAGTAATGACCTCGTCATTATGAGATTTTCGGTTTTAGGGTTTATAAGTGATATAAGGATCGAAATTCAAGCTCCTGTGATTGAGGTTAACAACATAAAAGTCCCGAAGCGTGCACCTGACACTCAGTCTCAAGACTTTAGATCTCTTTTAACTTGGTTTTACTTGGTCAAGATCATAATCGGTAACCCCCAGGCATGATCCATTCCATACCCACTGCATTCATCAATGACCCAGGCGTGACCCATTCCGTACCCACTGCATTCATCAATGAATGCAGTGGGTACGTAATGGATAACGCCTGGGTTACCGAGGATGGTTTTGTTTGTTTGATTTGATTCTTTACGTCCACTCAACAATCTTTTAGTTATGCGGGACGAATCTTCCTGGGTTAAACCAGTACTAAGCTAGGATAAATGTGTCTTGCTCAAGGACCACAACGCAGTGACGTCGGTGAGGCTCGAACCCGCGGCCCTTCGGTCTCGAGTCAAGCACTCTACCACTGAGCCACTGCGCTCCCTTTACCGAGGATGGGTCAAGACCAACTTGTACAAAGTGTGTAGGGTTAGAAATAATTTGATTCTGGAGGTAGCCAAATATTTCCATAAATTTCCAGCATTTACTTATGATATGGGAAACCAATATCTCTCACTTTAATGCTTACAATTTTCATTATGCATGTGCATATTATACAGCTATTCGATCACTGTATCGCCACGTGGTACATGTATGCAATGTCCCGGTCTCTTGTAAATTTAACAGAGATAGGAACCAGTTGTGGGCGCGGCTAGACAGTGATCCAAACGCCGATTTATTCTGCGCACCATGCATATGCCATAGAATATGTTGCGATGAAAAATCAGCCAAACGTGTACCTGCCGTCTGTTTTTGTACTCTCATTGAGTGTGTGTGTGTGTGTGTGTGTGTGTGTGTGTGTGTGTGTGTGTGTGTGTGTCTGGGGGGGGTCTTGTTTTGTGATGTAGTATTTCGTGTCTTTAGCAGTTTTCAATCATCTCGCTGATGAAGATATGACATATTGATTTGCTCATTGTATACATTAAGGATAGAGTGCTCATTAAACGAGTTGGGGAAAAGAGATAAAATGTGAGGCTTGCTACAGATTTTATTTCTTTTTCGCAACGAGTTTTATAAATTCAACAATACAGTAATTTACAGAATTTAGTAATGTTACGTAGCTTCAAAACCATATCGCATGCTATCATCAGTTATGTTTAACCGCCACAAACCCATGTATTAACAAGGCAATTCACTTGCTTTGTTACTTTACGTATACGCATTCTGGGACCGTCACGAAATTTGACGTCATCAACAGTAACCCGCATAGTAGTGTGCATAGTGATGACAGGATGAACGTAAATCTTTGCTCTGGAACTTGCGTTTTTTTTAAACCTACGCATCTTTCATGGTTTTGCGCGTCATTATCATACTACAAAAAATAAACTTTTCGAAGCATTTCTCCAAAGTTTTCTAGCAACAAATTGACTTATGCAAAAATAGCGATCAAACATATTTTTCTGAACCCCTCGTGGGCCGTTAAACCCCACGCATTCCAGTGCCATTCAGCTGTTAATGCATAGAAAATCACGTCTGACCCCTATAGGCCTAACGACGTTCATTTTAACGTTCCAAAAAAGGTAGCAAAATCTTGACGTTTTCACACAAAAAATGCGATTTTAAGTAATTTTTATGGAATGTGATAAATAGAATCTGACATTCGTGCTCCTCTATTATTAAATTAATTAAACGCTCTGCGAAAACGGAGGAGAGTGGAAATGCTTGGCAAGACTTGCACTTTACGTCTTTTCCTAAACTCGTTTAATAAATTTAATAAAAAACGAGCACTCATGTTTGCTTGAGCAAAGTACTTATAGACATGCATAGGTAAAGTTTGTTTTTGATACAAGACAGTGATACATTATGTATTTGGCGTGTGTACACGCCCCAGGGGGACACTCATTTTTTCTTCATACGTAGGCTTGGGCCCAGCATCTATCATTCACCCCCCCAAAAATATCAGGAATTTCAAGCACCCCAAAAATATTGAAATGTTAGCAACCCCTAAAAATAGCCCCCATTCTGTACTTTGACCTAAAGAAAAGACCCTAAAATGGATAGAAATGACCCCCTAAATGTAGTTCAATTTTGTGATGACCCCCCAAAAATATCCACAAAATCGACATACCCCCAAAAATAATCATTTTTTTCTGAAAACCCGCAAAAATATTGAATTTAAAATTCTGAACCCCCAAAAATGGCCCGAGCCTACGTATGTATGAAAATATCAGAGTACCCCCCTGGGGTACACACACACGCACACACACACACACACATACATACATACATACGCGCGAATGATACTTACTCGGAGAATACATATAATGCAAAAGCTTCCGTTTATGCTTGTGTTGTCTTTTGATATTTACTAATGCCCTGTAATAAAGAATAATAATCTGCATGCATATTATCATTTAAACTCTAATGAACCAAGGATCGAGGTTGTACTTTTTAATGCTCAACTGAACTGAAAATGAAATTTCAACTGCTCATAGAAACAAAAATGCTGAAAAATAAAGAATTTTCTTGCTTTCAGACTGTCAGATGTTGAATTTTCATGCTCATAAATGTTAAAAATGCCAACAATTGGTTACAATGCCAACAATTGTTGGCATTTTAACATTTATAAGCATGGTAAATTTCATCCTCAATTGAGCATGAAAAAAGTTTATAACCTTGGGACCAGCTTATACGAGGAGCCAAGACTATTTTGGCATTATTTCTTAACGTCGCAGTCAACAATTTTTCAGCCATGTTGGGACGGGTCTTCTTGGGCTAAACCAGTACTAAGCAACGGAAAAAGTGTCTTGCCCAAAGACACAACAGTAATTCTACTAGTGGTGAAACCTTCAATGCTTCTATCTCCAGTCTAACTCTCTACCATTGACATAGGTACCAAAATTCCATGTGTTGGCTTAGATCAGTTTCACTAGACATGCGAAAATCAGCCATGTGATTCACAATGCCTCACGATCAAGGCAAAATCGAATTTAAGAGAAAGAAATGCAACATTTTTGGACATTTTAACATTTGTTTGCTTGTTTTGGTTGATTACAAATGTACGTCCCAGACAACAATTTTTAGTCATGGCAAGACGGGGCTTCCTGGGTTCCAATAAGCAGAAGACAAAGTGTCTTGCCCAATGACACAACGCAGCACCTCGGATGAGGCTTAAACCTGCGAGTCAAACACTCTAGCTACCATTGGGCCACTGCACTCTCCTCATTTTAATGTAACATCCTGACTTTATTGTACGTAGCTTTATGGAAAATTCAACTGATTGGAAAAGGGTTAAACATCAAACAAGGAATTAAACTGTTGATGCCAAGTAAAGTTTAGACTGTATACCTGAATGTGTAGGCGGTTCTAAAGTCAACTAGAGGTTTCAGCAGTAGTTTTGATAGGCGTAGATTCCTTATGTTTTTGTGGTGGACCAACACTGTGTCATTCTCTGTCGCACAGGAATACAATATATCACCCTCGATGTTTTCTGTCTGTACATAAACCACTTTATCTTCAAAATTTAAGGCAAAACTTTTGACATCAGACGACCAGCAGATCAGTAGTACTGAAAACAGAAAGCATTCAATAACTAACCCTTTGTACTGTATATTCAGAAATTTTCGCGGGAATTTTTATTTTCCCAAATAGCGTAAAAGACATATTTGCCACATTAAAAATTCGCGACTAGGGCATGATTTACCTACATCAGTAAACGACAGAGAGATTTCGCCATGTCGCGTGGGTTTTATTTTCATGAAACTTCGCACCTGCAATGTTTCGTGAAAATAAAACCCTCCCTAAAATTCCTGAATCTATAGTATTCTTTCTCATTTGATACAATGAGCATCTGATGGTTCAATGGCGTAGCAAGAACGCTGAAAAGTTACGCACATCAACGGGAGACTACTGGACCAAGCAGTGATTCTCTTCAATTGTGTCCCTTTTCAAAATGGGAACTTCTAGCAACCCTAATTATAAGTATATTTTATCAGAAAAATCTCTATGAACCATGAATTTTGATAGAAGTATCATCAAAATCGGTTGAAAAATGGGAAAGTTACTGACCTTTAAAGAATTCAATATGGCCATCACTTAGCCGCCATTTTGAATATTTAATTAGCTTTCAGAATATTTTCAGCTGCTTAATTTTTAGTTATCAATACTATCACAGCATCTGTTTTTCAGCAGATATGCAGCTTTATACATAAGGAAAATGTTTTATTAAAAATAATTGCAAGTAATCCATTGGTTTGTCTTTTATTTTGATTACGCATATTTAATAAGGCTGTGTGACGTCACTAAGCCTACAATATGGCTGCTTCCATAAAAGTCCATTTGCAAATATTCAAACGCCCATAACTTCTACGTTTTTCAACCGATTTAGATGAAACTTAAAATTCATGGTTTATGAAGATCCTTCATATAAAACATAGTAATCACCAGGGTTGTCGTTCTCTTTAAAAGCAATTCCTTATGGTTTTACTACATTAGGTGACCTCCCTTGAATGTTATTATTTTTATTACCAACATGCGTAACTGTGTAACAGGAGCTACACCAATGTGGTTTATTGTACACATCAAAGGATCGCAGGCTAGAACGTCAAAAATGAGTTATATGCACTTTAATCCCTGATAATTGTTTTTAAATTAGCAAACAATGAAGAAAGACCCTGATGAAATGACACCTTTGCGTCATTTCACATTGGTATTCACTGTTTGCATATACAATATGTGTATATCGTTTCTCGCAGAGAAAACAAGTGTTAATACACGTACGTGTAAAAAGGGGCAAAACCACCAAGTTTGCATTTTTCTCCAAAAAAGTACAACACTCAAAATTACATAATCACTGCTATCGCTATGGGTAGGTTTGCCAATCTATTTAATTGTGCAGTGAGCCTATATAAATTAAATCATCACACAGGGCGGGGATATTAAATTGGTAAAATCTTAACAATGTTGGTAGAGATACACTAGTAACACTATGGCAATCCCGTTATAATGGTTTCAGAAAACGAAATACTTTTTCTTTTTCCCTATAAACCTAATTATACGTGTATGTTTTAAAACTTCCCCCTATAATAATACTTGTGTTCCAAAAAACTAACACCTTATTATTTTGAATCCATCAAAAACATGGCCACTATGGGTCGGATAGGATTAAATTCATACAAAAACTTAGAAAAAATATTTTTGCAAAATCTACTGAAGCCATTAAAAATATGTTAGGTGATCCTCTACCAATATCGTCATATTATTTTGATTCGTCATATACAGGAAATCTGGGGGCGTGGTTAATATTCCCTATGCCTACACAGGAACTTGTCAAAATTACTTGGCAGATTAGAAAACTGGTGAGCTGAGTAAAATCTTTATCCATCTATAATTTAGAATGGCGAATCGTCTGTTGGGGAAGTACATGTACCTGAATGTGAATGACGGTTAAGCACTAGTTGAGTGACTGTTGAGTGGCATGGTGTGATTATTGATTGTTAGCTGTACTGTATATCCTTGTTTTAAGTTATAAGCTACCATAAATTACTTCAGCAGCTACTGAAACTTAATTTTAGAGATATTACAACTCGTGCCAAAGAGATATCATTTATTCCAGCCACAATGGACGAATGACAGTGCTGGTTGTGAGTGTGATTCAGCTAAACTGCATTAGCTTTTTACAGTTCTTTGTAATCAGATCCTCTCACAGAAGCTCTATGATGCCCTAAAGTGTCTATACCCTTGTCCTGTTGAATATATTTGGGTAGGACTACGAGATAACAGCACTTATCGCACTGGTGTATGGATTCTTTAAACGTGCATGATCAGCTATCTAGTGGGATATGAGGTCTAGGATTTGATCGAACCATTAATCTAGTTCAATCTTTTGTTTATTTGTGCAGTACAGGCTCTAGGGAGATTTTGCGTTTACACAGGATCGATTGAGCATTCGCTGTTCTTCTAAGGGATAAGTACCAATTTCTCATAAGCTGGCTTATTTGTGCCGTATGTGATTCGAAATTCAGCCAGCGCCATTGCATTGTGTCATTTATAACCAAGGGTTCACACACTGAACAGAAAACAGCGTGGAACCAGATCAGCTGGCTTCTTCAGAAGCCAGCTGATCTGGATTAACGCTGTTGTCTATAAAAGATGTTTATTGATTCATCAGGGTAATCGTTATGGCAAGATATACAAATGCACAATAATGCGCTGTGCCGCGCCATGTTAACATTGACTTTCTTCGATTGGTCCGTACAAGTTGCACATGCGCACACGATATTCAATACACTAAGAGGCAGTGCCGATAGTGTCCATACCAGTCTGTAATGCTATAGCCACAAGGTGGTAGCTCTGCGCATTATGATACACCGTGCTCTGTGCAATCCCATCAAATCGTCAGCCTTTATCATAACTTATTATATTGAGTTATGACGCGGCCCAATAGTGTTGAATAAGTGACAGCCTTAATGTGTCTGTAAGACAGACTGAGAGTGAGCCACTTACGGTGAAGTTTCTCAATGATTTGTATCAATAAATATAATGGCTGTATATATACATTCTGAATGATGCATACGAGTTTCCCTGAATGTTATAACATGCTATGACACACCAGTCTGGCAAGAAACAGTCACAAATGAGTAACACCAATATTGGCAATGGTAACATAAACTCTTTTCAGGCCATTATAATTGCGATCAGTCAACTATATAGAATAGCTACCAGTCTGATAATAAAATTGGACATTAATACACGTAAAATATTGTAATAATATTTTTTTCTTTTCCAAATGGTTATGTTCATTAGTCTATAAATGTAACTGTCTTCAGTGCAGTTGTATGATTATCAGAACTTAGCACCAGCCTATAGACTAGCAACAAATTAGGAATTTTTGTATCGGAAAAATAAAATGACTATTTGAAACGTTCTAGGCCTTTGGGAAAGGCGATCAACGATACAGCCCCTCAGAGATCGTTATCAGGCTACAGGGACAGTTAAATATCGACGCAGGTCTGGTTAACCAAAAATGACGACCTGACGTTAAGACGACAACTTACGTCGAGTGTCTCAACGATATTTGCATCAATGATATCTGTTCAGGCCGGCTATCGTCAGTCTCTGACAAATAATAGGGCTTCGAGGGTAATTTGTATCCAGGTCTCTAATAAAAAAATATTTCGATACAATTACTTTAAATCACGTCTGTTTCTTAGACAAATTTCAATTTGCAACTTTTGAATCTAAGGGTATTGCTATTCGATAGACTGTAACAGTTGTCCTAACATAATTTATCATTTTGGCTTGAAATTAAAAACATGTTTTGCTGACGTGTTGATGTTCATTGTTACCAAAACTAAAAAAAAATGATACATTAAAAATAAGTAAATTTTTATTAATTTCATTTTCCTGCGTTTTTAAAGTCCTTCTGTATACGACGCTAGGTGCCGCTTTAGATAACTGTTTGTGTTTTTCTTTTGTCAGAAGAGTATCTTACCCACCGACTCAATAACTATTGTAATGTTCGTCTATCACGTGGTTTTAGTGCAATTTAAACAATAGCCAAATTTGCGGGTGTTCCAAACATACAAGGTGCACATGCTGTTTTTTCAACTAGGCAAGCCCTCCTTTAAAAAGGAAAAAAAAAATTTTGCTTCCAATGGATCACCTGTTCAGAACTTCGTACATACAAATAGTTAACTAAAACAAAAATACTCAGAATTTGAAATGCATGAAAAAAATGAAAAAGAGTGGTCTCAGCAAATGCAAAATTAAAACACTAAAAATGTTTTCTAGTCTAGAAACTTTTATACGCTATGCGATGGTTCTAAGCTTTTTCAAAAGCTATCCTTGGTGATATTTCTATCTGCTGCTACAATATGATGTGAAATATCAGTCGCTTGTCTATGGAAGTTGTATAAGGGAAATTCACGTGAGGTATACTAATATTGTACGACCATCTTGATAACTGGAACCAAATATTTAACTACCATGCGCGGACCCAGGAACGTTTGTCAGAGAGGTGGGTCCAAAGTAAAGACAACGTTTTACTTTTTTTTATTTTCTTTTATATTTTTGCTTTAGTCTCTTTTTGCTCTAGACTATTTTTGCTTTAGTCAGTCATCCTATTTTACAGAGGGTAGAGGGGGTCTATACAAATATTCTGAGAAGGCAATCATTGGCCCACCAGCGAAACGCCATTTTATGGCGTTTTGCTAGCGAGTCGAGGATGGTGTGATTTTCCAGCGGGTGGGGGTCCGGACTCTTCTGCCCCCTCTTCTGGATCCCTGTATGTCTATTTAGCTGCTACAATCTCAGGAGCTGATATCAAACCTGTGCATGATGCATAAATTTCATATTTTATCCTGCGGTTCTACGTCTTTAAACGGCCTTGTACAACCATCTTGATGACTGAAAAACTTAGCGGCTACAATCGCAGGAAAAATGTGTTGTTTTAATTTCCTGTGTTTATATGCCTTTAAACGGTCTTGTACAGCCATCTTGATGACTGAAAAACTTAGCGGCTTAAATCGCAGGAAAAACGTGTTGTTTTAATTCCTGCGTTTGTATGCCTGTAAACGGTCTTGTGAGCTGAACATTTCTTGTACTTCAACAACAGGCGAAGATTTGGTACCAGTAAAATGCATTTAAGTCCCGGGGGGGGGGGGGGGGGGCTTAGGCTGCTGTCCGTTCTAAGGCGGTGGTTCTGTTGTTGTTGACTTCTTGTTAATTGTTACTCTCATTGTGGGAGTCTGTAATTGTTCTATGTTTTGTTGTACATGTACGTTACTTTGTGTCCATTCTAGTATTGCAATCATCTTGATGGGGAAGAGAGAGCTGGTTGCTTTGCTTAATTTGTCCTCCTGGTGTCTCGTGATGGTTGAGCGGCTCTTCCTCGCGGTGCCACGGGGTTGTCTGCGGTTTGTGATTGTGGTATTTCCTGATCATACTCACTATTTTTGCGATTGAAAAATTTAGCGGCTACAATCGCAGGAAAAACGTGTTGTTTTTAACTTCCTGCGTTTGTACGCTTTTAAACGGTCTTGTACAACCATCTTGATGACTGAAAATCCGATATTTATCGACAATAATAGTGTCATGGTATCCCGAGAGAAACATTCAGTCTCAGCATCATCTTTCTTTCATATGTAATTATCTAATTTCGTCCAAGAAATTATCATGGCGACGTTTGTATTGTCGCTTTATAAGGAAAGCTATATCATATATATACTGAACAAACGTGAAAACGCTACACCTGAATTGGTTGCCATATATATACAAAATTATGCAAACCAAGAATGCAAATGAGAGCTATCTTAATGTTCAAATACTGGGTAATGCATAACAAGAAAAAGTTTTGCGGATGTTGTCACGAGGAGACACATGAAAGCCATTTAAATGTGACAGGGGTCAAATTTTTAGGTTGCAAATTTGAACAGAAATCTCACATAGTTTAGGCCTTCAGAAATCCACTATCTCCGAGATCCGACTGCACGAAATGGTAGTCTAGATATATGACAACCAGAAATGTGAAGGACTTATCTCAAGTGTGTTTTAATCGTTTAGAAAAGCAATCTTAATAAGCGGGTTTTCCATCAAATTGCCAAGTTTGTAATTTGAACACTGAAATCTCAATGTGTTGTTGCATCTAAGTATGAGGATATTACTAGTCGAGAAATAGTAGAAACAATGTACTGAGAGGTCTACTTTTTTTTGGCAAAAGAAAATTATCGAAAATCGTGATAAATCGAAGATTACCGAACATTCATTAGTCCCTATTTGTTTTTGTCAAAGGGAGATAATTTTCAACTTTTTACAAATTTGATAAATTCGAAATTGATTTCTGAGCTTGTTTCAAGTGACTAAGCAGTTTTCTTGTGTTTTTATGCAACACAATTATGACCAAATTTGAAAAGCATAAAAAATTTAATTTGCGCATACGCAATAGCAAAAATCAGCGAATAAAGCTTTAATCACTTAAAGGAGCATAACTCAGACATCAAACGAGACAAATTGGCGGCGTTTCAACGAATCGTTTGCTGGATGTCTGGGAAACATTATTAAGCTTTAGTAAATACTTTTCGTTCATTACTTTCTCACAAAATATAGATAATTATAGTGTAGCGTTTTCACTTTTGTTCAGTATATAACAAAACACAATCGTGACCAATTCCTTGGCTCAGCACATTTCTTATGGTACCGGATTCTAATAAGCATACGTGCTTATTTCTGCCAGTTGATTTAAAGATACACATTTACAAAACGTCGGGTCTGGTCTGGGTGGAACTACTTGTGAAGTTATCAACAGAGGCTGGGGTCATCACTAGAGGCCTAGGAGTTAATTTAACCCTTCATGAATATTCGTGCTAGACTCCACCCACTATGAATAACTATATAAATAAACTTACACGTTGGTACATAGAACAAAGAAATTACTGAAATGCATAAGCAAACAGAGAAGACCTTGATCAGGTAGCTCTTGTATGCCTGATCTTTGTTTGCTATGCTTCTAAAGGCGTTAAAAGGCGTCTCTATGATGTCTAATTTAGTTCAAGAAATTATGATGACGACGTTTGTTGCTGTCTCTTTAAGACCGGATGACCGCGCTCATCCGACAGTGTGCTTAACAATTATGGTTCAATTAGATCAAGCCAGATATCACCACAATATATACTGCATACGCGCAGTCACATCAGAGCCTTTGCAAGTCGCTTAAATATTTTATGACTGTTAAGCTACTGACTGAGTACAATTTGGAGTTTCAAAGCTTAAGAGGTGGGTGCACAGGCTCCTCTGAGTAGACACTTGTCAAAAAGTCACATTGTTGGAAATCACATGTCGCGGCTCATTTATAGCCATTGCCTTATTGGGTTAAACATCCAGGAAAATAAATGACTTTGGCGTTTTTCGTAAAGCCATGCCAAATAAATTTTAGATTCTCATCCCCACCCGCCCATAATATTATGAAGTATTAGCAAATAAAAAAATTGGGGTTGTAGGTTTTTGAAAAACCTTACACCCCAATTCTTCTTATTAACTTAAAAATCTTCTTATTTACTTAAAAAAGAAAAACATGTTTTTGGTGCAATATTTCTGGCCACCATTTTTGAAATTAAAAAACTTCTTTTTTTGGATACTTGATATTTATCATACTTTAATTTCATGGCATTAAAAGTTTCTTTTAGCTCTGTTCTATTTTTTAACGCAGTTCGAAAAGTAAAAACCTCCCTCCGGCCCCAATTTTTCACAAAATTTGGACGAGAATCTAAACAACTATCTGGTGTGGCCTAATCTGGAAATAAACTTTTCAAGAGTTTCTCCATATATACGCATAAGAAATCAACTTTGACCTAGAGGGTCAACTTAGAATACTTATTGAGGTCCTCATCCCTAGTCGTACACGCCAAACTCGAAGGTATTTTGGTTGTAGAGAAGACGTTAGAAGGCTGACTTAGGCGGTGGTTCTGTAGTTTGGCGTACTTCCCATTGAGGGGGTTCTGTGTTTGTCTTTGTTTTGGTGTGCATTACTTTGAGTTCTTTCTGTTTTGCAATCATCTTGACGAGGAAGAGAGAGCTGGTTGCTTTTCTTTTATTGTCTTCCTGATGTCTTGTTGCTGTATATGTTCTGTGACTTCCTCACGGTGCCGTTGGTTGGTCTGCGGTGTGTGATTGTGGTATGTCCTGATCATACTCACTTACTATATATGGGTGTGGCGGCATTTTCGTGCCTATAACATCGACACTATAGTCAAATTTAATTGGTATCATGCAATGGTTGCTCCAGATGAAATTTGGCGTTCCAAGATGGTGTTTTTTTGTGAATCATTTTTTTATTTATGTTTCGTGTCTGTCGTGCTTTCTTGTCTGTAAATTTCAGCCTCAGACTCAATGACAGCTCTGACGTAAAACTTTAATCGGTGGGTTGGTGCCCGATGCTTGGCTGTAGCTGGGCCCACCGTGTCCCAACTTGAGGTTTTCTTTAGCTCTGACTATCTGAGAGTCGTGAGCCATTTTCTTTTTTTTCATCATAGTGCGTTAATTTGATTACATTGTTTCTCTATGATGATACATTGCAATAGTCAGGAATCCTCCATGCGAGCTTAATATGTTTGTGCTTCAACAACAGCAGAATCTAGGGCGAAGATTTGGTACCAGTAAAATGCATTTAAGCCCCCCAGTGGCTTTGGCTGCTGTCCAATCTAAAGCGATGGTCCCTTTGTTGCTGATTCGTTGTTGATTGTTACACCCTTTGTGGGATTCTGTAATTGTTCTATGTTTTGCTGTGCTTTTACTTTGTGGCCATTCTAGTTTTGCAATCATCTCGATGAGGAAGAGGGAGCTGGTTGTTTTGTTTTGTTTGTCTTCCTGGTGTCTCGTTATTGTTGTCTGTCTCTTCCTCACGATGCCACGGGTTTGTCTGCAGTTTGTGATTGTGGTATTTCCTGATCATACTTAATTACTATTTTTGTGGTCACCTGCTGGGAAAGGGCTAATCTCTTGGCTCTCTTGTGTGTGATGTTTCCTTGTGTTTTGTCACTTTCCCATGCGGTGTCCTGGGTCAGGTGTGGGACTTGATTGTATCGATTCCTGATCTTTGCCCTCTTTCTAACTTCCATTGGCCCTGCAGTTTCTGAGATAGATATGTTAAAATATATTGATGGAAGTCCAATATGAGTGACCTTGGCTGAAAGGTAAATGGTCGACCTTGACCTGCGGTACCTTCTGTAAATTCGGAAATTTTCGCGAGAATTTTATTTTCGCGAGTAGCGTTAAAACACATAATTGCGACGTTAAAAATTGCGACTAGGGCATGGTTTACTTACAGCAGTAAACGACAATGTGATTTCGCCGTTTCGCGAGAATTTTATTTTCACGAAACTTCGAAGTTTCGCGCAAATAAAACCCTCGTGAAAATTTCCGAATCTACAGTATCTATAGTCGTTGTCTCATCAGGTTAAACATACCTTGCAAGTATAATGGCTTTTTGCTTCAACAGTTATAAAAAAAAACTTTTCAAGATTTTGCAATATAAATGCATACTGAATCAATTTTTACCATACTTCAAGTAAATCAAGGTCAACTTTGAACAAACTTGGTAAGGTACTACATAATAAAGCCAAAGGTCATTGGCGTATTGGTACCAGCTGAGAAGAAGGTGGAAATATCTTTAACGTATTATGGGCATTATTATTATTAACAATGTTTTCGGAGGGTAAAACCATTTAGCCTGTCAGGTAGTCTACCATGTGGCCCTCCATAAAACAAGAATACTTCGAAAAGCTGGACAGAGAACTTTCTTCAGACGACTGCAACTCAAAAACATTTTGGAAAACTTCAAAACAAATTTTTGATAATGGCAAAACCTCGACTAGTGTTCCACCCCTTAAGTGTAACAATATATACGCAGAAAACGATTATGACAAAGCAGAAATGTTAAACATGTATTTTGCTTCCCAATCAGTCATTGACGACTCGAACAAAACCTTGCCTATACCCGAACCAGTACAGCATACCTTAGAGTCAATCACTATCGCGACTCAAGATGTTCTTGACGTTTTTCTTCCTCTTGATGTAAGTAAGGCCTGTGTCCCAAATCTTATTAGTCCCCGCCTAATAAAAAAAGGTTCACACATCTTAGCGCATCCGTATGCTGTCATTTTCAATCGCTCCATCTCACTAGGACACTTTCCAACTTCCTGGAAAGAGGCCAACGTAACACCCATCTTTAAAAAGGACGACAAATCTCAACCTAGCAACTATAGACCAATATCTCTTTTGAGCATCGTCGACAAAGCAATGGAACGATGTATACACAAATACCTATTTAACTAAATTACAGTCAACGATATTCTGACACCCTTACAATCTGGCTTTAGACATGGAGACTCCACGACTAACCAATAACTGCATACTTACCATACTATTTGTGAGGTTGTTGATAAGGGCAAGGAAGTAAAAGCAGTTTTCTGCGACATCAATAAAGCCTTCGACAGATTATGGCACAAGGGTCTACTTTTTAAGCTACGTACTATAGGCTGCTCAGATAGCATTGTTAACTGGTTTCTTAGCTACTTGTCAAATCGCCGACAGCGAGTTGTGATAAACAGGTAGGCATCTGATTGGGCATCTGTACTTGCTGGAGTTCCTCAAGGTTCTATTCTAGGTCCTCTGCTGTTTCTTTTTTTTATAAATGGCATTGTCAAACACATTGGGTGCTCTATTCGATTATTCTCTGACGACACTAGCTCGTATATTATTGTGGACGGCCCACTTCAAGCAGGACAACTTCTAAACAGGGATCTCAATGTCATTTCGATATGGGCAAACAGTTGGCTTGTAACCTTCCACCCAAGTAAAACATTGTCTATGCTGATTTCTCGGAAAATCTTCCACCCCCTATATCTATGGATGGAGTTATAATAGGTGAGACCCCTTCGCATAAACATCTTGGACTTACTTTCTCAAAAACTTGCAGCTGGGACGAACACATTGTTAACATCTCGGAAAAGGCCTGGACTAGGGTGAAACTTCTTAAAGCTCTTAAATTCCGAGTATCTAGGCAATCGTTGGAAAAATGTATTTCGCATACGTTCGTCCACTCTTGGAATATAGTGACACTGTGTGGGATAACTGCTCATTAGCATCAAAGAAACTTCTGGATGCTGTCCATATAGAGGCGGCCAGAATTGTCTCAGGTGGGACAAAACTTTGTACTGTAGACAAACTTTTTCAGTAACTTGGTTGGGAACCTCTTCAGATTCGCAGGAATAGGCACAAACTGGTAAATTTTGCTTTGCATGAACTGACCCCAACTTACCTTTTGGACAATATTCCTCCTCATAAAAATGGAACTATTGATTATCCACTAAGAAACGCTGACCATTTCCAAAACTTCAGATCAAACTCAAACCTCTTCCATGAATCGTTTTACCCTCTACAACAAGAGCATGGAATAACCTTCAAAATGATATCAACGAATCTACCTCAGTCTCTGCATTCAAATTTCAGTTAAATAAAAACCTTCCAAAGCCACCAAAACACTCCAATGCTGTTCGCGACTAGGTCAAGTTCTCTAAGCCAGACATCGAATGGAATGCAGTGCTTTAAATGCTGTCTTATATCGAAAAAATATTGTCAACAGCCCTTCATGTCAATGTGGTGGCTTTGAAAACGCCTAACACCTTTTTTCACATGCTCATTGTTCGGTAACGGTGACCAAAACAATACATTCATATTTTTTGCCTCATATAATAATATTTACATTTTTGAAGCAATTCTTTAATGAATCTTTAGATTTTTGAAACCGTTCTTAGCCTCATGAACTACACAAAATTTGATTGACAGCTGCCAAGCTCACTTGTCCGTGCAATTTGCTTCGAACATCGAATTCATTCGCCAGATGTGACACTGGTGTTGTGATTGACAGCGAGCCACGCTTGAGTCGCACGTGCAAAACAAGCTTCTTGTTTGCTCCATTGGCTGTCCGTGTTCACACTGGCTGTTCCGCTTTTCCGTTTTACACTCCGACTAAACCGTTAATACGATTATATTTTAAAAACCAAACTGTTTTAATTCCTAAATTAAAAATAGTTTTTATATTTTAGATATCTATAATAAAATGTAAATATAAGCAATAAATTCAATTTTTGAAAGGTTCATGGAATCATGAATACTTCGGGTCTCTTGCAGACTTCAAGAGACCCGAAGTATTCATGATTCCACGAACCTTCCAAAATCGAATTTATTAATTAAATGGATGCTCCAGAAGAAAGACTTAAGTATTCAGTTTTATTTACTGCTGAGTCCTTATCTTTGCTTTTCTCCTTTTTATATCTTGATTTATATGTTCTAAGAAATGATGCATTGATAAGTTAGGGGTCTTTCATGCAAACCAAACATCTATGTGTCTTAATCCACATCTGGACTAAGGGTGAGGTTGGCGCGCCATGAGACCGGTTTAAGCAAAGAGGGCAAAAAACAGGAATCGATACAATCAAGCACCACACCTCACCCAGGATACCAATGGGAAAGTGACGACTTCACAATTCGACATCACAAACGAGAGCCAAGAGGCCAGTCTTGTTACTTGGATACATTATTACGAACCGAATGGAAAAATAAAAAATCGAGTATGGCTCACCAAAAATGCAAGAAGGCCTTGTATTGCCACAAGGATAAGCAGTGCAGAAAAGGTTATGTGTTCCTTATTTTTCACTACTAAGGGAAAAGCAATCCAGGTCCTTATACCCAAAGGCAAGTCAATAAATGCAAGGTTTTACAAGAAACACCAAAAATGTCAAAGACATTTATATGTGATATTTATGCGTCACATGACAACGCTTTAAGTGATAATGCCGTAAGTATGACATCATTTTCGAAGGAAACAGGGTGACCAATTTCTATAACATCTCCTCTATTCTACTACTACAATCATAAATATTATCTGTTCATATCTTGGAAACCGTTTCAACAGTTTGCGCGCTGTCCTAGCATGCATGTGTTTTGCCCTCATTGAGCAAATGTGGGGCCAACCTAGTGATTTCATTCTTCAGTCTCAAAATATTGCGCCAAAAGCGAAATGCAGATGCTTTTGAAATTCCAACAATGTCCGAAATCAGCTGAGAAGTATATCTTGCGTCTGATTTTACAAAAAAAAATTTCAACAATCTTTGGACTACTTGCAAATTAAGATCAACCAGATTCAGGAGCACCTATAAACGTCTGCACTGAATTTCCTAACCCATCTGCAAACTGTAGGAAATGACATTGAATTACTACCATAAACAGTACATAATTATGGCAGCAAAAATGTCCGCTGAACTTCTGCTGAGTAAAGCGCGAGTCTTAATGTCAGTACTGATTTAATTCCATTTTGCCTAACCACTTATGAGTAGGATTAGTGTAAAAGTAAATTTCACGCGAGATACTGTGTCTACTTGTGTGGTTGATACATCGATTGAAGGGTGTGAGAATGGAGAACATATAATAGAACTTTTTGCTCTCTGCAAAAGCGGTAACTTTAATATTCATATTTGGGTGTGGTTTGGCTATTTTATCTGCTAAACAAGGGTTATCAGGTTCTATTTATAATCTGTTGAAGAATTAATAAGTTGTTTGGACCGCGCAAACATGAAAATCCTGACCGTATACACACTGAACTCACATTTATTAAGAGGCGCATAATCACAAAATGTATGTTTTTTGTCGTCCACTAAAATATTTGAAGCCTCGTAGACAAACAGTGTGGACACAGATCAGACTTGTCCTGTAGGAGCAGTCTGATCTGGGTCCACAATGTTTGCCTCTATACTTATGTTAAAAAGACATTTTCAGAGGCAGTTATTTTGCTGGCGTTTTAAGGACTAAATAATGTGTTTTGCGTCTATATTGAGGTAATGGCGCAAGATGATTCAGTTACTTTTGAATAAAACCACGCTTCATTTTCAGCTTTTACCTATGTCTAAGGTTGACCAGTCCTAATTACGCATTCTTGAGATGCCGCCTTTACAGTAACCAAAAATTCATATAATACAAGACGTGGATTCTGTCTTTCCCCTTGCAGTAGCGGTGAAAATTAGCCGGGGACATTACTTTTGATCCCATCCTCGTACAGGTTGTTGATATACCAGGCTGTCAGCAAATGCACGCCTCCAAATAGTAAAAGTAGATCTTTATTACACGAATCCAACAGTGCGCCAATTTCTGGCGCGCCTGTAAACAATGAAGCTATACAGGGAGATCTTTATCACACGCTAAAGTCTCAATTTGTTGTATTAATTTCCTCCAGACTTACTCAATGACGCTCTGATGGCCAGAAAATTGGAAGTGAATGGCGCGACCGAAATAGAACGTGTCACTTGAGTTTCTCAGAGAAATACCGAAGGTCGCAAAGATAATTACTAGAATACGGCTGTAAATTGTCAAGGCTGTCACAAAAAGAGGCACCTACGTACAGCGACCCATCCGATCGGTCGCATCGCTGAGTAAAGAAGCCTAGTCAATTGCTTCGTAGATCACACAGATTATGCTATCAGCAGCTATGTCTGGTCTGAACTGATGTCTACATTATCTATAAGCACATATATACGAGGCTGATAAGCCATAATATAAGTTCGTTTTCTTGGTTTGGTGAGGCAAGGTATGATTGAGATAAGTTACAAGCTGAGGTGATGAGAAACGTCTGAAGAATATGTACTTTGTCCTTGAACAGCGATGCCAATGGCACAATGTTGGGAAAATTACGCAAAATAAACTATCAACTGGAGATTGAGTGAGCTTAGATATGTTAGATATGTTGAAGAATTCGATACTGGAGCTCGATTGTTAGAGTCTATTTATCAATTGTCACTAAAACAACATTGAAATCGTTTTCGGGGCGTGAAAAAGCCTATATTTGGTCATTTATACGTGATCATTTCACAATGTTATCATAACATGTAATTCAATACTGGTTTAAAGATATTAATGCATAGAAGTACGTGTACTTTCAAGTCATATTGCCACTAGATTAAGAGCCATATCGGTCCGAGGGCTTCAGTCCGAAGGCTTATACGAATACCCAATTGGACTTAGATACACACATCTATCATACTGTAACCTATCTATTAGTTGTCGTCCACTGATATACAAAGTATGTTCATTAAAGGAGTAGCTAATAGAATATAAAAGTTAAAAGCCAATTTATAAGAAAAACAACAACTACATAATAATAATTACCAGAGGGGGTGGGGGCGTAGGGAGTGGGTTCGAACCCGAACGTGCAATGAAACTATCTGAAAAGTATAGACGAGTATTGGCAAATGTCACGATGTCAGCAAACAGCTATCAAAAGCAAAACTGTGCGTTCGACGTGAAATTAATGTTCTCAGGGCGATTGAAGTAAATAGCACTCGTACATTTATTTTCTTTGTTCTAAATAACCATTAGTATAATGAACGAACCGATAGATGAGAAAAGGTCCGATATCAAGGATCATCAACTACATGTACAGAGCTCGGTGCATTGTTCTTTTAAAAAAATGTACATGAGATGATTAAAGCTTTTATGCGACCCCTCTCCCCTCCAAGAAAAAAAAGCAAAATACTATGTTAAATATTTTAAAAAACAGTTGCTTTAACTTTTGAGAAAGTCCTTAGGTTGAATATGGCTTCTATATAGTTACAAAAGTGAAAGTAGAACAAAACACTTATTGACTTCAATTTTGGTAGACATGGGGATTTATCTACCCTTAAAAGAGATATTCACCTCGGCCTTGCGGCCTCGGTTAATATTACGTTTTGTCGGTTTGATAAATCCTCATGTCTACCTCATTGAAGTCAATAATTGTATATTTACATGACAGATACAAGCAATGATGACAAGTCATCTTTACGGCGGCTTTCGATTTGTGTCTCTATCATTTAGTACTGCATTTAGCATTTAGTACTGCATTTGGCATCGCTTTGATCTTTTAATACAAGTATTTGCAATGTCAAAGTTTTGTTATTCTTGACAGAGAAACCGTTATTTCCTTACTTTCGTAGTTTTTAAAAAGATTTTGTTTGATACGTTTCATCAGATTTTGATCAAAAAGCGAGTATGACCAGGAAATGCCATAGTCACAAACATAGACCAACCCACAGCAAGAGAAGAGACACAACAGCACTGGCTGTTGGCCATATGCCAGCAAAACACAATTAAAGTAAGCAATCAGTTCTCTTTTCCTCAGCGAGATGATTGCAAAACCAATACAGATTGCCACGTATGATGCCGGATTGAATCCGTGGCTAATCTGGCGTCCAATTCGTGAATGTATGACCTGGGCATATAATCGCAGCCCAGTTTGAAATTAGTTCAGGTTGCCTCAAAAACTATGTCACTAGGTCAAAGCTTGGGAACATTCTTAATGGACTTCATGTTCATTTTTGATTTTTTTCCTATACTACTTATACTTCTGTGTGTATGTTTCTATGAGCACCGGTACAAGTAAAAGTGCTTTATTATTCATGAGTAAATACACATTTCCTGTTCAAATCCGGTGAAAATTTGTTGCCATAGCGCCCAGGTGTGTGATCTGATTAGACCTTTGCCTCAATTATTCATACGTGTCCTAAATTAATTAAGTTTAAACAAAGTACTGATCAAAACTGGAGATGCCAATTTTTCTCAAAATTTTGCCTTAAATATCTATGGACATTTGTGGTTACCATAGCAACCAGAGTTTTTTCACTCAACCCCATCGATAGCAGCGCACAAATTTTATAATGGCACAGTATATCTGAATGTTTCATGAAACTGATGGAATTTTGCTATTTAAAATAAAATGTAATCTTGGTGGGTGGGGTAATGATGCCACATAATGCCACGCTCTGAAGCTATATAATAATAATTTAAATCATTTAATGGGAAAATCCAAAATAAGGACAGAAAACTCATTCTAGTGGCTGAAATACTGCTATTTTCATAAAATTTCACGGGCAACACACATTTCCTGTTCATAACCTGTAAAAATTGCATTGCCATAGCAACCAGGTGTGTGATCTCAGACCTTTTCCTCTAGACTTAACTCAAAATGGTACCATGTCATAAACATAAATCAACAAAATCCTGATACAAACTAGATTAGACCATGTTATTATTTAAAAAAAATGCATTATTTTCTACAGCCATTTTTGGTTGCCATAGCAACCAGTTTTTGCTTTAACCAACACTATTGCTGGAAGCTCACAAGTTTTATGATGACATTGTATATTTGCATGCTCTATGAAGTTCAAATTCAGACTGGTGAAGTTTGTTGTTAAAATATAATGAAATATCTGTATTAACATTGAAGGGTGGGGTAATGAAGCCCCATAATTTCGATTATTTTCTTTGTAACAAACCCTAAGTCAGCCAAATAACCATTCTCAGAAGCTATATAACATTAAGGTATTGCCATTTAATGGTAACAAGAAATATCTTGAAAAAAGATATTCGGCGGCTCTCAAATACTGACGATAAACGCAACCAAATTCGCTGGTTAAGGCGAATTTCCCATCTACCCCATTGCATGCTGGAATCTAATACCAGCGAAGCTGTGGTCCTGTTTCTGTGTCTCTTTTGCTTGGTTTTGTGCACATCTAACTCTTTTCGCTGAGCGATATGCATCTGAATCTTTTTTTTTAAATTTTAGGCATTCACCAGCAAGGGTTTGGGAACAATGTTTTAAGTTCTAAGTTTTTAGGAAAATTGGGGGTGTTGACAATAAATTAATGTAAAATTAAACGTTCACTGAAACAAACCGAACACTAGAAAAGAACATAGCCAGGATCGAGGAATAAATACATGTAGGATTCAAAACTGATCGACACCCAGTAAGCACGTACAATCGGGCCATTATCGGCCCGCCACTGAAACGCCATCCGAATGACATTTTGCTGGCAGACCGATAGTGGCCCGAGTTTGGATGTTGGCTGACCCATGCGCGGATCCAGGAATTTTTGCCAGGGTGGTCCAGGTCTTTTTTTTGGTCCTCAACTTTTACAGTTTTACAGTGGCTTTTCAATGGTTTATTTCAAAGAAAACTATAATTTTACAAGGTTTCGGGGGGGGGGGGGGGGGGGGGGGGGCTGGAGGTCCAAATGCTTATTCTAGAAACCCATAGAACTTTTGATTTTCCAGGAGGGGGTGCGGACCCTATATCCCCTCTGGATCCGCACATGTGACCATTTAAGAGGGTCGGGATAGGAGGGGTCTGGTATTCACTATTCATTAAAAATTTAGCTCATTATTCATCTCATTAAAATTTTGGGTTATTCATTTAAAAAAGGCCAATTATTCATTAAAAGCAAGAAAGGTGGCAAAGAAATCTGATTATTCACTATTCATTAGGGTTTTCTTCAATTCATTTAAAATATAGGAATATTCATTATTTTTTAGGCCCCCATTATTCACTATTCATTAATTTTTTGGTTCATTATTCACTATTCATTATAAAAAGGCCATTATTCACTAATCATTATACCCCGTCCAGACCCTCATTTAACTACTCGTAATTGATAGAAGAGACTTTACCGATAGTTACACTGTTCTTGTACAATGTACGAAAATGCATATGCCGGCTAGGGCAAGCTCAATCGCCTGAACCCAAAGGTTACGTGCAAATTTCTGATTAATTTGACGCCATTGTAATGGAACAAATTAAATTCACTTGTTAAGTTTTTTTAGAAATCAATGGTTTATATTCACCATTTTGGGACAATGACACATACCCCTGGAATTGGGAATTTTAGCGCGAAAACGCCTACAATTGAGAATTTTTAGTGTTGTTGGCTTTATTGTCAAATCATAAAACACATCATATTTAATCTGAATTTAGCTGTACTGTTAACTTGCATGATGTATTATATGAGACTGCGCAATGTTGAATATTACCAGGGCTACCACTCATATTTTGAGGGTATATAGGGCAAAATGTAGAGGGCACAATTTTTAGAGGGTACATGGGCCCACGAAAATTCCGACAGCTAAGCATTTTGAAAGCGCAGAGTAGGCTTTGATTTCCTATTAACTGCTTAAAGTGATTCTGCAAACCCACCCTAAACAAATTTGAGCGGGGCTCCCCTTTACATCATTTGCATGAAAATGACTAAGTCAACACACTGAAAAAAACATTTGGCAGGGGTTCCCTTATACATTATGACTTTCCGTTCACCCCAGCCCTTTCCCCAGCCAACATAAAATGCGAATAAATTAGAAAAACTGAAGAAGTGGGATGGGGCACTTGGTACTACAGAAGCTTACACCAAAGTACCAGCTCCTTCAGGTGTGTCATTTTTGACCAAGGAAGGGAAAAATAAAAAAGAAGAAAAAATGATCAGACTGGAACCCAGGCTATACTTACAAGGGAAATTACCTGTTGAAGCAAAGAAGTAAACCACGGCTGATATGCCGATCGTTAGAGGGCACAACACCCTAGGGCCCTTATAATGCAACGAGAGGATTTACAGCGTAGTAGCACGACTGATATGCCGATAGTCGAGTCGGTTGAAAATGTCAAATAAACAAACAATTTTAAACACAATTTACTCAACAAAACAATGATTTTTTCTTTGATATTTTCCGACTTGAAATTGGGAATTTTTCATCCGAACATAGGAGAAAAGAAACGTTTTGGCATTGGGAATATAACCGTATAACGGCCAAAAAAGACTATTGTCGAAATATATGAAACAGGCTATAATCATGTCCAGATATGGGAATTGGAAAAGTTACAAATATTTTATTTAAATAGCGTGATATTACTGTAAAGTCCTTTCGGATTTAGTGGATTATTTTATAATGCACTTCTTTACTGTGCGCAATGCATGTAAACAATGATAGTGACAGCAATTTACAAATACTGTACATCGGGGGTTGACCTATATTCGAGATAAGGTCGTTTATACATTTGCATTTTTAGACCCGGTGCACAGACTGGTTCTCTACCATTTACATGTATGTTTTAAAGTTTAGTTTCATGTTTAGTAAGATTGTATGGACATTCTGAGTAACAACCAATGAGAGCATCTTTTTCCAGTCGGTGTGATGAATATTACAATTTAAGAATGCTTCTGATTGGTGAATAATTTAGATCTAAAGCGATAATAGAACGGCGGCAAGCCGCCGTAAAAAGTCTCGAATTAGAACAGAAAATCATTCTAGATGTTAAAATAGTGTTTTTTTTTTTAAATCAAAATTGTCAACATAGGTAAAGTTGCGGGGCTAATTCTCTTCTGTTTGAAGAGAAGAACACCTAACTATTATTGATACTGCTTGTACTCAAGTTGGTCTTTTAAGTTCTAAACCCATTTTCTTTTGATGTGGTTGCCCTTGGGAATTATAAATGGACAAAATTGCGCAATTTCTTCAAATTCAAATATGCTCGACAGGTACCTCATATCTGTTGCCATGGTAACGTAATTAAAAATATTTATGGGTAAAATAGATATTGTTATGATTAACAATATATACATGGTTGTATAACATAAGCTCATTGTGGTACACCATAAAGGAGTTAGTCAGGATTCCTTGTTAAAAAACAAGCAAATAGGCTATTTTGCCTCTTCCCAATGCCATGACAACAGTGTTTACCTCAATATTTCAAAAACTACTGGACATATTTGAATAATCTTTTTAAAAATCTTCATAATTCGTCAAGGGCTACTTCTGGTGGAAATATAAACAAAATCTAAAATTTTGACACTTTCCATGTTTTAATGGACCAATGCTCGATGGTTACAGTCAGTCTCTCTTAAGTACCGTATAACTACTGTCCTCCCAGCCAAGAGTGACAGTGATGCCATTTTTTGTTTACAAAGTTATCAGGACTTAGAATCGATAGGATTGATACACAAGTGATCAATCGATTCGCGTTAGCTCAAGTGGAGTGTACAAGTTAATGTTTTACTTAACAATTGTAAACAAAACACGACGTCACTGTCACTTTTGCTGGCAGGGCAGTTAAGAAAGACACCCCCCCCCCTCAAAAAAATATAATGTGAGCAACAATAAACAACTTAGTCCATACCAACAGAACAATCGTCTTTTTTGTTTCATCACAGTATTTAGGTCGAACGGAGTGTTTCTCTGTGATGATGTATTGCGTAAGTTAGAAAGCCTCCATGCGAGCGAAACATTTTGTGTCTTAACAAGAGCAGAATATAGGGCAAAGATTTGGCCAGTAAACACCCTCGGTGGCCTAGGCTGCTGTCCGTTCTAAGGGTGTGATTTTGTTTTTGTTTATTCCTTGTTTGTTGTTTCTCCCATTAGATGTGAGGTTTTAGTGCCGTGGTGTGGCTCTTCATGTCCCAACTAGTTTAATCCTTTGCTCCATAGGCTATTTTTAGACCATAACATCATTTTCTATTTTTAGACAGCATTGAAAAAAATCGAGAAAAAAATAAGCAACGTTTTGAATTCTTTTGAAAATACTAGAAAAGAGCCCACGCAAGCGTGGAAATATTTCATGATTGTCAATTTACCTTTATTTTGCATTTAAAAAAGCTGAAACTTGTATCCCCCTTTCATGTGTGTTAATTTTTCACAGCTTTATGAAATCTGAAACTTGTATTGGCGATTCTAGTCGCCGAAATGACCATGGGCCCAAATAGGTATGGGCCGAAATGACCCGAAACCGGCGAGTTTTAATTTTTTTTACAAAAGCTGATACTTGTAAACATGATTATGCTTATATCTTCTCATCTTGAAAATCACTAAAAATCTTCAGCGAGGTGACTTTTACTATATTTGTTTTCCTCCAAACAATGCCAAAAATCGCTCAAATCCAGGTTCTTATTTCTGAACAATGCACTTTTTTAAACAGATTTTATTGATAGCGTCATTGCCTACTGCGTCAAGTGGTACGACCAAGCCTATCAATGTAAGCTGTTTAGCGACCTTGAAACTTAGGATTATTGAGCGTGAGTCAGAGAAAGGTGTCTTGAACTTTCATAACTCTAGTTGCCATCAATGGTAGTAATTAACTATTTTATAGAAGTTCTGTTTGTTTTGTTACTGTTTTGTGAGTCCCCCCCCCAAAAGTCTGTACTTGTTTAAAGCTAGTGTCAATTTAAGTTTATACTAAGGTCTGCTGATTATTATAGTTTAGTGTTGTGTTGGTTACTGGTACTGTCCAAAAATAGGGACAATGTCGGAAAAATTAGTCTGCAATTTTTTAAGTGGTAGCTGCCCAAACCAATAAATGAGTGGTTTTCACACTCAAAATGCAAAGAAATACAATATTTAAGGAAATTTTTGTATACCAAATTATCTTCTTCAAAGGCAAACCTGGAAATGTCGTTACTTTTCGTGGTTAAAAAACAAACTTTTTCTCCTTATTTTTCTTCCAACTTCTGATTGGGAATTTTACTGTGCCAATTGGGAAAAAGGAGGTGTTTCGCCTTTGGGAGTGGGGCCGAATTTCGCCCCCCAAAATGGCCTGAAAAGGAACACTGATGCCGAAATGGTTTGGATTGATTGGTGTTTTACGTCCCGGTAAACAATTTTACAGTCATGTTGAGACGGAGCCACTTCTTCCTGGGTATTATTAGTACTTTGGGAAGGTGAAAGTGCCTTTCTCAAGGACACTACACAGCGGTCGTGGGGTTCGAACTCGGGGCCTCTAGGTCCCGAGTCCGACGCTCTACCACTGAGCCACCGCGCCTCCATATGCCGAAATACACTTCCCTTTTTACGACCATTATAGGCGAAACGGAGCGGTCTGGGGCGAAGTATTTCGCCGATTTGCCCTCAAACTGGAACCCTGCTTGTACCTGAAAGCTAACATATAAAATTTGGGTTTGATTGGCCCATCAATTTCCAAGAAAAGCCAGTTTTAATTTTCATATACGTAAATGACCTTTAGCCAAGGTCAAGAAATGACCTCGGCCTTCAATACTCACAATTCTTCATTATTTCAGTTGGTTTCAGGTCAGAGGCTGAAATATTTGTGAAAAAATCAACAGCTTTCACTTTTTCCTGTAGAAAAGCCTAAGTTAACAAATTTGACCTTGTTGTAAAATTGGTCAAGGTCAACCGTAGGTCATCATTTGAACAAAGTATGATGGGCAGAGTCACCAAGTTTCGTGGAAATTGGTTCACCGGTTCCGGGGAAGAAGATTTTTGAAGGGTTTTTACCATATATGGGCGTGGCGGCCATCTTGGTCATGTGACCCAGATGCAACAAACAAACTTTCGTTCCCCCTACCCAAAGAGGCTCCACATAAAATTTGTCTTTGATTGGTCAAATGGTTTCCGAGAAGAAGATGTTTGAAATTGTTGACGACAACGGACCATGGGCATCCTACCTATAAGCTGACATATGCTGCTAAGGTGAGCTAAAAACAAATTCAACCTCAAGCCCTCACCAGTAGCTTGCACCTGACCGTTCTAAGGTGGTGATTTTGGTGTAGTTCTTACTTCGTTATTTGCATACCTGTCAACTTTTTGAAATCTTAAAGAGTGAGATTGCGCGCGACGCCCTTAAAATGGTTATTTTCTGCTCGCATTTACCGCGCAGACCAATTTTACCAAATTTTTTAGGAGTGAGATTTATTTTTTTCTAAGAACCAAAAAGGGATTATTGGGCCGAAATGACCATGGGCCGAAATGACCCGGAACCGACGATTTTTTTTTAATTTTCTTTTTACAAAAGCTGATACTTGTAAATGCGGTTATGTTTATTTCTTCTCGTCAAGAAAATCACAGAAAAACTTCAGCGAGGCGCCTTTTACTAATAATATTTGATAGCGTCATTGCCTACCGTGATATAAGTGGTACGACCAAGCCAATCGATGTAAACAGTACATTATGCGCAGCGACCTTGACACTTAGGATTATTAAGCGCGTGTCGAAGAAAGGTGTGATGATTACCGCGACTAATAATCAGTTTTGATAAGGGATTATTTAAAATTACAGCCATATCTTTTTTTCTTTGGCGAGTTTGGCGGCGTTTTCCCCATTGTTGTTTATAATATGGCCGACTTGACACAGCATAATACACATATACATATGACATATACACAAAAATTCGGAATGCTTCGGTCATCTCCATTCAGTTTGTATTGGAAACCCAATCGATCTAAAAATAGTGACGCGTGACCATGAACGTGACATACACTAAATATAGAAACATTCGCCAGAGGGCGCAGTTCTTTTAGAAAACACACTTAATTCCAAAATTCTCTAAATCTATGCTAAATGAAAACTCATCCTAACCGAGATTATCAATGAAAGCAATATCTTAAAGTAACAGTAAAGAAATCAAGCATGAAAATGACCTCGATTTTTCAGTTTATGCGGTAATTCGTTTATTTAGTATTATAGATTACGGAAAATGGAGCATTTGCTTTAAAAGAGCAAATGTTCCATTTTTCATAATATTTTCAAATACATGAAATTTCAAAGGCGTCAAAAGGCGTTATTATAGAGTAAAAAGAGTCAGTCACCAGAGAGAGAGCTGGATGCTTTGCTTTAGTAAGGTCTTGACTGTCTGTGTTATGTGGATCTTCCTCATGGTGCTGTTGGTTGGTATATGGTCTGTGATTGTAACATTTCTTGGTCATACTCACTTACTTTTAAAACGGACAGCAGCAGTGTTGATATTTGTCGCAGAGGAATATTTACATCCCTCGGCGCAGTCAGTCGAGTGTGTATCTTATTTGCTACTAAAAAGGAATATCATAAAGCAAGGCAAACACTATTTATCGCATTATAAGAAACCCTGTGTTCAATGGTGAATTTATCAAGAGCGTTCTTAAGCGATGATGATTAACACCAGCGTTCAAAGAAAACACTTATGATTCACATTAAATTACGGTTGTATCGCATGTGTATTGTGCAAGTGACATTAACGTAAGTTTTGAAGACGTTCTCTATCACGTGACACAATATTTCTTGACATGCTTTACATTAAAACGTAATGAGCATTTGAGTGTAAGAAGTCAATGTCAAAATTGGGAGTGTACATAAAGATAACTTATGGAGAATTTTCTGAAAATAAGCTGTCAACTGATGTTTTAATTTGACGTCTATTTTCAAAATATTGACGTTATTGATTAGAAAAAGTTAATAAACTGCATTACCGGTATTGGTATCATACACGCTACAGTGTAAATAATAATGAACCCAAACGCATCAGCTGACTTTGCAGAATAGCACTGGAAGTTTGATGCTACCATGTGACGCCACCATCAACGTCACGCTTTGATACAGTCAAATTAACGACTGCTTAAAAAATTGAGTTGCACACGTAAAGCTGCAAGTAGCTTTTCAATCGCATTTACCGTTTGCGAGAAAATTGCAAAATGATGGCGACGTGTTTTCATAGTCCTCTAGTATATATTATTCTACCTTTCCTTGATGTGATTTTCTCAAGAACAAGGCAATAACAAGAAGCTTGCAGCAATTCTCAGTAGAAGCTGATGTAGAATTTCATGTGAAACTAGGACATAACTCTCATTATATCTTTCGTGAGAGTGGGATTATTATGATTATATTTCGACCTGGGATTGTGCCTTTCATTATTCCCAGTAACTCGGTTATCGTTTAATGATACATCGTACCGCTGACAAATACGAATTATTATCCCCCAAAACGGATCATGATAATGCAATTACTGTGAGTCTCTATTGATTCAACAATGGTGCTGTCACTAAACTGAAGAGAGACTCTTTTACAAGCCTGCGCGTAGTAGTTTGGTAGTTTGTTGACGGTTCTCTAATATATACTGACTTAAATACACAAAAAACAACAACAACAAAAATGTACACACACTTATTTCTAAATTCTTTACCCACTTTTGAAAAAATGTAGATCCAAATCAGCTGGAACGAGATCGACACTGTTTACATCCATGCAATGAATCCAATTATTTTATAATGAGTAAACATCTATAATATTGAACATTTGTATATATAATAATCTATCTGTATCGTTTCTTTCATGATACAGTATATATAGTCTGTCAAAATTGACCTTAGACTGATTAACTTTCGCCAAAATCTTCGTGATATTCGTGCGTTTTCGTGGAGTACTCCGATCTTGGTCACGCATTTACAGAGAATATGAAGATAATGTCAATTCGTTAATGCAAATGGTCTGATAGCCTAGTGGTTAGTTGACTACTTATAAATCAAGCATACCTGGATCGAAACTTGGGAGGAACCTTTTTTATATATAAAATTGTCAAATTGATTTTTTTTTTAAATGAATATTGTTCGTAAATTTTACATCATCTTGTGATGAGCTTTACATTTAGCCGCTTTTGTATTCATTATTCCCTAAGTTCCCCACTCTTTCCTTGTCAGCTGATAACATTTGCAAATAGTTTGGACCCAGTTCAGTACCAACAGAACGTCGGTTCTGATCTGGATACAGACCATTTGACACTCTGATAGTGTTCCTGAAAGAATTTTTGGAAACGTTAATTTTGATTAAAAGTCAGCAAAAAATATTCAGCGTGCAAAGAGTTATTCACATTTAGGCTTATTGAAATTATTCACGGTGCTGTATTTGTTACATATACACATGCCAAATTCAAATAAATGTATCCAGTTGTGCACAAAATCAAGAATAAAGACAAAGAAACTAGCAAATCGAAGAAAAAAAAAACCTAAATGCTACTGGACTCGAACCCACACCTTTTGAGTGCTAAAACACAAGACTATAGTGTTGCCACGATATTATGGCTATGTTTACATTTTGTTTGTTTGTAAACATTGAAATCAAAACATTTGGGTAGCATATTCAGAAATCAGGTGTGGTTTTGAAAACTGTTTGTTGTCAGCATTTATAGCGCAGTAGGTAGAGTCGCCGCCAGAAGAAAATCTACGTTGTCCATTCTGAGCAGGTTCGAATCCCATCGAAGTTTTTTTTATTTCTTTTTTCTTTTAATATTTTCATATGTATCCAATAGTTTTAACATTTATATAAAGTGTCCCTTAAATTATAAATTAGCAAACACGAAACACACATATGTGAGATGCCACGGAAAGCCTCAACTCAATAGGGTATGGACTTTTGCTGTAATTAAAGAGTTATTTAGCAACAGAATATAATTTGGAATTGATTATGAGTTATATTCAAACACTTGTATCAATAAACAAATAAGTGAAAATATAAATACAAATTGAAAAAACAACAACAAAAAAACAAGTAACGACAACGGGGTTTGAACTCGCAACTTCCATGACAGTGGACAAGCGATGCACCCACTAGGCTACGAATATCTCCTTGTGATTTGCATGTGCATATTGTATTTTAAATATAAAACTATACACTAATTGTTCTAAAAATAGTGAGTTAAAAATAACTTTGTTATTGGTAAATATTATTGTAAATACAGAATGTCAACATAGCCAAAATAGCGCTGTAGGACTATATCCACTAGGCCATCGGGTAATTATGATTAATTTTCATTCAGATTAGTAATAATAGAACAATCTCAAGCGCACTTTTTACTAAGATTCACGAAGACTGAGTAAAAGGTCATGGAATATTGATATGTCTCGGGTCAATTTTGACAAACAATATAAATGTTAATATTCATGTGTTGTCATAATATAATGATACATACTGTCGGTTCAAAGATAGATGAGAATCGGTGTGAACAAAAATATAAACTGATCCAGGTTATGGGTATTTTATACAGGTATATATCATACACTGCATTTACCTGCATTGGAATATTAACCGTTATTTACATGTTTCTATGAAAAATAGTATAGTACTATTATCATGCATGGGTGCGTAGTGGCTCAGTGGTAGAGTGCTTGACTCGAGACCGAAGGGCCGCGGGTTCGAGCCTCACCGGCGTCACTGCGTTGTGGTCCTTGAGCAAGACACATTTATCCTAGCTTAGTACTGGTTCAACCCAGGAAGAACCGTCCCGCATAACTGAAAGATTGTTGAGTGGACGTAAAGAATAAAATCAAACAAAATATTATCATGCATCTTTGAATCGACAGTACAGTAATACTGATTGGCAATTAGTGTGTTTTAGATGTGTACAAGATAAACACAAAACGTTAAAACAACATCGTATCAACGTCTATGCGACGTGATCACATCACATCGA
Organism: Loripinus fragilis; assembly: GCA_964019695.1. Taxonomy (NCBI): domain Eukaryota; kingdom Metazoa; phylum Mollusca; class Bivalvia; order Lucinida; family Lucinidae; genus Loripinus; species Loripinus fragilis. The sequence continues at coordinate 14,339,443 of OZ026527.1, forward strand.
CGTTGATACGATGATGTTTTAATTGGTTGTGTTTACTGGGTAGGCATGATTACGTCACATAGACGTCGATACGATGTTGTTTTAGCGTTTTATGTTTACTGAGTAGGCATTGGATTTGATAGGGTAAATTTCAAATATAGTTTTCTTTGGCCTAATGTTCGGATTGCCTCATTAAAATGGGAGCACAGTGGCTCAGTGGTAGAGTGCTTGACTCGAGACCGAAAGGCTGCGGGTTCGAGCCTCACCGGTGTCACTGCGTTGTTGTCCTTGAGCAAGACTCATTTATCCTAGCTTAGTACAGGTTCAACCCAGGAAGACCCGTCCCTGTTTAACTGAAAGATTGTTGATGGGACGTAAAGAATCAAATCAATCAAACAAACAAGCAAAAGCTTCATTAAAACTCACAATGTCCCTTCCTCTAGGTGCCATGACTTGGTCTGTGATCTGTAATTGTGACATTTCCTTTTCATATTCAAGTACTGGGATATCCCCCCACCAATAGTTGACACAAACCGTGATGCCGACGGTATTTTGTTTATGTTGATGATTAACGTTCAAGTCAACAATTTTCCAGTCATGTTGCAAAGATTTTCTGTCTTCCTGTGTGGAACCGGTACTAAGCAGACAATACAGTGTCTTGGTTTAAACTTTATTTTATTTGTATAATATATGACAGATATACAAAGCAACACAGAGACGATTACAATACAACCACTATACAAATGGGATTAAAAAGGAAGTCAAATGACTTATTTGAATCAGTATTTAAAGAGTTCACATTACTAATATGTGTACTATCCTATCATATCGTATCGTATCATAGCATATTATATCATATTGTACTATTATCATTTATGTAGAAGAACAATGGACGCACTCTATAGCTGTTTAGCGATAGGGAAAGTAGTTCGCTGTTGAGGGCTTCACGGGGAAATGAATGTAAAGTCATATTTTCATTTGTTTGTTATTGGACTAGACTCATCTAGAACAATTAGATCAAATATGTACCTATGTTTTTTTAGCAGAAACGTTTTGATTTTAATATATAATATTGCACAATTAAAAAGAGTTCTGCATTTCCAACAACTGATAGATCAGTATTACCATATAAGAAAACAATGACTGTTAGTTGACAGTAGGCCAAAACTCTACCTTGGCTGTCCGTAGGGATTGCCGTGTAAGAAAAAGTGTGAAGTATTTTCAATCTCACGCCATTCACACACAGGATTGGCAAAAAAGTTGATACCTCAGTGAGCTACAGTTCAGTTTTATGCGGGCATGGTACGGGAACGTCCTAGTCGTGAACCAGAAAGGTAGTAAGGTGATGGTTTAGTAATGTTGTTGTTGAGTTTATGTTTAAAGGATTCAACAGATGGAGAGTTCTTAGTATCTATATAGTCTGGTAGAGTGTTCCAAATGCGCATGGTTGAAGAGAGAAAGGAGTTGCAGTATTGTTGGGATCTTGTAGGGATTGACTGATGGTTCGTCTCGTTACGCAACTATCGACGTATATTACCAGCAGGTGAGGCATTCAGGTGCAAATAATTAATCATCTTATAAAAGAGGATTAGTTTGTGCTTTTCGATGTGAGACCTTCCCACCCTGTGTCAGACAAAAGATTGAATTGGTTGCCCCCGTAACAATGGGGCCCCCCAGGGGTTTTGGGGATCTGGGGAGAATGGCTATTTATTTTCAGGGATCTAGGGAGCACTGGTAATTATTTTAGGGGAGCTGGGGAGCAAGCTCATAGTTTTTGGCGATCAAGGGAGCCCTGCCAAAAAGCAAAAAAAATAAAGGAAAAGCCTCCAATTTGTTTGATTTTTTAAAATTTCTATTGCTTCTGTGGGTATAGCCCCCAGGCCCCCCTTGTAAATTCTAAATGTATTTATTTTCGTTTAACATGTGCATCTAGATTGACCTCAGGAAAAAATGTGCCAATCAACTTTTGATGTTGTTGATTTATTAACCTTAAAATTGCTGATTTTTAGCGATTGCACCAGATCGCTCCATTTTTATCAAAATTTTCTCGGGGGAGCATGCCCCCGGACCCCCCTAGCACGAGTCGGGCTGTATTGTTACAGTGTACCTATGCATCTGCTATGTATTCCTCTTTTTAGATAATAAGCTCATTATTATGTGAAAAATTAAGAATGCTGATCAGATATATACTTATTTGATGAAACTGAAGTTTAACATGTGTATAGGGCCTGATAGCAATTGTAGACAATTGTATTACACACAAAAAAACCCTTTCACTCTGTCTATAAAAAAATCTAGTTTAAGCTGTTGGAAAAAGTCAGCCCCTGCCCCCCCCCCCCCCCCCCCCCCCCCCCCAACCACATAAAAAATGGTCTCTCTCTAATTAAAAAAAATCAAATCAAGAGAGCATTCCGCCATGCCCACTCTACCAGGTACAGCAACAGCATTTTACGGAATGGCCTCATACTTTGAGCCATATACCATGCATTTCATTGAAATAATTATATGTCATGTATTCCATGACTAAGCCCTGTCTTTACATGTATAAGGCAATATATTAAGTTATCATTAAGTCATGCGTTCTTGTATAGCTTCATAGTTTTCTGGGGCGAACTTTTTGATAAATACAAAGATATAAATGCGAATTCAAAGACAGTATTCACAGACTACGCAATGCTCAAATTAGTACTCTATAGTCCCCATATGTTTCTATTATTCTGTCAATCATAGTTGGGCGTGGTTAAAAAAAATTCTTCTCACTTTGATATCTCCGACTCAGAAAACTGGGACCTAGCTGGTACCTATTACCATATAGATTCAATGCATGCTGGAAACCAGCTAAATCGAAGCGAGAGATTTTGTTGACTAATATCGGACACTGGCCATTCAGTGTCAATTCGTCATATATTTCCCATATACGAAAGTTTCGAAGTTAAATTGTAATTAAATAAAAAATTGTAATTAAATAACAGATCTAACTTGCGAAAATAGTGATGCAGTAACCGGACAGATTGATAGAATATGGATTATATTGGGCGTGGATAGATCTATAAATAGAAAGATGCTGAATAAGCGATAACAAATTATTATATCTTTACGAATACCATCCTGGGCAGATGGCTATATGGCGCACTCGGTAGCGACGGTATCTGTTAGCAACGTTGTGCTTTTGCATTGAAATGTTCGCAGTTTCGAATCCACATGGCGACGCTACATTTTTTTTATTTATCCAATGTAAGTTATTTTTAGCAGTATTCCCCTACTATTGATATGCATCGGAAAACGAGATTATTGGGATAGTTTCTATCTCTTTTATTGTAATTCATATATGAGTTCATATTAAATCGAGTACACTATTCTGCTAATTATATGTCCTGAAGATTGCATTTACTGGTGTCCAGGTCCATCTGACATAAAAAATCTCTGACAACGTTTTTTTAGTCCCGAACTTATTTTATAGAATGCCAATGGTTCATTTCAAAGAAAATTATTTTTTTTCAAGGTTCCAGAGTGGCTCCAACATTTTTTCTAAGGGGGTGGGGGTGTGGGGGTCCAATTGCTTATTCCCTATAGAAACCCATATAACTTGAGTTTTTTAGGGGGGGGGCGGGGGTCTGGGCCCCTTGCCTCCCCCCCTCTGGATCAGTGCATGCAATGTTTGGATCAACTGGATGCTGTGACAAAAGTTAGATATGAGAAAAAGTTGTCAATTTTGAACCTCCCTGGGTATCCTTATATGCATGCATTGTGTCTGGGAAAACAACCATAGTGGCCCGACCAGGATCCAAATTGTTTTTCACTTCAGAACCCTTTAGGTTCTGACACTTCTGGGTCAAATCCATTGTAGTTTACCTTTGCATTAAAACTTTACCTGACATGCCATCTGCCACAGTTTGGATCCAGATCAGGCCCGACATTCTGTTCAAAACTAGCCATGCCACAGGAGTCACTAGCTTCCATTAATGGGGAGACACTTAAAAAATCTTCTCTTCTGAAACCATGATACCCACAGCTTGTAGTCCCATACATAAATACTGCAAGCACTGCCTCTTGGGTTCAAATTTACCAAATACTGATGATCGCTGTCATCTCGGATACTGGGTCTGAGCTTCCATATGGCATAAAGGAGATTTTTTTTAATCTTCTGTCCACAGCTAATACTTATTATGTAGCAAAGTTTATTGTTTTCTAAACGAATGATCACTATCTCGGGACATTTGCTTATTTAAACAAAAGAAAAAGACAAATCTTTTCTTAAACAAGCGGAGCGATAAAGACTAATTTAGTCACTTGCTTATAGTGTGCTATTAGAATTGTAATATATTGACTGTCGGTATCCATCTATCAAACACCCCCAGTCATGTATATGCCTGAGGCAGGTCGTCGCAAAACGCCGACATTTTAACCGAAAATAGTAGTAACGCATCATTGAGACGGTTCTTTTTAGCGCCAACCCTCAACCCCTCTGTACGCAAATTGTATGCTGTCTGTGGGCTTTGGCAGCATCTTCTTGGATCAATCTATTTTTAAATCAAGGACAAAAATCTAAATCTGTAGCCTACTTATATGTGTTAGAAATCATACAAAATTCCTCTTCAAGTGAATACAAAAAACAACAACAACAACAAGAAAACAAACGAACAAAAGACAATACATATACACTACGTGGATATCTAATGCCCTCTAAACTGGGTGAAACGTTAATGAGCCACTAAAACGCCCCAGTATAACATGATATTTCATGTTATAGTTTTACTTGTTAAGTATGTGATTTTAATCCTACGAAAAGAAAAATATATTTTAGGGAGAATTGACTTATATTTTTGGGGATCTGGCGAGAAGCTGGTCTATTTTTAGGGATTTGGGGAGCAAAGGCAAAATACATGTACTTTTAGGGAGCAGAGGCAATTATTTTCAGGGATCTTGGGAGATCAATGCATTATTTTCAGGGATCAAGGGAGCACAGACCCCACCTGGGGGGCCTCAACAATGCGGGCAGCTTCATTTTGATTTTTTGCCGTTTGCCTCTTGCTAGGTACAATTGTCCCATGCAACTATAAATTGCCTTGCTCAGGGATACAGCACAATGCCTCTGGTGAGATTCGGACTAGCCATCCTTCTAACACTCCTTCTTCACACAGCCATTGCGCTCAACCCTATTGTATAGATGTGCATTTCAACAACACACACTTTTGTTTGTGAATTCTATTTCTTATTGCTGCAATTTGGAAGCACAAGGTGTTCACATTGGGTCCCAGCCAGGGCTTGGTTTAACTGTTCAACTTCGTTTGCTCCGGTATTCAGTTGAGTCCTCATCTTTGTTTTATCTCCTTTTTAAATCTTGATTAGTACATACTTGGAAATGATGCATCGATAAGTTTGGGATCGTTCATGCGAACCAAACATCTGTATATCTTAATCCACATCGGGCTAAGGGAGAGGTTGGTACAGCATCTTTAAGCCATCTAGTGATTTTTCGCTGATCCTCCTTTCGTGGATCCGTTTTGTTATTTATGTTTAATGTTTGTCTTTGTTATGATGTCCTGTCTGTTCCTTGCAGCCTTGTGATAATCTGCTGGGAAAGCGCTGACATCTTGGCTCTCTTGGTTTTTTTGTTACTTTCCCATATAGTGTCCAGGGTCAGGTGTGGCATTGATTGTATCGATTCCTGATCTTTGCCTTCCTATTTACTTGTCCGTCCTTCATTCTTTACGCATACGTTGTAAGCTTGCTACCTCATTAACTATATGTATTATAAGTATAAGAGCTACAGTCTTAAAACTTTGTAGGCTAGTGAGAGATGAAATTGGATTGTCCGATGAACTTTTGTTGAATTCAGAAAAAAACATTACCGGAGTTATGGCCCTTGTTAAATAAAGAGTTAAAAAGTGAGTTTAATCAGGAAATACCACAATCATACACTGTAGACCAACTCACTTCTGAGGAAGAGCCACAAAACATTAATAGTAACAATACATTTGTAAGACAATGATAGCAAAGCAACCAGCTTTCTATTCCTCTTCAAGATGATTGCAAAACTAGAGTGGACACAAAGTAGTGCATAACAAAACAAAGACAAACACAGAACTCCCATTAATAATGGGAAGTACTTGGCAATAGACAACAACAACAACAGAATCACCGCCTTAGAACGGACAACAGCCTAAGTCCCCCACCCGGGGGCTTAAATGTATTTTATTAGCGCCAAATCTTTGCCCTAGATTCTGTTGTTGTCAAAAACACAAAAATGTTTAGCTCGCATGGAGGCTTCCTAACTAATGAAATGTATCATCACAGGGAAACAGTCAAATCAAATTATCACACTATGATGATACAAAGAAAAGGGATCCTGACTCACAGATAGTTAGAGCTAAAGAAAATCCTACGGTGGGCCCAGCCAGCAACAAACATCAGGCACCAACCAACGGATTAAAGCTTTACGTCAGGGCCTTACAAAGTAAGAAAGGTGGCAAAATCGACAGCCCTTATTGACAAGCAGATTATTTGGGGGACCTGTTTCACTACCTGTTTAGTTTATGTTGTGCGCTTTCCTACTCTTCTAAATGTATTCGATCGTTGTCTAGATAAGTGATTACTAGAAACTTGAGCCAGACATTCGATCATGTCTACTAACCATGTAATAGATCCTATCATCCTGTCTGGCTCGACATAACTGACACAGCATTCATACTCATATTCGGCTCTGGCGATAAACTGTCATTCTGAGAATACTTTGACACACAGAAACTTAGGAAAACATCAATAAAAATAAATAGAAATAAGATAAAATAAATATATGATATTGAAAAATAAAATAGATAAATAAAAAAAAGTTAAATAAATAAAAAGATAAGATTTAATAGATAGCATACAATATTAACGAAGAAAACACCAATTGATGTAAAAATACCCAATACGTTCCCTTTTGTAATTCAATACTTTCCAAAACGTTATTACTATATATCACAAGCTCAAAAATCCTTTTATATATTAGGAAGCATGGAGCCTTCAAGTGTATTCCTTTCTTTCTTTATTAGTTTTAAAGTATACGAAGCTACTGAAGCTGTAAAACCAACAGGGACACATCAAAAGTACAGTAAAAATAGTGAGTATAATCAGGAAATACCACAATCACAAAATGTAGACAAACCCATGGCAACGCGAGGAAGAGCCACACAACAATCACAAGACACCTGGAAGACAAACTAAGCAAAGCAACCAGCTCTCTCTTCCCCATCAAGATGATTGCAAAACTATAAAGTAACGTACAACAAAACAGAACAAATACAGACTCCAACAATGGGAGTAACAATAAACAACAAGTCAACAACAACAGAGCCCCGCCTTAGAACGGACAGCAGCCTAAGCCACCAGGGGGCTTAAATGCAGTTCACTGGTACCAAATCTTCGCCCTAGATTCTGGTGTTGTTGAAGTACAGGAAATGTTCAACTCGCATGGAAGCCTTCTAACTATTACAATGTATCATCATGGAGAAACACTCTAATCAAATTAACACACTATGATGAAACAAAGAAAAGGGCTCACGACTCACATATAGTCAGAGCTAAAGAAAACCTCAAGTTGAGCCACGGTGGCTCCAGCTACAGATAAGCATCAGGCACTAACCCACCGATTAAAGCTTTATGCTGTGTAAAACGGCCACTCTCAAAAAGACCGAAAATTTGTTTTCAAGAGCAATTACTCAGACCAATTATCGCTTGATGCAGGCCAACATAATTGCAGAATGCTCCAAAGGGATTGCAGAATGCTCCAAAGGGGAGCATTCTGCAATACTTTTGACCTTTATTAAGCTACCATTTGTCATTAAGACCTTTGTCTTGTCTATTTTTGAGTGGTTACTGTACTGTACTGTTACTGAATGAAATAGTTTTATCTGCATGTGGCAGCGAAGTTTTTCAGACATATTATCTAGAACTGCTCAGGGGCTAAAGTGTTGTTTCTGGTTTTATACATGAAACTACATTTTCAGCCCCTGAGCAGTATAATATATGAGCAGCCTACCTAACACTAAGCGTCGCCAGAGCCTTCACTGCTCGTACAAACAAAGGGCCTTGAGATAATAGTGTGTATTAAAAATAATTTTCTTATTTCTCGTTCAAAATATATATTATTCGCATTTTTCGTCCCTTTTCTTCTTTCTTTCTACTCTCTTCTTCTTTATTTCTTCTCATACTAAGCACGCCTCTTTTACATTCAGCCATAGAAAACAGACTGACATGGTTAAGTTTTGACTGCATTTCCAAGATAAGGATAGGACAAGGATTTCTTAAAGAGAACAGTTTTACACTTATCCAACTTTAAAAACTTTTGACTAGCTTCTTAAAAATGCTGACTACCTCATATTTCTAGTATGCTTAGTCAACACATGGCCTTCTGTGTTATTAAAACCTAGGCCCTTATAGCTGTCTTGTCTGAGAAATGGTCGTTCAAAAAGTGTTAGTCTTCAATTACGCAATGCCATATAAGGATATGGGCAAACTTGCCCTCTATACAATTTTATAGTGGAAATCCAGATGGAATTTGCTGATTACGTTCAACAATGAGCTGAAAACATGTTTAAAAATAAACTGTTTAAGATGTCTGTGGTAGTTGTGTGTTGCTGTTACGATCGAAAAGGAGAAGAAAATAAGAACAAGTTGAGCAAAATATTGGTTTATTTTAATAGTGATTGTGCACAGTTTGGTTCTAAAATTTGGACGCGCCCACTTGACTCTTCTTCGTGTAGTAATGACAACAGTTATGCACCTATTTTCAGATTTTTTTTTTCATCAGAACCCTAGCGATATAGTCTGATGTAAAACACAATCAGCTTAACTATTTAACCATTGTCAAGGATTACCTAATGTGGCTGAACTTACATTGCGTCTTTTTTCTGTCCAAATAGTAAATCGCCGGTATACAGGCCAAATAAAAAATGTGTTTCGGTAGACACACACATTTTTTTAAATTTATTTATTTTTCTTGAAAAAACATTATCAAATTCATTTTGAAAGGCATTTTGCCTTTCAAAATGCATAAAATTATATTTTTTTTTCCAAAAAAAAAAACCTTAAAAAAATCTAGGTTTCACCAGTAAATGAAGGTAGGGTGTGGTTACCCTAAACACAGGTGTTTTTTTTTTTTATTTGGTCTCAGTATGTGTTCAGAAGGTTTCTTTTGTTTCGTTGCAACTGAGTTATGCATTTCTGGTCTATTAATGTATTACATCTCACGAAATCAATCTTAAGCTTGTCTAAGAACAGTATAGCTTCATTAAGCTGGTTTTCTTTGTTTTTGCTTTTCATTTCCTTCCTGTCATTTATGTAGACATCGATTCAATCATAAGGAATCCAAATAAGACATTTGTTGGCATTTTAACATTTATAAGCATGATAAATACAATATCTGAGAAACTTAAAGCAAGAAACTTCTTCAGTTGTCGGTATTTTAGTTCTTATGAGCAGTTGAAATTTCGTGCTCAACTGAGTTGAGCATGAAACAAGTTTTATAACCTCGGGACCAGGTCTCGAGGTTATTAAAAAAAATTCATGCTCAACTCAACTGAGCATAAAATTAATTCTGCTCATATATATTAAAATGCCATCAATTGATACATATTCGCTGGATAAACATATAGGAATTTTCAATCAAGAGAAATCTTTATTTTTCAGCAATTCAGTTTAAAAAAGAGCAATTGAAATTGTGTTGTCTAATCAGGATCTTCACTGTTTGCTAACATAAGTTTCAATTAAAATTTGAAAATACATTTGAAAAATACCTCACAACACCCATGAAATTGAAAATGGGCTCGACCTACTGATAAGCACCTTACATTGGAAAATCACTTTAGCAATGTGTAAGGTCCTATACACTTTCACACTTGTATAACAAATTCACGAGGCCGGTAAAATGTTGTCACACAAATTTCCGTCTTATAAAATAGAATTGAATCATGACTTTGTCGCCTTTCCTTTGATCTAAACTGTTCAATAATTTCGACAAGACCCTGTCAAGGGTGGGACTTATAATTGGCTTGAATATCTGATGAATAAATTAAAAGGTGAGTGTTTTATTGGTCATGATACAAGAATTTTATTGTACACATACTCGTGTATATACAAATATTCCCTTTTGTAGCGGGAAACTCGTCTTCGACTCGTCCCGCCTACAAGAAGGAATATTTGTATATACACTCGTAAAATTGTACAACAATATGTTCTTAAAAGGATATCCTTTGGAAGCAAAGACTGCACCAAAGAACTGAAATTAAAGTGTGCATATTTCCTGGGTTCTGCCATTTAGGCGTCATTAGTGACCCTCTAATAGTTCAAAGTTCCAAAATGAATCCCATGATCCCAAAGGACAAGAAAATGAATCCCATGATCCCAAAGGACAAGAAAATAACATCTACACTATAGTGAAGGGCAGGGAGACGTTCTACCGCCGCCACACAGTCCCTGTCACCAGCTGTAATAAAGTCAAATATGTTCTTAAAAGAATATCCTTTGTAAGCAAAGACTGCACCAAATAACTGAAACTAGAGTGTGTATATTTCCTGTGCCAGACTAGCTAGTTTCTGTCATTTAGGCGTCATCAGTAAGC